>CDMY01000389.1:47587-83052 GCA_001179505.1 Vitrella brassicaformis | reverse complement strand
GGGGGGGGGGGGGGGGGGGGGGGCCAGAGGTGGCAGCAGCTGCCACGCGGAGGCTCATGGGACAGAGGAGAGGAACGGAAACAAGGGAACAAGGCAGCCGGCCAGGGGGCCGAGAGAACGCAGCGTCACGAAGAAAGCAGCAAGGGAACGTGCATATGACAGACAGACCAGTGTGGGGCGGCCTGTCACGCGTCGACGAGCGCAGTGCCTAAACCCCGGAGGAACGGATCGAGGGGAGCGTCTCACTCCGATTGCTCGGGTGAAACTCTCTCGCCGCAGTCCGCCTCCATTGAGCAGGAAGCCAGCCGCCATCCGGCTGCAAAACAAAGACACAGACAGAACACCGAGATGCGAACACCGACTCGTGGCGGGCGTGCTTACGGAGAGTCAAGCCGGGGTGCTGCTGCTGGATGTAGGCCACCAACTGACAGGAAATGTGACACAGACACACACACACACACACACACACACAGAGGGAGAGAGATGTGTATTGCGTGTGATGGAGGAGGGTGTGTGTTGTGTGTGGACATGGTTGTACCTTGATGGGGTCGGTGATGGGGGCTGGGTGGCGAGGGCGGCGTGGGCACGGCCTTCTCGGCCTTGTCAATGACGCCACGAAGCTTCGTCGCCTGCCGCTGGTGCTCGTCGGCCTCCTTGGTCTTGTCGGCGAGCTGCTGGTGGAGCTGGCGGGTTAGCTGCCGCATATCATTGATGTTAGCCTGCAGCCTCTTCATCTGCTGCTGCTGGGAGGCGACCTGCTGGCGTGCTGCCGCCAAATCCACTACACGCGATTGAAGGGCGGCGATCTGAGGAAATCGGGAAGAGTCCTCTGATGATTGGCTGTGGGGGTATGACCGGATTGGGCACACCAGCAGCAGCCGCAGCTGCTGCTGTCGGCCCTCCGAGAGACACCAGACCGCCCCCGCTGGGCGTCACTGGCAATCGCCTGGCAACAGTCAGAGGGGCGGGTGAGGGCGGGGGCGGCAGAGTCGACGGTGCGGTCGGCTGCCCTCTCCTGATGTTGGTGGACGTCTGCCGCAGGATGTTGGGCACGGCTGGCGGCGCAGTTGTGATGGGGCGGAGGTCTTTGCTCTGGCTTGGGGGCGGGGGTGAAGGCCATGATGCTGGCAATGTGGGATCATGGCTGGACTCGAATCTCGCCACCCTCGCAGCTGAAGAGCAAAAGATCCATCAAACAATGCAGCGACTCGTCAACCAAATTGCACTTGTGTCTCACCGATGCATCGATATTCCTTCACGATGATATCGATGACACCGCTGCTTGACGACATGGACCTCAACTGCCGCAGCTCTCCATTGCACAACAGGCCCATCTGGCTGGATCCCTTTTTGTAATGACCGCTTACCGCGTGGATGGCCGTGATTAACTCCATGGTGCAGCCCGTTCTTACGCGGTAATACACCCGCCAAGCCTTCTTCCAGTCCTCAAATTTGACCGCAGTCCGTGGCAGGAGGGTGGTCCCAAGAATCGGCCCCATCCGTTGGGACGAATTGTAGATCCTGAAATCGTCAACAGACACAAGGTGGGCAGCAAGAGTGAGCCAATCATGTGCCTTCATGCATACCTCATGAATTTTCATAGACACATGCCACAGTTCAGATCCCGAGTCCCCCAGCTGCTGGCAGGGCACGCCGGGAAGTGCGGTCCACCCGCCGCCCTCCAACGAGTGGTGAACGAATGGCTACCGCCAACCACTCACATAAACGATGTGGCTCTAGTTGGCCTTCCTGGCAGCCCTTTCCACCCGCCGCACCACCCGCCTCACGGCCCGCATCTCCTCCGAGCGCAGATATTCTATTGGCTGAAGGAGACACAGTGAGCCACCGAGCTCAGTGGATACCTATTACTTTCTCATCGTGCACTTACGGCGGGTCCGTCTCTGAATCTTGATGGCCGCCTCCTCCTCCCGCCAACTGCACAAGGTACGGACCGTACCTGTGTACAAAACGTACACGCCCGGCTGGCCAATGCAGTACTGGGCGGCTGACAAGACACACATACGACCCAAGGCGAATGACCGTCGGATAAGGAGGTCTATCTTGTACGTGCAATGTCGTCGTGCATTGCGTACCGTTGGTTGACTGTGGCGGGTTGTCCCAGCTGCTGCCGCCGTCATTCATGACAAACTCCAGCTCCTGCACATAGCAACAAACGCAGCAAACAGCGATCATCTGGGTATGTGGTCGCTGATATCGATCTACAATCTGGCCACCTCCTGGTCGATGCGGTTGAGCGCCAGGGGCTCCCCACGCGGGGACTGCTCTCCCCTCTCTCCCTCCCGCCCTCCCTTCCTCAGTAGTCAGACAGCAGCAGCAGTAGTCAGACTGGCTGATTGGCGCCAGCCAGAAAGACAGACGATGAAGCAGGCTCACAGACGATGAAGTGACAAAAAGACACACCCGGAGGTCGTCTCGCTATTGCTGCAGCGGCTGCACGGTTGCAGCTCAACGAGGCGCCTGTTGAAAGATGTGTTGACGCTGCCGTAATACGAGTGCCAGCAAATGACGGCAAGACAAACCACAAACGATAATGCAGCGATGAAAGGGGAAGAAAGAGCAAGAAGGCAATGGAAAGAAACCCGCAAGGGAGAGCAGGTCACGTGGCAAGAGAAAAGGGGGGCCCGTCTCAAGCGCGCGAATTCTCGCTCGGCGTGAGGGAGCCTCTGCATCGACTGCCTGTTCGGCGCAAACACCGCCTCTCAGCATCATGGACGTGCGTCAGGTGAGCCAGCAGCCGTTAGGGACAGGCTTTCTTCATCAGATCTGATGATTGTCATCCATTCTCGTGTGTGTCACGTGTGTGTGCAGGTCAAAGGAGGGTACGCGAGCAGTCGAGGAGGGCCTGCGGCACCTGCAAGAGCTCAACACAACGGTGCGCCTGCCCGCCTGAATGAAACAAGTCATCGCCTCTCTGTGTATGTGTCTTCCTTGCAGCTCGGCGCGTTGCGGTCTCACTTTGAGCAAGCGCATCCTCCCAGCCTCTCTGGACAGGTATGTCAGACACACTGCTGCATCGCTCTCGGACACTGCTGCTGTCGATTTATACGCAGGCGTCGGCCGGCTTATTGGAGCTTCGTGTGCAGCATGCCCTCGTCAGCTCCCACATCGCCACGGCACAGTCGCAGCTCACGCGCACACATGAGGACGTGTCGCGGGTGGTGGATGCACTCAAAGCGATCCTGGCGGCCGCACCCAATCCCGCCACTCAGGATGATGCCGAGGTGCGCACAGCAGATGGCGACAGCACGACACTCTTCATGTGTGTATCTGTTGGTGCCTCTTGCTCTGTATCCTGCAGGCACCTGCAGTGAGTCGTCCGTCGTTTCGCCTCGTCTACAGAAGCGGCAACTCTCCCCCCGTCAACCAAAAGGACCGGTAAGAACGACACCATGACAGATGACAGATCTAACACATCGAAACCATCTTGACCTTACTTTGATGTCATGTTTGTTGTCACTTCAGGCCCGTCGTCGGCTGTCCCGCGACGAGCTGGCCAACGTGTTCGGCCACCTGCATCCATGGGAGCTGACGCCCCTCTGGCGCCGCCTCGGCACGCCCATCTTCCACGAATCCGCCGCCAACTACACCCACCTGGTCATCGACTGTGAGGACGACACGAAGAGGCGGATGTGGGAGGCCATGACGCTGGCCGTGGCCCACAAGTGGGGCAAGAGGGCGACCAGCATCCGAGAGATCAAGCACCGCTATCCCACGCGGTGGAAGGGGCTTTGGGGGGGCTGGTGTCGCGGCACCTGGGTGGCCTTGGTCGAGGGTCACGGGCGTGGCCGGGCGGCCATCGCAGAGAAGAAGAGACGAGAGAGAGATGCAGGGGAGGGGATTGCTGCCGCGCCACGGCAGGACGATGACGGAGACCGGTCGGCTGACAAAGGCACATTGGAGATGCTGTCATTCGAGGAGGTCGAGTCATTCGAGGAGGTCGGGCTCGACGACAACATTTACATGACCTACCCGCCCCCCTCGTCTGCCCTGCCCCGCGCCCCCACCGCCCCCGTCCACCTGCCGGCACTCAAGACGATCCGCAGCAGAGACGACGAGTGCCTGACTGCTCGTGTGGACCGCCAGTGGCACACACCTGCCGTCAAGACGCTCATCACCAGGGACAGTTGGTTGGCTAGCTGGGTGAAGGGCGGAAGGGCATGGGTGAGGGACTGTGAGGCCATCGAGGTGCTGGACCTCAACGGACGGTACGCCGATCACGCGGCCCGTGTGCTTAGTGGGGCTCCCACTGACGGCAAGTCGTTGGCGGCGCTTCGCACACTTCGAGGCGTCGGGATGTATTGGAACCGGCCCGCCGACATCGACAGGCTGCGTGAGGTGAAGGTGGCGAGGGGCGTCAGGCAGTCCATTCGCGAGCTCGAGATCGAAATGGGGTGGATGCCGAGCACTGATGCAAGTGTGGAGTGCTCGCAGAGGGTCGCACAGCTCATGTAAGGACGCAGAGAGAGAGAGAGAGAGAGAGAGGAAGGGGGGAGGGAGAGGGGCTGAAGAGCGACAGTGCCAGTCATTCCTGTGCTTTGCCTTCGATCAGCGACGCCATTGCTCGTCACGAGGCAGTGGAGAAGGGCGTCTTCGCACTCAACAACGACAGCACGTGTGGAACGATTGACGCGGAGCTCCTCTCGCGCAGCAGCACCGGCCCCGCCGCCGTCCAGCAGATCATCAACCAGTTCGCCAAGAGAGCCCTCACCGTGGTGTCCGGCGGAGAGGACGAGGCCGTCCGTGCAACCATCACCGACGACACATTCCCCGCCGCCCACACCCTGCTGCTGATCGGCGATGCCCTCGACGATGAGGCCAAGAAGAAGCGGACGGTCGAGATCGCCTCCAACACGCCCAGCCTGTCGTGCGTCAAGGCAGGAGACAAGGAGCACGGCGTGGAGCTCCTTGGACCTGCTGGAGAGGTGTGGGTGTTCCTCGAGCGGCTGCAGGCGGCGCTGGTCAGCCGGGGGCGGGAGAGGAGCCTGACGCTGTGCCTCGACCTAGTGGCAAACGAACTCACAGCACCCGTGCACAGCAAAAGCAGCCCCTGTCTGTGGGGGCGGGACAGCAATGACAAGCTGCCGCCGGTCGAGGAAGTGACGATGACCGTGTCCGGTAAGGGGATGAGGGCGCAGGGGAGAACCAGCAGCCATGGCGTCTGTGTGTGTTCATTCACAGTAGGCTTTGTAGATGATGACCAGTTTGAGACCTTTTACAGTAACGTGATTGCCACGATCACCTCATTCAATGACGAGCTCAAGGTAACGCAACACAATACACCATACAGACACAGCTGTCCGGCGATGTGGACATGTCGTTCGTCCTCTTGGCTGACGGACAGGGCCACAAGAAGACATATGTGGAGTTGTTGAGCGGCAACCTGCGCACCGACTTCCAGCAGCGTTTCATGGCTCAGCAGGCGGGCCTCAGCCTCCTCAGCGGCGGACCATACAAGGTCAGCCTCGATGCAAACGGGCTGTGTGTCGAGCGCCGCAATGCCGCCACATAGGTAGGAAACACATCACACACACCACCACCCACAACGTGTCTTGAGTGTCTGGCTGGCCGGCCGTGTGTGTCGCCTGTCAGATGGTCACTCAGCGGCCCATGAAGGTTGCTGAGAGAGCTGTAGATGGATGGATGGATGGATGCTGGGCGACAACACCTTGACGGTGTGCAGCGTAGAGCGGTGGGGTGGGAGGACAGCCAGACAGCTGGATGAGTGAGTGGCTGGTTAGCGGGAGGAGATGGCCTCCCTCGCAGCCACCACGCCCCACTGTGGTTGGCTGTGCGGTGTGTTGCTGTGGGTGTGCTGAGAGCTTGATGCGTGTGCATATCGATGGTGCATACAAACACGCCTGACTGACTGAGTGGCTGCGGTTTGATGCCTGCATCCTCCAGATCACACACGTGGATGTCTCCACTGGGCACCAATCAGCCAGCCGGTGGGTCGGTCAGTCAGTCACATCACTCCACATGGACACACCAAAGCCTATCAAAGGCACACTTTAAAAGCTCTGGCGCTTCAACCCCCTCTTGCCACACGCCAGCAAGGCAGTCATTCCAGGTCAGCCGCAAGGGAGAGGAGGCAGAAGCGCACACGTGTTCATTGCACTCATTTATCAATGAACCCAACAGACAGACAGACAGACAGACAGACAGAGACAGCCAAAGGTGAGTGAGTGAGACATCACTTTAATTGACTGGCCGGGCTGCAGGAGTTGAAAGAAGGAAGAGACTGGCAACGCGGCAACGCATGTATCGGCCGCTAGGTCAGATTACAGTAGAATACGTAGAGCATTACCAACATACGATCCCTCCATGTTTGTGTGTTGTCAGATCTGACGGCTGAATGGCTGCGATTTAATGGCAGCTGTATTGATAGCGGGATGGACAGGTGGCGGACAGATAGACAAAGAGACAGACGCACCGCCCTCCTTTCCCCATCAACGTGCGTGTGCATCTGCGATGGAACACATGGAATGGATGGGTGCGTTAGGGAGGATAGATGTTACATACTGCCTGGGTGAGGTGTCTCACGCACCAATGGCTGTGGTCGATTGCCACATCACAATAATGGAACCCTAACGCACAAGGCACGCCAGCGATTTTGGAGGATTTAGACTCATCGCAGGGGCGTGATTGCTGCCGCCTTTGCACTTTGATAGCTTGTGGCTGGTTTCCGTCGCCAGACACACATGGACTGATCTGATCCGCCATGGACGTCAGTCAGGTGAGTGCGATGAGCGGGAGGGCAGAGGATGGATGACACAGGAGCACAAAAGAGAGAATCCAGACGGAGAAAGGCCTTCACTGCTTTGCTGTGTGTGTTGGCTTGGCGTCCCCTTTAGCTTGTTGTTGCGAACGCACAGGCTGTGAAGGACAGCTTGGTGAACCTGCAGCCCATTCAGGACAGGGTACGCCGCACGATGTCATTTCCTTGCCGCTTCCTCGGCTGCACAGTGCTGTGTGTGGTGTGTGGTGGTGTGTGTGGTGTGAATAGATCATAGCACAGTTGTCGCGCCTTCTTGAGCAAGACGCCGCCAGCATCGCTGCACAGGTGGGTCAAACTCACTGGCGGATAAACGCGCCGGTCACTGTGCGGTCCTCTGTGTGATTCATTCGGTCTTCAGGCGTCGTCTCCGGAGGCATTGGTGCTCAATCATCAGCTGGGCTCGATGGCCTCCCTGCTGAATGCACTCACCACCCAGCTGGAGCAGGGAGAGCCCGGCCTGACCGGTGCTGTGGATGCACTCACACCGACCACGGAGGCACAGCAACACCCAGAGGCACAGGTGAGATCAATCAGCGGGTGAAGTGGCCGGCCATCGCTACGCAGGGATCTCTCCATTCTGCATTGCTGTGCTGGTGTTGTAGGCTCCCGTAGTCGCCGGCCCATCATATCGTCTGATTCATCGAAGCGACAACGCACCACCCGTCGAAGGACCGGTCAGTCCGCCACCATGACAGATCTGACATCTAAACCATCTTGACCTTACTTTGATGTCATGTTGATTATCACTTCAGGCCCGTCGTCGGCTGGCTCGCGACGAGTTGGCCAACGTGTTCGGCCACCTGCAGCCCTGGGAGCTGACGCCCCTCTGGCGCCGCCTGGGCACGCCCCTCTTCCATCAGTCGGCCGCCAACTACACCAAACTGGTCATCGACTGTGAGGACGACACGGCGGGGCGGATGTGGGAGACCATGCCACTCGACGTGGCGCACAAGTGGGGGCAGAGAGCGGCTAATTTGCGAGAGATCAAGCACCGCTATCCCCACTGGCGAGAGGGCTGGTGTCGCGGCACCTGGGTGGCGCTGGTGGAGGGTCATGCCATCGGGCGCGCGGCCATCGCAGAGAAGAAGAGACAAAAGAGGGAGGGAGGGGAGGGGGCAGCTGCCAGTGCTGCTGCGGTGGGGCAAGATGATGATGACGGCAGCCGGTCGGCTGACGAGGGCACATTGGAGGTGCTGTCATTCGAGGCCGTCGAGCTCGACGACAGCATTGAAATCCCCGACCCGCCCCCCTCGTCTGATCTGCCCCCCGCCCCCACCGCCCCCATCCACCTGCCGGCACTCACGACGGTCGACAACATAGCCAACGACTGCATGTCGGCTAACGACTGCATGCCGGCTCGCGTGGGCCGCCAGTGGCACACACCTGCCGTCAAGTCGCTCACCACGCAACTGTTGCGGTTTCCGGCACAGAAGGGCGGGAGGTCATGGCTGGAGGACTGCAAGGCAATCGAGGTGCTGCACATATACAGCGGGGGCCGCAGACGACATGGCCGATTTGCTGAGTGGGCCCCCCCGCTGACGGGAAGTCGTTGGCGGCGCTTCGCATACTGCGAGGCGTCCAGATGGATTGGAGCAGCCCCGTCGCCATCGACGAGCTGCGTGAGGTGATGGTGGCGAGGGGCGTCAAGAGGTCCATTCGCGAGCTCAAGATCCGCATGTGGTCGATGGCGAGCACTCCACATGATGTCAAGCGGTGCCAGAGCGTTGCACGGCTCATGTAAGGACACACACACACACACACACAGAGAGAGAGAGAGAGAGAGGGAGGGAGAGAGGCTGCAGAGACACCGTGCAATTCATTCCTGCGCTTTGCCTTCGACCAGTGACGCCATTGCTCACCGCGAGGCAGTGGACAACGGCGTCTTCGCACTCAACAACGACGGCACGTGTGGACGGATTGGCGCGGAGCTCCTCTCGCGCGGCAGCACCGGCCCCGCTGCCGACAAGATCATCAACGAGTACGCCAAGGCCGCCCACACCGTGGTGTACGGCGGTCTTGACGAGGTGTACAGCGGAGCAGACGAGGCCGTCTCTGCGGCCATCAGTGACGACACCTTCCCCGCCGCCCACACCCTGCAGCTGCTCGGCGATGCCCTCGACGATGAGGCCAAGGAGAAGCGGGCGGTCGAGATCGCCTCCCACATGCCCAATCTGTCGTGCGTCGAGATAGGATCCCATGAGCACGCTTTGCTGCTGGATGCACCTGCTGGTGAGGTGTGGGTGTTCCTTGAGCGGCTGCAGGCGGCGCTGGTCAGCCGGGGGCGGGAGAGGAGCCTGACGCTGTGCCTCGACCTAGTGGCAAACGAACTCACAGCACCCGTGCACAGCAAAAGCAGCCCCTGTCTGTGGGGGCGGGACAGCAATGACAAGCTGCCGCCGGTCGAGGAAGTGACGATCACCGTGTCCGGTAAGGGGGGATGGGGGCGCAGGGGAGAACCAGCAGTCATGGCGTCTGTGTATGGGATGTGTTCATTCACTGTAGGCTTTGTAGATGATGACCAGTTGGAGCAGTTTTACGACAACGTGATGGCCACGCTCATCTCATCCAACGACGAGCTCAAGGTGAGTGACATAGAACACCACACAGACATAGCTCCCTGAATGTGTATTTGTCGCTCGTCCTATCTGCCCTGCAGGGTCACGAGAAGACCTATGTGGAGTTGTGGGACGATGAACTGCGCACCGACTTCCAGCGGCGCTTTATGGCTCAGCAGGCCTCTCTCAACAACAGCGGCGGACCCTACAAGCTCAGCTTCGATGGCCAGGGGCTGCGTGTCGAGCGCCGTAGTGCCGCCACATAGGTACGACACACATCCCACACACCACTGCCCACGACGTGCCTTGAGTGTCTGTCTGTCCGGCTGTGTGTGTCGCCTGTCAGATGGTCACTCGGCGGCCCATGAAGGTCGCTGAAACAGGCCTAGATGGACGGATGGCTGCTGCTGGGAGATAGCACCTTGACGGTGTGCAGCGCAGAGCGGTGGGGAGGACGGACAGACAGACAGACAGATGAGTGAGTGACTGGTTTGTGTGGGAGGGTGGGAGGGGAGGGCTTCCCTCACAGCCACCGCGGCCCACTGTGGTTGGCTGTGCGGTGTGTTGCTGTGGGTGTGCTCAGAGCTTGATGCGTGTGCATGTCGATGGTGTGGACATACACACCTGACTGACTGAGTGGCTGCGTTTGATGCCTGCATCCTCCAGAACACACACGGATGTCTTCAGTGGGCACCAATCAGCCAGCCGGTCGGTCGGTCAGTCAGTCACATCACTCCACATGGACACACCAAAGCCTATCAAAGGCACACTTTAAAAGCACTGGCGCTTCAACCCCCTCTTGCCACACGCCAGCAAGGCAGGCAGTCACTCAAAGTCAGTCGCAAGGGAGAGGAGGTGGAAGCGCACACGTGATCATTGCACTCAACACATCAATGAACCCATGCCAAAGTGAGTGAGACATCACTTCAATTGATTGGCTGCAGGAGTTGAAAGAAGGGAGAGAATGGCGGCGCGGCAACGCATGTATCGGCCGCCAGGTGTGTCAGATGACAGTACCGAAAGTAGCGATGCAGACTGAGGGGCGAGGGAAGGAGGAAGGGTTGCATGACGGCAGAAGAACGTGGGGCATTCTGGCCCTTTTGTTAGTCGTTGACTGGTGTCCAGGGGTGTGGCTGTGCGTGCATGGGTGAGTGGACTCTGTTTGCAGTGATCCGCTGAAGCATTCATTCGATATGCATTGCAGACACAGACAGACAGCCAGTCAATCAATCGAACACACACACACACACACAGACAGACACAAAGTTTGTGCGTCACATGAAAGCAAAGCGAGAGCATGACTTTCTCTATGTGGAGGTATGTACATAATGGCCGGCCACCTGATCAATGCGGCATACAGCAGAATGGCGAGGGACAAGTCTGTGTATCAGCAGCACCCCGCCCATCCCTCTATCTATCACCCGTCGACAGCCATGGCCATCCGCCGCCTCTCCTCCGCCTGGAAAGCAGCCATCGCCTTGGCATGGTCCACGTCTCCATACGATTCGCCTCTTTTGCGCCACTTGGTCAGCTCGTTGTCGCAGAACAGATTGATGGGCAGCAGACGCTTCTTGCGACAGCACTGCTGCAAGTAGTTGTTGTCCTTCCCCAGCCTGGCGCACACAGCACACACGCACACACGCGCACACGCACAGACACAAAGAATGGCCGTGTTTTGTGAACACAAGGACACACACGCCCCTTTGGTATGTATGTTCGCCTTGCCCACCCAGCCACCCACTTGATGACGGGTATGCACCTCTTGAGAGCCTGCTGGACTAGGTCCCTGCTATTGGAGAAGTAGGCAGTGTCGATGATCAGAGTGGTGGTGGGGTGCACCACGTCCCCATTGGCACCCAGCCACTGACCTTCACATTCACACACACACACACACAGAGATAGAAATCCGGCACATGGCGAGGCGTTGGTTGAGGTCCACAGATTCCCTGACCTTTCAGCTGCTGCACCACCAGCGTCTCACTCTGCATATCGGCATTCTCTATAGGGCCGAACTTCTGCACACACACCACACCACACAGCACACGACACGACACAGCCATCGGTACACATATGCGAGTATAAGTGGGTTGTTTGTGGCGCGACTGTCAGTACATTCATTAGTCACTTACCTACCTGGACCACCAGGGACCTCAACTCCACTTTGTCGATCTCCTTAACCTTCACCTTCCCCTTGGCGCCGCGCCTGCCGACCACTGCACTTTGCCCTGACGACTGGCTGGGCGAAGGCTGTGGCTGCCTGACGGACGGTTGGTCGCGGGGGCTGGTGCTGGGCGGCGAGAGACTCGACGCGGCCTCGTTCTCCCTCTGCTCGTGGTCCGATGCTCCTCGGTGCTGGTCACGGGCTCTGGCGATGGCGTTAGTGGTCTGCTGATGGGGGTCTGTCGCGGTGTTGGGTGGCACGTTGACTTCGGCATCTGGTTCCATGTCCTTTGCCGGCATTGGATGATCCGCTTGGCTCGCGTCATCGGCTGCAGCAGCTGCGTCGCCTCCCTGTGCCGTCGCACGCTGGTCTGCAGGTGGATCGGCGGCGGCGTCTTGAGAAAGGTCCTCGGTCCCCTCACGCGCCGATGCGACAGCAGCCTCGTCCACACCACAGCCATCTGCCGCCTCTGCATCCGGTTCTCGTGGCATGCCCTCTGGTGACGCTTGGGGCATGGCTGTGCCGGGCTGGTCGCCCGGAGCATCAGCAGCGTCGCCCTCGTCGTGCGGCCGGTCGGCTGACGCAGCCGCAGCTTCCTGGCGAGGGCTCTCGCAGTCGTTTCGCTCATCTGGACGGGCAGTAGGTGGAGGAACAGCATCGTCGCATGCGGCGCCACTTGCCGGCATGTCGTTGTGCGGTGTCTGGTGCATCATCTCGGTCTTGTTTTCTTGCGCCTCGCGGTCGAACCGGTGCAGCCACTGCATGCGCCTCTCCTCGAGCTGACGCGCAATGTCCTCCTGCCGTGCCGCTGCCTCCAGACGCACACCATCACTGGCACCAGCGGCAGCAACATCTTGCAGACCATCAGGTGCTTGTTGTTCGCCATCGGGGTCCCCCGGCTGCTGGTCCGCACGCTCTTGAGGGCCGGCAGCAGCTCCACTGGCACTGGGCTGCTCCCCAGAGGGGAGTTGATACTCCTCACCCTCACCCCCGCCAGCCATGCCTTCCTCTTTGGCCTCTTCCACATGCTGCTGCTGCTGCTGCCGGTGGCGGTCGCCGTCATCCTTATCGTCAGCAGCAGGCCCATCTCCATCACTCATGTGCTCTTCTGGGCCATCAGCAGCGGTTGGGGATGGGCGAGAGGGACGAGGGGAGCTGTCACGGGGCTCACGGTGCGATGAGTGCGGCTGGTGGGAGGGGGCCTGGTGGGAGTGGGCGCGTGGGGCGAAGAAGGACATGTCGTCGTGCATGTCGTCGTGGATGCGGGCTCGCGCTGCGCGCTGCAGACACACACAAGGGAACAGAACATATCATTCACAGTATCGTTTGCGATCGGTGGTACCTACCTTGCCTCTGCGGCCTCTGCCCGCATCTTGCTGCAGCAGACTAGTCCAGGTGCCTGGGGTACGCACAGCCTGACAGACACCAACACAGGTCACAAAACCGGTTAGCGGGCAGGCTTGATTAAGTGCAATGCATGCATGCACATGTCATGCGTTGGAGGAAATCACCTAGCTACAGACCTGTGGCCTCTCCCAGAAGGGAACGCTGTGGCCGTCGAGGTGCACGTGGTACTGAATGACACGGCCATCCTCACCAACAGACACATCAGCTATGGTGCCGCTGATGGACGGCACACACACACAGGGGGGAGAGGGGAGGGGGGCAGTGATACACAAGCAGGTGACGAGCCAGCACACCGTGTCCTGAGTCGATTTCTTACGTGATGGGAACGATTGTGTTGCGGCCTGAGAACACCTCCACCCGATGGCCAACGGCAAACACATCCAGCTGACAGCAGGACAGCATAGACAGACAGCACAGCCCAGCACTCCATGCCTCCTCGCACCACGAGCGACCGGCACTGCATGCCTTCCCGCCCCTCACCTGACCTGATCTACAGGTCTGTCAAACTCCGCCTCAACTGCCGTCACCGGCCGCTCATCCACACGTGGCCCAAACAGATCCTGACCCTCGTACTCATCCTCCCTGTCCCCCTCCCCATCGCCCATGTGCTCGTCGGCCGCATCGGCGGCTCGTCTGCGCTTCCTGCGCCTCGATTCGCTACCACTGTCGCGCTCGTCGTCGGCACTGTCTCTCTTTCGCTCTTTCTTCTTTTTCTTCATCTTGTGTTTCTTCCTCTTGCCTGTGGGCGGCGCCAGGGTGCAGAGGGTGCGCATGAGGACCGCATGGGGGTCTCTGAGGAGCTCCTGGATGAGGGCCTCGTCGGGGAGCTGGGGGTGCAGAAGCTCTGCGAACCGATCCCGCCTGATCTGCTCCTGGCTCACACACATGACAGAAAGAGAGAAGGGCGTTTTGACGTATTTGTGAGTGTGTTTATCTTTTGTGTGGTCCGCCGACCTTTCTGTGCTTGGTGAATAGTTTGCACAGGATGGGGCACGTGGGGTCGGGCAGAAAGAGAGGGCAGCCGGTGCCGTACTGGTCCCTCTCGATGCAGTCGTCCAGCCAGGAGCTATGGTACACAACAACCACCTGCCACATACACACACACACACACACACACTTTGCAGAGGTCTCTTTCCCTCCCTGTGTGCCTGCCCGCCCACCTGTCGCTTGACTTCCCCCTGCCTCGTCCACTGCAGCTCAGCATAAGCTATCGGCCGCCCAACACTGCTCTCCGGATTCGGCCCCCCCACCACCCTCACCTCGTTGCCCAAACCGATAGACGACACAGCGAGGCTCCAGCCCTGACTCTCTGCCGTCGTTTGGTGGCCGTCGGCGGCCGCGTGGAGGGCCTGGCGAGCCTGGGGGAAGTGTGTCGTGACATCGGTGAGCTCCTCTTGTGAAAGGGGTGGTGGTCGGGAGGGGTCAAAGCGACAGAGGAGGTACTGCAACAGCGAAGGGGCATTGTCTTGGGAGCGGCCGACGAGGATGTGGTTGACATCTGGCGAGAAGCTGGCAACCGTCGAGTCGACGTAGTGCCCTCCCAGTCGCTCGGTCAACACCTAATGCCGGACAGGTCGGCACAGACAGACGCATAGACGCATTCAGCCGACTGCTGCTCTGCCGTGCCGCCGTTCATGTGTTCAGCTTCACCTTAGCACTGTCCTGTTCGTCTTGGCCGCAGCCCGTCATCGTCAAAACCACACGCCGGAAATCTGCCGGCCACATCCCCCCCACAGCACGTGCATCAACAATTATATAATGCATCTTCATCCATCCATCCATACTGCCCACCTGTGGGAATGGCCGCCAACGCTGCGTGGAAGTCGTAAGGAGGAGCCACCTCGCCAGCCGCCTGCTCCATCGTCCGTCAGTCCGTCAGGCTGCCATAGCCACTCTATCTACGAGCGCCTTTCATCAGTAAACCTCCTCGCAAGCCGAAGAGAAAAGAGGGGTTGTTTGCGAGCTCAAATTCTCACCAGGAAATTTCTTCTGTCCCTCTCTTTTCCCGAATTTCTTACATCTCATGTGTGTATGGTCACACAGAGGACCGGCTCATGCGAAAAAATCCCAAAACGAATTTGCCAAAAGCAAGAAAAACACAAATTCGATCCTCACTCGATCGGATCCAAGGTCGCTTCCCTCGAGGCCTCCTGGCCCTTTGTTGGCTCCACGAGATGGCTACCTCAGTGCTTCTCACACACTGCTACTGTACGAGCACTTTTGAGGAAAAAACGGCAGATGGTGGTGCGGAGTTCGCATGGGAGATCTCTCCCTTATCTCATCTCATCTATCAGTGCGTCCTTCAGCCCGAAAGATCAGCCCCAAGGACAGCATGGCGATGCAGAGGAGCCACCGCCTCACTTCGACAGCAGCCCTTATCACTTCGCCCCTTCAGCACCCGGCATCAACCACAGAAAACAAACACTTACCCAGCCTCTTCCTGACCCACAGACAGCCACTACAGCGACTTCCCTGCACTCACCGTCTTGTTGCCGCCCCGCTTGGCTGCCATTCGCCAGCCCTCCGCAGTCACTATGACCGTCTTTGCCTTGTCTGCTTCGGCCTTGCTGCTGCTGGCATGTGTGCCGCCAGCTGTCGCCCAGAGCGGTTATGGCGGTTACGGCTACACTCACGGTGTGTGCGAGAAGAAGGCTGATGTGCACTACGAGTGTCCTTACGGCTTTGAGTTCGACGCCGACTCACATAAGTGCGTCAAATACGACTACCAGGACATCAAGTACTACTGCCCTGAGGTAAGCAGACGCAAGCAGATTGAGTGTTGTGCTGGTCGGTTGATTGCTTGATTTGTTCCCTTGATTGTGGGTGCAGGGCACCAAGAAGACCGCCGAGGGCTGCGTCAAGTACGTCTATGAGAAGAAAATCCCCTACTGCAAACACGGCAAGCTCGACGGCCACAAGTGCTTCGATTACGAGTACTACCCCGTCGAGTACCAATGCCCTTACGGCTACGGCTTCACAGCCGACAAGGCCAAGTGCTACGCCGACAAGTATGAAGACAAGCTCTACAAGTGCCCTTACGGCTACGACCTGACCGACGACAAGAGCAAGTGCTTCAAGTACATCTATGCTGACCTCGAGTACTACTGCCCAGCGGTGAGTGAACACACCACGCCACACAGACAGATGGGCGTGTGTCATTCCCTCTCTCGTTTGTGTGTGTGTGTGTGCAGCATTCTTATGAGTCGCCAAAGGGGTGCAAGACGACAGCATACGAGAAGAACGTGCCATACTGCAAGCACGGCTACCTCGAGGGCCACAAGTGCGTCAAGGTCATCGACAGCTACCCATCCTACTCTCCCAAGTGCAAGGCCGGATACACGCTGCACGACGGCAAGTGTGTCAAGAAGGCCTACTATGAGGCCGACTACAAGTGCCCATCCGGCTACTCCCTCTCGAGCGACTACAGCAAGTGCTGGGCGGACAAGTATGAAGACAAGAAGACCAAGTGCCCCTACGGCTTTGAGTTCGACGACGAGACGCACAAGTGCATCAAATACGACTATGCCGACCTCGAGTACTACTGCCCAGCGGTGAGTGAGTCGAGTGAGAACATCGCCAACACGGGACTGGACGATTCTGCACACACACACTCGTCTGCGTGCGTGCCTGTCATTGCTTCAGCACTTCAAGTTGACGCCCAGGGGCTGCAAGACGACCAAATACGAAGCCAAGTCGCCTTACTGCAAGCACGGCTACCTCGAGGGCGGCAAGTGTGTGGCCAAGAAGACCTATGACGTCGACTACGAGTGCAAGTATGGGTATCAGCTGACTGATGACGGCAGCAAGTGCTATGCCAGCAAGAAGCTGAGCTACAAGTACAAGTGCCCTTATGGCTACGAGCTGCTCGAGGCCGACAAGTGCGTCAAGCCCGTCTATGCGAAGGTGGCCTACAAGTGTGCCAAGGGCAAGCTGACCTTCATCGACGCCGAGCACTCTGGCAAGAAGACCCCCGTGTGCTGCGTATACGGCTACCACAACTTTAGGGGAGGCTCCAACAGCTACCACTGACTGAGGGTGAGGGAAGGGAACACACACACGTCCTCACTGGCCTGCCTCTTTGTCTTTAAGTGATTAGTCTGCAGTATCAGCTAGTGCCTTCATCGTTTCTTTCTGTTGCTTTCTGTCACGTGATGTGTCGTTCTTGGGAGTATTCCGTGTTGTGTTGTGGTGTTTCGTGTTCCACGCCCATAGTATGGGGTTAATGAATGACATGCGCGTGGGTGTGTGGGTGGTGCATGTGTTTGTCATGGGTTGTTTGCTGGTTGATGCGATGCATGTCATGTGGTCAAGTCGATGAGATGATGTGGTGGTTTGGCGTCCCATGCGCGGCAGAGAGATAGATGAGTGTATGTATGCGTGTATGCGTGAATAAGGTCATCCATCCATCCATCGTGTGACACCCACCCCACCCGGGAGGTATAGGCAGACAGGGGCTTGGTGTGTTGTTTGTTCATGATGCCACTCACTCGAACTGCACGAGACATGACACTTCTTTGTTGATATGCGCTCTCGCCATTATTCAATGCATTGGAAGCTTAGCGAATGTGTGTCCATCAACTGCGCATGCCTGCACTGCCATTCTGCACTGCCTCGCCCCACTGCTACGGACCTGAACATCAACCCGCACGCAGACACACGCGATGAGTGATCACGGCGAATCTGATGGATCATTCGCTGCCTTACCCTCACGTCATCAACACACGCACCCAGGGCCTGGCATACGCCTAAGTCTTTCCGCCGTACTTTCCCGTCATTTGCGAGCTTATAGCTCGCAAACGTTTCAAGAGTTCTGCGCGAAGGCCGTGAAAAACCCACCTTTTGCCCATTCTTTCACTCCGCCAAGAGCGGCACATTTGAGAAGCTGGCAGGTCCCACTGAAAATGGCTTTTCCCGCTGCACCGGCGCCGTCATTGGCTCGGGCCTTGTTGCTGCTTTCCCTTCTGGTGGTCTCTCACCATGCGCATGCATCTGCCGCACCGCTGCTTCAACTCATCGAGTGGCCGTACGACACAATTATCGCCGATGAGTGCGCAAGCCTGGCTCGAGATGGCTGGACGGCAATAAACGTGACGGCCATGCAGATCAGCCCCGCCTTGAGCCACGTGAGCAGCATGGCCGCCGCATGTCAGCAAGGCTATGGATCAGCCGCAGCTGTCGACCTGAGGACAGCAAGCTGGCAGAAGAAGACCGCCTACAGGCGGCCGAGGGTGATCAAGAAGTTCCCCAACTCGGCATCATCTGCTGCCAAACCATCGTCGGGCGCAAGTACCAGCCCAGCAGCCGTCCCCCTGCCCCCGCTCCCCTACCCCGCCCCCCTCTCCCCCCCCTCCGGCCCTCTCTCAGAAGCCGATGACGGCGCCTCCTCGGCCATCGATCGTCTGCTGAGCCGGCTTGGCGACAAGGACAGGGACCAGCAGGCAGACAACACATACGCCGTGCCCCAGACACTAGCGAATCTGCCGCCCGTCAAGCCGCTGGTCGAGAGGACCACCGAGAGGAAGGACCTCTATGGCTGGGCTGACCGGCTGGCGCAGCAGACTGACCTGCCGCCACCGCCCTCATTTCCACCCATTGACGATGCCTACGACCGCCCACCGAGGAGCAGGCGCCCGGGCGGCTTTACCAGCGGCAGCAGCAGCTCGTCATCAGGTCTGGGGATGTTTCTGCCCGACTTTGGCGATGAGAAGCTTGAGAATGGCGTGGTTGTGACCGGGAGGAAACGTCGCCCGATGATAGTTGAGCTGCCGGCACCCGGCCCCCCGCGGCCGCACAGGCACGAGCAGATCATACTCAACCTGATTGAGGGCAACAGGGGCGAGGGGCTGCTTCAGGTGGGTGAGAAGGACTGACTCAATGCTGATCAGGATGCATAGCAGCGGACGCCAATGTATGTGTGGGTTTTTCGTGTGGGTGCAGGGTGCCCACTGGTTGCACCAACGCTTCAAGAAGCGTCAGTTCGTGACGAAGGACCGAGCGCGCATCTGCGCCAGTCGTCGAGGCGCCGTCGAGCGTGGATCACTCAGGGCAAGACGGAATGGCCACGGGACGATGCAGTCGCGTAAATGAGGGAGAAGGGAATGCGTGAAGACATACGGTGCTGGCGGATCCATATCATTCACAAACCTGTCCGTCCGCTGTTCGTTCAGTCTGCTGCAGAGGGAGCTGGATCTCTCCTGGAGGTCAGGTGTGTCGGCTCTCCGTCACTCTCCACCCACACCCCACCAGCCTCACCAGGCAAGAAAGACAGACAACAAAACAGCGAGCCAGCCTAAGCTGCCGACATCATCCATCCCATTCTTACACGTGTGTGTGTGTGTGTGTGTGTATGTGTCTGTGTGTGTATGTGTGCAGGGTGCCCAGCACGTCGGTGCTGCACCTGTCCTTCTTGCACACGGCCGGCAACGATGGGGGCGATGGTGTGGGGGAGGTTGAGGAGACCCACCTGCTGCTGGACCTCGGCTGTCTGTTGGCTGGCTCCAACGATGTGCGTGAGAGCGTCCTGGGCGAGCTGAAGGACGTCGTGGAGGACCCGGCCGTCACCAAAGTACTGCACAACGCCAGCCCTATCGTCATTCGGTGAGAGAGACGAAGACGGAGAGAGAGAGAGAGAGAGAGAGACGGAGACGGCCAGTCGACATCTCTGTGTCGTTGTCCTCTGTCTGTCTGTCTGTCTGTCCGCCCTCTTTTGTCAGTCTGCAGCGGGAGTGGGGTCTCTACATTGTCAACATATTCGACACCGTTGTCGCGGGACAGAGGCTCAACATGCTACCCACCAAAGTGGCGGACCGACGAAGCGTCGCTCGCAACGCCAACAACCAGCCACAGCCACAGCAGCCCCCTCTGTCCCTTGGCGGCCTCATGGAACCGGCACCGGCAGCAGAGCCACGCGACCTTGTGTCTGAGTATGTGTCGTTCGATCCGTCCCCTAGTGGGGTGTGGGATTGGAACCAGGCTGTCAAGGGGCTGGAGCACCTCTGCGCCCAATGCTGCCCTGAAATGAAAGGCGTTTTGACCATCGAGGACGACGTTGAAAGTGACGAAGGAGAACATGAGCAGCAGCAGCAGCAGCAGCTGCAGGGAGGCAGCAGTGACAGTGATCTCTCGGGCATCCTGGGCAGCACAGCAGAAGCGGCACCCGTATCTGAGTGGCATCTGATGCGGACCGAGAGCCGGGCTGTGGTGCCTGCGGACCTGCCGATGCCCCGCTCAGTGGAGCTGTCGATGATGCAGTGGGGCACCATGCTGCTGCACCTTCACCATCACCTGTCCGCCCGGCTGCGGCAGGACCACCTGGCTTTCATGGCGCGCCGTGAGGACGGGACGGGCGAGGGCGATGACGCTGATGGCGTGACCGATGATGAGCTCGACGAGGAGGAAGATAGTACGCAGGAAGGGGACGAGAGGGCTGAGAGTTCGAAGGCCGAGATGGCCCACAGGGACGCACAACAGCGACTCACGCTCAGAGAAGGTGAGTCTGGGCAGCGAGGCAGCGAGGGGATGGGGACTGGGGTCACACATTTGTGTCGTTTGTTTGGTCAGGCGTGTACCTGCCCCGATCTCGCGGCCCCCGTGTTTCGAATGCTATCGAGCTGCGAATCGCCCACCGCTCCTCAACCACAGGTGGCTATCTTTCGACACACACCGACGAACACAGGCATGACGCATACCCGTGTCTGTGTGTGTGTGTGTGTGTGCGTGCAGAACGTCCGATATCAGTCCGTTCCACCGTTACCTGTTGGCTGACGAGAGCATCCTTGAACTGAGCCAGAAGGTCCTGACCAACCTCAGAATACCCAACAAGTACCTCCCGATATGGGACGACGTCTCCGCCATGATCAAGGCCCTCCGCGACTCACACGAGGCCGTCACCCACCTGCTCGTCTCAGAAAAGAAGATCCAACGCAACGAGACCCAGCTGCGCACCATGGTCGAGTGGTGCGCCGACAGCGGCATCTTCACCATAGCAGATGTGGTCATGAACCATCTCGCCGCCATGGACGACTGCTGCGACACCGCCACGTCTCTGCCCTTCCACGACGAACACGCTGTCACAGGTCGGTGTGCGGGAGGGGGACGGGACGGACAAGTCTGTCACCGCGTACCCCACGTCATGTCCGCATCTGTCTGTCTGGTGGGCTGGCTGGCTGGCTGGGTTGTGTCATGTCAGGCAACCTGAATGTGTTCAAGAACCCCTGTTTCGACTCCTGCGCCACACACATGTGTGTGTTTGAGGCGGTCTGTCAACGTACTGCTGGATGGTGCGGAAGGCTCCAGTCGCCACTGACGCAGTGTCTTGACAGGCCTGAGCTGCTGTACTGTGTCAAGGGCTCGAGGCCGCACCCAAACCAACTCAGCGGCTCTGACCTCCATGGTGATCTACTCACCCACCTCAGTGTGTCAGCGGCTCCACCTCCACCTACCTTCACCCACGACACACTGAACACTGATGCGTCTTCTCTCTCCCTCTCTCCCTTTGTGTGTGTGTGTGTCAGGTCACCAGCCCACGCCCGACCCGCCCGGTGACCCATCAGACAGTGGGTTTCAGCTCGGCAGTCGGCCCGCCGACGGCCCCCCGCCGCAATCGCCGCGGTCAGCAGGTCTCGGCCGGCTGCCGCGTTTTACTAAGAAGCTCAAGAAGGGGAGCACTGGCAGCCTTTTGCGCAATCATGACGAGTTCGGGGGAGAGGACGTCAGCGCCAACGTCAAGACCAGCCTGACAGAGCAACGTGACGAGCTCACGGGCCGCGTCAGCAAGCTGGAGGCGGAGGTGCGCTCTCTCGTTCAGGGTCTCCATGAACGCGGCGTCCTCCCCTCCGGCAGTGCCGCACAGACCCCAAGCAGCCCCTCCACACCCACCAACGGCGCACCCCACCCCCACCACACGGCAACACCGACCGCCCAGGGCGACACGACCTACTGGAAACGAGTTGGGGCGATGGCGGCACTGGGCACGGTCGCAATCTTGGGTTCTGTGGTCGTGTTGACAAGCCTGATGTGGTGAGTGAGTGCCTTAGCAAACGACATACACAGAGAGAGGGGTCTCCCTCACGCGGCCATGAATGCGTGTCGTGTGGTGTGGAGCAGGCTTGTGTGCCGCCTTATCGAGACCCACATGAACGAAGCGGCCTCTCGAACACAGGTAACAAGAGACTCTCACTCACATCGAGCGACATGCAATCATCAGAGGACTCTTCCCGATTTCCTCAGGTCGCCTCCCAGCAGCAGCAGGTGACTAGGCTGCAGGCGAGCATCAACGATATGCGGCAGCTAACCCGCCAGCTCCGCCAGCAGCTCGCCGACAAGGCCGAGAAGGCGTTGCCCACGCCTCCCTCGCCACCCAGCCCCCAGCCGCCCACCACCCCCATCATGGCAGCTGCCGCCACCGTGGACGGGAGCTCGTCCGTCGCCCGGAGTGTGTCGCCAGCCATGAGCGATGACGAGGCGCCGCCCATTCCCGCCATCCCCCCTCCGCCCAAGGCATGCCGCCTGCGTCGCCGCCAGACCTGCGTGCTGCCGCATGAGCAGTCGGCGCAGCAGCTGCCGCCCCCAGCAGCACCCGCATCGGCCGACCGGGCCTTCCGATGGAAGGAGATCGGGGAGGGAGCCTGGGCTGAGATCCGGGAGGTGAGTCACGACGTTCAATCCAGTAATGCACCCACATGACCGGCCGTGTCTATCGGATGTCTACCTTCCTGCCTGCCTGCAGGAGGATGCTTGGGGGGGCTCCTTCGCCGGCGAGCCCGTCAATATGGCGGACGTGGGGGCCCAGGCTGAGGGGGAAGCTGCCCACCCTGCGGTGCCGCAAGTGAGTGAGAAATATACATGGCAAGGAGTGCCCCAATGAACAGAGCAGACCACTCATTGTGTGTCTGTGTGGGTGTCATCCGATAGATCCATTATGTGATCGCCCATCCAGTGCACCCAGCGGTGGCCGCAGCCCGGGCTCCCGCGCCCATGCCCGCGCCCTTCCTTTGCTGATGGCTGTCGGGGCGGAGCGCGGGGCGGAGCGCTTGGTGGCGTATTTGTTGCTTAGACTGGACTGTCGCAACGTGTCGGCAGCTGAATTGCCTGCGTAGCTAGTGTCGATACCGAGTATTTGTGAGGTCTGTCCGTCTGTTTGTCGCGTGTTCTCGTGGGTGAGTGCCTGCCTGCCTGCCTGCCTGTCTGCAGTCGTCCATTTATGGGTTTCTTTTATCCATCTGTGTCCACACGGATGGGATGGTAGTATTTATGAGTCTTGCCATAGCGCTGAAGGAGTGGCTGTCTGCGTGTCGGTCTGCCGAGGGTACTCACACCATATGATGTCGTGTGTGACAGTGGCGCACTTGTGCACTACAGAGAGATAGCTTTCTCGACTAGCCCGCACACTGCACGTGCACAGGAAGCCAAGCCACTGACCGTGTCTGTGGATGCAATTTGTGTGGATGAGATGTCTGCCTGTTTTGGCGCTCGTCGCGTGAGGAGTTTTCTTTCCTGCTGACATACATGGGCTGGTTGAGCTGGGCAACGCGTGTGTCGGGCATATACAACGTGGACTGACTTATCGCGTCAATGCAATGCTCGTCGACACACCACCATGCTCAAAGAACTCCTCCTCCGTCAAACGCACATGCTAGTCTCGTCCAAATGAATGCCAAGTGTCTTCATGAGGACGCCGAATGAATGAATGAATACACGCCATCCATCCATCCATCCACCCAGCCGGCGTCAACAATCAGGTTTGTCTCCGTTTCCCCACCATATTTCCTCTCATCCTTGCGGTTAAGACCATTCCCAGCCCTGAGGCCTTCCAGCGCCATGAGGAAAATCCCGAAGAGACGCCGATCGCCATGGGGGCCTGGTGGGGGTCTCTCCGTCTTTCTTGTTAAAGAAATGGCGTCAGCTCCACCTCGTTATTCGGGTCCACCTCCTGGTTATGACTCACCCACAGGGGCAGCCCCGTCCTTTGACAGCCACGCCAACATCAATGGCAAGCCTACACAGGCCGCACAGCCGGTGCAGCAGCAGCCCGTCATCATCGTGCAGCAGCAGCCTGCCCAGCCCGGACTCCAGCAGCCGTTCGGTCAGCCTCAGGTGCAGCCCTACGCTCCTGGGCCACCAGCAAGGCCATACCAGGCGACGCAGGTCATTTCCTGCAAGCCCCACATACGCCTTTCATCTGTCTTTATGCATGTGTATTTGTGTGGTCTGTATGCTATTTGTTTGTGCAGCCGTACCAGTCACCCTATGCCGTTGGCGTTCAGCCGCAGGTGTACGGCCAGGGCCCTTACGCAGCCGCACCCCAACCGCCACCGCCACAACCAGTGCAGGTTGGGTCGCCTGGTGGGGCGCAGAGTGCCGTTGACTGCTGGAAAAGGACCATACTCACGCCAGACGGAAAGGTAGGGACGCGATATATTCTGTACACCATGAATGGGCCAGCCAGCCAGGTGCGCTTTTCTGTGTGTCGCGACAGAAGCTCAAGCCAGCGGCGATTGTGTGTTTCACACTCTTCTCTGTGGCCATCATGGTGGCCTTCATCGGCGGGATACTTGGTGCCGCTTTGGGTAACCGCTCATCCTCGTCATCGAGCTCCTCGTCTGTCCGCAGCACCACGCGGAGGCCAACCACCACCACCACCACTACCACTACCACCACCCAGGCCCCCCCCACTACAACAAGCCTTGTCATCCAGTCAGCAAACACCAAAGAGCCCTGGCTGCAGCAAATGGTGCGACGAAAGAAGATGCTGACACATCTGCCGGATATTGATTGGCTGGCTGGCTGGATGGAATCAGGTGGATGACTATAATGCCGCCAGTATGAGGGTCAACAACAAGCAGGTGGTGGTGACGGTGCACCACACGGGCAGCACGCTGGACCAGTCGCTGCTGCCACAGATCTGGTCGCCCGCCAACAGGCTGTGGGTGAGATCAAAAAACGAAGAGGGCTCAGTCCTCGTCACTGACATAGAGTGAGTGAGTGGGTGGGTGGCGCATTCATCCGCTAGGCGTGTGCGAGTGATACGTGTGTGGTGTCTCTTTTCTTTGTGCGCAGCACCAAGTGCAGCTCGACAACAAACATGTGAGTGAGGATGGAATGCACAGGAGAAGGAATGAAAAAATACCATTCACGGTCTCCTCTCCTCATCCAATCCAATGTGTGCTCTTGTTTTTGGCAGCCCGCTTGGTTTAGCCATGTGGCGCAAGTAACTGCCCGAGACACGTATGCCACTGACGGGCGTTAGCAGTTTGCCTGTCTCACTGTGTGGGTGTAGGTTTGCAGAGGCACTGGGTTGGCCTGATGCAGACATAAGCTGGAGACGGATCGCCGATTTGGCCAAGAACGAGAGTGGCTGGGCGACCGTGAACGAGTCTCTGGCCGGCAGGGGCAGGTTTGCGTATGGTCACGGCCACCCCGAGAGCAGCAACAGCGGCCGCTTAAGCCTTCTGGCGTCCATATACGCATATAAGGGGGACGATCAGGTGCTGCAGGCAAATGACCTGAACGGTGATGCAGAAAAGATAGGATACACAGTCGCACGAGACATGTGACTTATGCCCCTGGCTTGACAGATCCTGCAATTATTGAGGACATCAGGTCGCTTGCGAGGGGCGTCACCCACATGGGGAAGGTACCCAGCCGATGGATAGTCGATTGGTCGCTTGAAGGAGACAATTCTGCATATATATGTGTCCCTGCTTCATCGCACAGATCGACACAGATATACTGGCAAGGTACAATACAAGGAGCTTCCTCGAAGGACTGGATTAATCCATGGCTTTTGTGTGCGGCTGGACCAGGATGGTGCAGAATGGGCCGGGATATCTGCATGCCGTGGCGAATTATGAGTCCAATGTGGTGAGCGAGTGACCAAAGATGGACGGACTTCCCATGGCTCGTGTTGTGTCCGTTCTGACTGAGCGGTGTGTCCCTCCACTGACTGACTTTGCTGCAGATAAATTGGAACAAAAACAACAACACCAAAGGTCGGTGAGACACACGGACACGGACTTGGCTGGCGGCAGGAGGCGACAGCGGTGTCTTCTCTTTGTCTGTGAACGCGTGTGGAACACGAATGCCGTGCAGCGGCTTGGAACGATGGTGAGCCAGCAAAACGCCGACCAAACAACCGGCCAGCGTGGTACGAGTGGGGGTCTGTCTGTCTGTCCACTGATTGTTCAGATTTTGTCTTCATCTACCCGTCTGACGGAACCTACTACATGGACCACCCGTTGTGCATACTCGTAAGCCACACTCCATCCACAGCCCCATGCCCAAGGTACATGTATCATCCAGACTGCCCGCTGCGTATGTGTTGATGCATCAGGACGGCGCATCGTGGACCAGCACCGAACAGGTGGGTGAGACACATAACTGTCGATGGTATCCACGCACCAGTGTGCTCGCACAAAAGGTGGCAGCGGCCGAGAGTTTCATCGCTTATGCGACTGACTCGGGTGGGTTGGCCACCAATAAATACCACAGTTGGCATTGTTGTATCTATTGCATGCTTCCCTCCCTCGCACGATTGCAACACCCACCAGACAGGGCTGATGGCTTGCTGGACTACGGCATCAGAGCGTGGGATTCAACGAGGGAAATATCCCCAGCAGGTCATCGATCGATCGATCGATCGATCGATATCAAGGCGTTTTGAACAGACAGCCCATGTCATTTGTGTCTCTGTCGAGCAGGCACGGCCCCCTTTCTGCTCGAGAATGGTGTGATACCGGCCAAGCAGACGCCTCAGCTGTAAGCCTCTCATATGACGGACGTGCCACGTGCATGAGCAGAAAGCTTTTGATGTCAGGCCCTTCCCCACCACAAGCGTGATTGACGCCGTCATCACCACATGGAAGGCCAACAAAAAGCCCGCCGTGGTGGTGCTGGTGCTAGACGTCTCCGGTTCTATGACTGGGTCCAAGACTGCTGAGATGAAAGCAGGTAGGGTAGGTTACTTACTTTGCGCACACAGCATTCGTGCGCTGGTGTCTTGTCTCCTGTCTGCCAGCCGTGCGTGACTTTCTGGGCGCCATGCAGGACCATGATGAGGTAGGCCACAAGCTAGAATGCTGACAGGTTCATCGACTGAGTGCGCTTGCCTGGTGTGTGTTTCCACAAAGCTGTATCTCATTCGCTTCAACTTCGAGGTGGTTTTTCTTGAGCAGCAGTCAGGTATGAGCAGCGTACACAGAGAGAGACACGCATGCAAGGGAGGGAGGGGGAATTGCGCCTTAATCGGCTTACGACTGCAGGGCTGATAAGAGACAAGAGGCAAGCTCTTCTTAATGAGGTCGATGACCTCTTGATTGGTAGGATCCTGGCGAGCCGATACAGACACAGGGCAAACGTTGAGCGCACCACACACCAATGGACCCCCATGCACTGTCCTGTTCAATGATTCAGGGTCAACGACGGCTTTATACAACGCCACGAGGGACGCCATCGACCTCATCAATGACAAGAGGAACAATATCAGCGACACATTCGACAAGTCCTGGGACATCGTGCTCATGACTGACGGCGTGGACTCAAGGGACGCTGGGCACATTAGCAAGGAGGATGTGTACAACGTCCTGCCGAACCAGGAGTCGTCTGATGCGGTACACATATACACGGTCGGCTTCGACCTCAGCAATATGAATGAAGCCCAGAGGGAAGAGGCCACAGAATATCTTCGCCAAATCGCAGAGGTGAGTTTTCCTCTTTCTTTCCCCCTTCCATCGACCATCGTATCTCCTGACGTCACTTGCATCAACGTTTCCTGCATTCTTCTGACTGTCTGTCTGTCTGTCTGTCTGTTCCATGGGTGCAGGAGACAAATGGCAAATACTTCGACTCTAGTGTTGGGAATCTTGCTGACGTGTACACTTTGATCTCTCTCGAGTTTTGATGCATTCTCAGATGGATCATCCAACCGGCTTTCTAGACCCCTAGGTAGACTACTAGCTGTATGTGATGGAGACACAACCATACGAGTTGAGCCGAGCCCTTTCTGCAAAAGAAAGGGCCTGTCTGTTGGTGCATGAGGGTTTGTGTGGGGAGTGCATTTGTGTATGTGTGTGTACACGCAATGACCGGTGGGGGTCGTCAGTGCATCCTAACTTTATTGCCATGCGGATGTTGATGTTTGAATGGTCTTGTAACATCGCTTTCCACCGCATCAATTCTATTCTGCCCTTCTGCGAGGAGACAAAAGACAGCGACTGCAGGAGACAGCGCGAGCAGGAAAACCCCGTAAGACTGGCGAGAGTGAGAATCTGACGCTGACAAGACGGCCAGGGTAGGGGTGCAAGGACATGCTGAAGGTGCCCCACGGACCTCGAGGCCATCGGCTGCCCTCTCAGTCTGCCCGAGAGCGAGTGGGTGGGCAGGCGGCGATGGGTGCATAGGTGGAGACACAGGAGCAGGCTTTTGGGTCGCAGCGTACATTTCAAATCCTCTAAATGTCTTTCATCCACTACATGTCTGTCTCCTAGCTTGCCTTTCGTAGCCATCCACTCGACTGACTTCTGCCGTGTACCCTGTGCGTGTGAGAGATATCGAGATGTTGCGAATATTATATTGCCTCTGAGATCTGGAAGCTGATTGCCGTCACCACTAATCTAATCGATGAAATGCCACACAAGAGTCATGACGTGAAGTCACTCATACAGCCAGCCATTGAGCCTAACCTACTCTGTCCTTGTTTCTTTCTGATGACAAATACATACATGTACGCACCTAACCTACGACGTCATGAATGCGATAAATCAACACGCAAAAATGCATTTGGCGCACCGCGCTATCGACGCTGACATGCAACGGCTATTTTCCCTCTTGCAAGCCATCCCATCAACAGCAGTCAGTCTCCCCCGCCGTCGTATAGGAAGGAGAGCAGCCTCCAGACGTCCTTGCTCAGCATCAGAGGCTCCGCCAGCTCAGCATTGGGTCGCGATGGGTCGATCCGGAAGAGCGACCGCAGCCACCTCTGCTCATCCGGCTGCAGGCGCGAGTCCAACACGTGAGCCAGCGACACACTCGTGAACCTCTCCTGACAACATACACACGAGAAACACACACACAAATGCATCACCTCGCTAGATGGACGCTGCCTGTGATCTGCCACCCACCTGTTTGAGTCGCTCCGCGAGTGGCTCCAGCCCCTGGCCCGTCTTGAGCATGTCATACAGCTCGCCCACAGCCAACACATCCTCCGCAGCCAGAGGATTGTGACAATCATCGCCCTCCCGGCTGCTCTCGAGCACCTCCGCAATGTCGCCGTGGCTGACACCGCCCCTCGTCTCCGCCAGCCGACGGACCTGCCTCAGCGTCAAATAGATGGTAATCATGGGGCCCACGCGCGTGACGGGAAGAAGCGCGTGTCGCATGTCGGCTGCGGGGCGCAGGTGGAGTGCGAGAGGGAGGGGGCCGGCGAGATCGTCGAGGAGATGTTGGGGCGTGTAGCCGCTGCAGTCAGAAGAGGATAAGAGACTGCCGCTTGATGCCGAAGACGATGAGCCCTCCTTGCTTGTCTGTTGATAGACAAATAGACACAGACATCCAGCCAGTGTGTCATCCCTCTCTCTCTCTCCTCGGTCTGTCCCCCTTACTTTGCCCGTGGTGAGAGCGTCAGCCACCTTGTTGACCTCTAGGCACGGGTGGCTCGACAGAATGAAGTGCAGGTCGTCGACCGTCATCGCATCCCACGCCACTCGGCCATCGTCACCCTCCCCGCTGTCCATCTGCTCGTCTCCATCCCCCTCTTGCCCTTCCTCGCCCATGCTGGCGGCTTCTGATTTGGGCGCCTGTCTTGCACGGGCCCAGAACTCATCGTCGTTCTCCTCTTTGACCTTCCCATCCTCGGGCGAGTTGCCGAAGTACTCATCGTCGTTCTCCTCTTTGACCTTCCCATCCTCGCGCGAGTCGCCGAAGAAGCCCTCGAAGTATGCGCCATTGCTGGACTTGGCTTCGCGGGGATGCTCTGAGTCACGCGAGCGGGCGCTTGGAGGGCCGGGACCGGAGGGGCGGTGGTGGTGCTGGGGCGCAATAGGGGGAGCAGAGGCAGCGGCCGGTGTGATGGGCGAATGGGTGAAAGACGCCTTGGGGGCGTCAGGGTGGTTAGCCGGACGGGCCACCGGGGGCTGGTGATCTGCTGCAGGGGACCGGGCGGGGGCGGGGCCGGGGGGAGCTTGTGTTGGTGGGCGGGGGACCAGGTCATTCGTGGGCTCAAAGTGGAGATCATCGCTGAGGAACAAAACCAGATGGATGGATGTCGAGTTAAGACAACGTATGTGCGCAACTCACCGGTTCGGCGGCAGGAGGAAGGCTCTCGCGTTGGGTAGTGCGTCCAACAAGTGACGCGCCATGTTGACAGCGTCGGACGGCCTACAGCCCAGCACAACACGGACCTGACGACCCTCTTCAAGCAGGGGCAACCTAATAGGACAGAACATTCATAAAACGGAGGTCGGCCGCCAGTCCTTGCCGCCCTCCTTCATTTCGTCTGCCTGTCGGCCTGTCTGGATGTCTGTCTCTCTGCCTGCCTGTCTGTCTATCTGAGTGGCCGACCCTTCTTTGTTGTCCCAGCGAAACACCAGTGCAGCCCTGTTCCTTTTCAGGTGCTCCAATATCTCGTCCGGATCGACATCCCTGTGGTCCGATACGACGAACACTGCACGGCCCTGCCGGAGCACACACCGTCTGCAAGCAAGGCAGGCACACAGACACACACAGATGCTGCCTGATCGATGGAGGCCATGCACAGCTCTGTACCTGTCTCTCAGATCGCCGCTTCTGATGGACGGAAAACTGGTGTCATCATCCTTCGATGCCCTCTTAAACGTCCTGCAATTGGCCCACAGGAGCTTGATGCACCATGCCCGTGATATTGGAGTCCCTGCCGAACACACACACACACACACACACGCACACACATACACTCAGCAATCAATGGTCGGTGTGCACCAGGGTGCACACACCAAGTATGACCACGCTGCTGGCCGAGTCCCCCAGCACCACGATGGCGCAGTTGGTAACGTCCTGGAACACCTTAGCCGCTTTGAGCAGGTTGCCCACATAGTCACTGCCGACGAAGCACTGCTGTGGCGCGATGCTGCTGTCGTCCTGCTCTGCCTCGATGATGCCCTCCTCTCTGTCGAGATCGGGCAGTTTGTCGACAGGCCGGTATGGGACGGAGTACTGGGGGTAGGTGCCGCACCGGACTTTCTCCACCTGTCTCATCACCTCCAGGGCGAACAGCTGACGCGCAAAACTGCATCAACACACATGCACAGACGGGGAGCCGGGGCGGCCATGGCTGTGGCGGATGCCACGGTGGAATGAATGGCTTGCTTACCTCTGCCCGAATATGGCAAAGAGGACAACTTGGCCAGGCGCGCCTTCCGCGTGGAACTTGGATCCAGGCTGACACAAGGAAGCAACGAACACAAGTCACGCAATTGTTGCGCCCCCCCGGGCCTCATCCATCTCCACCTCCTCACCTGCAGCGGGACCTTCGGATCCACACAGAATGCCTGCACCCCTCTGCTGGGCCTCTCCAGCATACCCTCGATATTCCTCAGACAGTCCCATGGCACCGACAGCACAGTGAACCGATCAGCGTGTTCGTCACGAATCTCGGCCAGCCAGGGCACATCGATGGGCTTGTCCACTGGCAGCCTGCGGCGCTCCCTCTCTCGAGCGGGAGAACGGTCTGACGCACACACGAGCAGCGCAGAAACAACAAGAAAAGAACGTTCCTGGTCTGTCTGTCTGTGTGGACATGACAGCTGTCCATACCTCGTCCGTATGGTGTCGGTGATCGTGATCTTGATCTCCGTCTGCCTGAGCGTGATCTGCTCGTGAACCGAGGCGGTGAGCGAGATGCTCTCCGTCTGGGCGGCGGTGATCTGGGCGGCGGTGAGCGAGATGCTCTCCGTCTGGGCGGCGGTGATCTGGGCGGCGGTGATCTGGGCGGCGGTGACCGCCCCCGACGAACCCATCGAGGGGAGAGAGGACTAGGGGAACGTCGACGTGAGCCATTCTGCCCCTGCCTCCTCATTGAGATCTTCCTCCCCACTGCCTCGCGAGCTCGCATGGATCGGATTCATTCCGTGGTCTGTCCGTGGCACAATAAACATTTGCCATGCTGCATGCACACCCACGTACCTTTCGACAAAGACCTACTCAGTGTAGTTCTCACTCACTCGTCAACATGCAGACATCCCAACCGCACACACACACCTGTCTGTCTGTCTGTCTGTCTGTTTGTCTGTCTGCGCCTGTCTGCGTCCTATCCAACTCACTGCCTGGCCGGCTCCAACACGCCATGCTTCATCAGCGCTGAGAGGATCAGCCGCACATGCCACTGGAAGACGCGCACACGAAGGCCATCTGGCTGGGACAGCATCAGACTCTCAAGGAATCGCTGCTCACGGATGTCCCGCACACCGCCGCTGCACAGCCGGAGCGGTGTTGTCTGTACAGCATCGCGACACACCACACGCACAGAGGTCCGCTGGCTATAGACATGAACACACACACATCGATAGAGAGAATCCTCTGCGATGGCTCAAATGCACCCGCCACCCCCAGTGGTCTGATAGACTCTGTGCGCACACCCAGAGACACAAACGAGTCGCCGGCTTCCACACAGACACACATGTGGATGAATGGATGCAGCGGCGGCGATGAAGCACTCGGCCATGCGACGTGTCAATGCAGCGCAGACAGGTCTGTCTCACATACACACACACAGGTGTTTGCCTGTCTGCCTCCCTCAACAGTCATCACGTCGGTCGTGAGTTCATCATGACGGAGGCGACGGCACTCACCCACTGCCACCCAGCAGACGGCTGAACACACACACAGGGAGACGGATCATTCATCGTGTGTGTCTGTCTTCCTTCTCTTCCCCTGACCTTCAGTGTGTAGATCTCCATATCGGCAGCCGTGAAGTCGACGATGAGGCCAAGCTGACGTTCCCCGTGTTGGTGATGGTCCCGATGTACTTTTTGTCGGCCGGCAGCTCATCCCTGTGGCCGTGATAGCCGATCCCCGGCCACAGGCGGCCATTGGCGATGCACACCTTGCCGCATGGCTCACCGTCCCTGTTCATCACCGCCCCCTTGGTGCCCGCCACCGTCACGTCCTGATTGTCCTCGGGCACCTCGATCTTGATGATACCGTCTTCCTCGAATGCGCCGCACACCGAGAAGAGCGACACAGCACAGCGGGTCGTCGCTAGGGCCGTCGCCTCTGCAGTGGGGTCGGGGGCCCTCGATGTGGGAGGCGATGATGGGGCCGCTGGGGTCTTTGAGGAGCAGCAGGAGGTCGGTGGCGTCGCCCACATTCTTGAACACGGCCTCGGGCTCCCAGCCGTCACGCTCACCCCTGACACATAGACACGAAAGCACCACAGGGATATCACTCACGAGTTACCATAAGCCTCCCTGTCATCGGTTGCTCACTTGTAGAGGAGTTTTGGCTTTGCGTCCGTCATGCCAGTCGCGTCGACGTGTGCTTGCATGTCGGACTAAGACACGATGGGGTCGACCGGCAGCCCACTCCACACCTGCACACAGCCAGAAGAAGAATCTCATGATGTCTACAGCCATTTGTGTGCCTCTGGTTGATGCCTGGCTGACTTACCTGGAAGACCTCCACACGCTGGGCGGTGAAGTTGTGGGTCTCAGCCCCACAGAGGCTCGCGGCCTTGCTGCTGATGGTCTTGCCCACAAATTTCCTGCTGGCCGGCAGCTCCTTCTTCAACACCCACTGACGACAGTGAGAAGGTCGTCAGTCGGGCCGTCCTTGCCATACCCCAGCCACACGCGACCGCCAGCGATGGCCACCTTGCCGGTGTTGTCGCACTTGATGACGAACAGGAGGCCGCGCCGCCCCACCACACGCTGCACCAGACTGGCATACGACGAACCGTGCAGCGAACTCCTGACACACACATACGCATAGAGAATGGCGTGATGCCCTTCGTTTGTCTGTTCTCACTTGAAGAGGCATGTCATCTTAGGTTGTTTCTTGCCGGTCATGATGAGGACTGCATGACGTCTTTGGCGAGGATGTTGGGGTACATGGCCTCGAGGACGCCGTACATCTCACTCACACGCACCAGCTCACCCTCGTTGGCACACGAGGGCGGCGGGACGGCGCTTTCGGGGGAGAGGCGACACCGACGAGCGACGTCGACGATCCTGAAGACATCAACACACGAACAGATGCCCTCTGTTGCTGCCTCTGGTGGTTGTCTGGGTACTTACAGGTCGATGGGGGTGCGACCATACCTGCACACGTGACATAGAGGAGAGGAAGGTGAACAAACCACAACAGCCTCCCCATTTCATCTCCCCTGTTCCTTCACTCGACCTGAGTAGACTGGGCGCGGGCGGTAGTCACGCAGGCCGTGTGGTTGAGGGCGTTGAAAGGCTATGATATGTCCACCAATATCAAATGTAGACAGCGATCGGATGAGCCTGCTTAGAGACACATACAGAGACATGACCGAAGGAATCCTCCTGTCTCCTCACACACTATCCCCAGCTCAACTCACCACAGACGCCCACCCCTCTTGCTCCCGCTGCCACGCCATCAGCTTGTCAGGCTGTCACGCCTTTCAAGAAATCCATACACATCGTGCTTTCGGATGCTGCACGAGTTGTGTGGCTGCCCAGTGTTGCGTGTACCTCCTGGGCGTCGATGAGCAGAAATTTCTGTTGGTTGAACACGGCCTTCATGGCAGTGGTGGCGAGGGCCCAGATGTCTGCCTCGTCCCACGTGTCGCTGGTCACGACATCGTCCCTCATGAAGTGCTCCAGCGTCTCAGAGGTTGGCTTGCCGGAAATTCAATTAAGGCCGTCCTGTGTGGCTGCGACGCTGGCGTCAACGAAGAGCCCCAATGCTGGCTGGGATCAGAAGAAAAGATATGTCCACGGATATAAAATGAAGGCAGCGATGCACTGCGGCTGAAAACAGATATCACAGACAGAGACATGGCAGCACAGGCAGTCACATCGGTCAAAGAAGCTGTATCACATCTTCGATGCCCATACCTTCTCTCAAAGACCGATGGTGGCTCAAGTACATCGCCTCACACTGTCAATACAGCACCCGCCCCACCACCTCCTCCGTGCCGTCACAAGAAGGCCCGGCAACGTCTGCGACGGAACAGCGGACAGACACACAAAGGTAAACAGACACGTGTATGATATCGACCGCTCGCAGAGGGCCGATGCAAGCCGTGTGTGTTTCTTTTCACTTGATTATGGTGTCTATGGCCTCCCTCTCCTCCTCACACAGATGCATCCCCCACCTAATCAGCGCCTGTGCCATGGCCAGGTCCTTCTCCCCTCCTCCAACTTAGCCGCTTGTCCACCGCCCCCATCATTATTGGATTGGCGCTGAACTGTACCTGCTCCGTGCCGCGTAGGACTACGTCGATGTACCTGCACCACATCAGACACAGAGACACCGACGGCGGCTCTCCACCATTGCTCTTGACTGTGCCAATCCCTCATTATTGGATTGGCGCTGAACTGTACCTGCTCCG
>CDMY01000389.1:0-36737 GCA_001179505.1 Vitrella brassicaformis | reverse complement strand
GACCAGCAGACACCTCGCCCTGATAGAGAGGGAGACGGACATAATCAATCACAAGTGTCGACGTGTATGTGTGTCGACTGACCTTGTGCAGCCTAAGTGCGACTTTCTCCAGGCCGTGCACCTTCCTCACGGCCTCGACAATGTCATGGTCAGCCAAGCCGCTCCCACCCCACAGCCCCCGCGCCCCCTCCCTCCCACGCCTCATCGGAATGACCCTGTCGTCATCGCTGTCGCTGTCGCTCGACGACTCCTCCATCATCATGTCCAAGACCGGCCTCCCGGCCTCACGCAGCTGCTTGGAGTCGGCCAGGTTGGATGACTCGATGGCATCAGATTTGGCTGAAGGAGCCACCGATCCCGTCCCATCAGCTGCCATAGCCACGCCAATCTCGCCCCGCTCGAATGAGTCGGCCACCCCCTCGTACCCAACGATGGGCGAGAGGGCCCCGTTCTCGGCCGCCTGGCGATTGCGCTCGTTGACAGCCATAATGAGCGCCGTCTTGCGCCCGTGCACGCGGATCGAGAAGGTCTTGCTAGGGTTCTCGCCCACCTTCGCGACGAAGCGGGGATCCTTGCTGTCCTTGCGGCCGCCGATGCCGAAGTTGGAGCTGTTCTTGTTTCCTGTAGGGTCCCATACTCGCCTCAATGCACGCACAACGCCGGTCGGGTCGAGTCCACTCGCTGCACTCGCTCGCTCTTGTCCAGCGGCCCTGTCCTTGGTGCGCTGAGACTCATACAGGGCCTGCACACACACACACACACACACGCACGCCATCACAGCTTAATAGATGTGTATCCACTTCCTGCATTTACTAGTAATTCGGTTGACGCACTTTGTAGTCGATCGTAGGGTCGAAGTGTACCTGAGGGCCTTCCAGGGCCGCCTGCCATCCTTTGAGCCGGTTGTCAGGCCCCATCAAGTTGACGCGCTTGGCGATCGCACGACGCAAACACTCCTGACGCAACACAAGATGCACAGACAGACACACAGACAGACAGACAGACAGACAGACAGACAAATAGAGAGAACATGAGAGTCCGGTCATCCATATCTGCCCCCCCACTCCTCATCCGGGCTGACCTGGATGCCCTTTGCGCCTCGCTCTACATCCTTGTAAGGCACTCTCTCTTCCGGATGCTTGCACACCAGCGTGTTCTTGCCAGAAGGCCACCGAATGCTGAATGTCTTGACACCCTGCTGGTTGGCGAGCTGCCGTATCGGCTGCAGATAGGACTGGAAGTGGACCGCCAAGAAATACAGCTGTCTCTCGTTGAGACGGCCAGATCGTTTGCCGGTCCCCTTCCTAGCCTTCTTCACAGCCCGCATGCCGTCCTCACCGTCCTCGGCCTCATCGTCGGCACCGTCATCAGCACCGCTCTCGGCACCCTTGCTCTTCCTCTTGTTGGTGGCCACTCGGTGCTGATCTGTCCGGTCTCCCGCCGCACTCTCCCCCGCCCCCTCATCGTCATCTGCTGACCCAGACGATGGGAAGTGCCTCTCGAGCACTTGCTCATACCCCTCCAGCAGAGGCAGGCCCGCCTCCCTGGCCTTCCGATTGCGCGCCTCGATGACTTGGCGAAGTGCCGCCTTGGCGCCGTAGACGGAGCAGGAGCGACTGACGCGAGGCGCGCCCCCTAGCGTGGTGACGTACTTGACGGGGACGCCCGCACGCCGAATGGAAGAGAATCCCACCCCAGTACGAGAGCCTACAGGCAGACAGGGTGCAGGCAGGCGGGCAGACAGGCCATTGGGGAGGAGCGGTGAGTGCGGGTGCATACAGTGCAGTGCAGTGCGGTCAAAACACATACGTACCGGCCGGCAGGCAGGCGCGGAGATCCTGGAGGACGGGATCAGCCTCCTTGGCCACCTTGGCAGATTGGGTCTTGGCGTCCTCTGATCCGCTGGATGACTCACAGGACCTGTCCGCATCGTCGGAGTCCTTGCTATCCATTTCGCTTCTGTTCCTCTTGTATTTCTTGAAGGCGAGAAACCCCCATGGAAACCCTGCGTGGAAACCCTGCAATGGAAAACCCTGTGACTTTGTGCGTGGACTGGTTAACCATGACCGGCTGCTCCGAATGAACACGGCAAGGGCATTAAATATGAAGAAGAAGAAGAAGAAGAAGAAGAAGAAGAAGAAGAAGGTGATGCTGCAAGCAGTCCGCAGGGCAACACGCGCAGCACTGAGTCGTAATACAGAGAGACAGCATCACACCACACACCAACGCGTTGAACACACACCACACACACCAACATACAAATACACCCACGTCACGTCGATGTGGTGTTCGTCCTTGCAATCCACCCACCACCTCACCTACCCACACCCTCGCCAAGACAACCAAGGAAGCACAAGTACTGGTCATCCATCGTGCGATCAACACACCGTTCTGTCTGTCTGTCTGTCTGCGTATGTTATGTATGTATGTATGTATGTATGTATGGGAGAGATGAGGGGCTCCTTTCGGTGTGCTGAGGGGCCCCGTCCCTCACTCCCCGTCCTTCAATCATGAGAGAGCATTGACAGACAGACAAACCAAGAAACAGACAGACAGACAGACAGCCCGGCAGACAGCAGACAAAAAGGCGCCGGCTACATGCCGGCCGGCACACCACACCACACCACACCGAAAAGGGGAGAGGGAGAGAGGGAGGAGGAGAAAACAGAACTAACTGCGTTCGTTACCCACGCAGCTCACGGTACGCCCCCCAACTGTACACCCACACAAACAACGGCCCGCTCTCTTTCTCTCTTTCTCTCTCCCTCTCTCTCTGCTCATTATCACAGCTGCACACGCGATCGATCGTTGGGGGAGACCAAGCCAGTCAGCCAGGGCAAGAAAGCCAGGAAGGATTACACACAGGAAAGCAAGCCAGGAAGACAGCAAGCCAGTGGGGAACAAGAACCGGGACAAAAATGCAACCAACCAACCAGCCAGCACAACCAGCCGACCGACTGACAGACGGACCAGAATCTCCAGACAGGCATCAAACAAAACCCTCACACACAACAGGCGGACAACAGACGTAGCCGAGCAAACCACTCGATCATCCACGCATTCACCCTCCCTCCGTCCCTCCGTCGTCGGTCAATCAATCAATTCGGTCCCTCTCAGCTCATGCAGCGCGTCAAAAATCGCTGATGAATCGCTGGACGGACGGGTGGATTCTGCACTGCACGTGTAGTGTGTGTGTGGGCTGGTGAGCCTGGCGGGTCTTTGATCGATCATGATGGATGGCATCCATGCATCCATCCATTGATGGATCCATGTCATGTTTGCAATGCATCCCACGGTCATGGCTCGAGAAAGAAAGGGCGAGCAGGAAAACTGGAGAATCCAATCACGCCACGCCCCGCCCCCGGCCGTCCGAGAGACTCCCTGCCGTGTGAGGAAATCATCTCCGGCGTGCACATCACATCACATACATGACCGACATGACCGGTGGATGGAAGGAAGTTCACTCTCACTGCCCACATCATATCGCCTGTTTGTGGGTGATGTGACAGCCAGGCATGCCAAAAAAAACAAAAGGCCGTCTGCTCTGCTTTGGGTGAAAGAGTCACTCCATCGCTGAATGGACCGATGTCGATGCTCCACGCATGGACTGGACACATCCTCGTACGTCTGTCTACATAGATAAGATAGGGTCTGTCGTCTGTCTTGAAGAAAGGGGCAGGGCAGACCAGACAGGCAGCCAGCCAGCCAGAGAGGGAGTGAGTGAGTGAGTATAGTAGAGGGCAGGAGAAGAAAAGCAAATCGGCAGCCACACCGGTACGCGTGTGGGTGAGACGGTGTCAGAGGCCGTGTGAGACCATCGTCCTTATCTGGCCCGTCATCAGCTTCGCACTCCACTTGACCTATCATCCACCATATGAGTGAGACGACACCACACGTCAAGAGAGAAAGAAAGGACACACAACACAAATATGAGTGATATGTTCCTAGTTGTTTCAGGCGTTGGTTGGTCATTTGTCAGAGAGTGCATGACCATGGCACGTACGTACCTGCATGTGCAGCAGTACACATGCCGCAGCAAAGATGGCAGCAATGCCGAAGATCGGCTCCTCACCAGCCCGAAAGCTGCTCCCTGCAGAGAGAACCAACCAATGGTCGGTTGAACCAACACACACACGGATGAAGAATCGTGGAGACTGACTGCCTGACATGCCTTGTGTGTGTGTGTGTGTGCGTGAGAGTGTGCTTACAGCAGCTGTACATGATGTAGAGGGGCACGCCCCACCTTAGTGGGAACCAGCTCACCAGAAAAGCCATGTGGATCATCGACGACAAGTGCTTGTTAGATACCTACACATACCACACACTCATTCAGACCAGACAGACGTGTGTTTCCGGATCAAGGAGGGCATGCCAGCCACGCCAGCTGTTCTGTTTGCTCACCCTGCCCGATCTCAGCGTCAGCAACAGAATGGTGCTCACTTCTGATGCACACACAGACGAGCCGACAGGACAGGCAACACACGGAGTCTGACGAGTGAAGCAGCAACCCACCACACACAACACATCCGCACCTATGAGGGCCCCGGTGCTCCAGAAAGGCCTCCAAGACTCCTTGAGCATGCTGCCCGCGACGAGTACGATTGCGGCAAGGTGGTGGACCATAATAGACTGGGGGTCCTTGACGACCCTGTAGCCCATGAGGCCGATCCAGGCAGTGTCTATCACAAAGTACAGCAGCACAAACAGCTGCGTGTAGTAGTCAGACTCCCATCGAAGAAGGTCACGCGCCGCCAGTATCAGTATCGTCGGCAGAATCACCAAGTTGAACCCTACACACACACACACACAGCACACCACACACACAGATTCTCATGCATGTGGCCGCTTTCCCCTGTGTGCGATGAGTGTGTGAGTGTGCCTACGGTTGTGTAGTGTCCGCCAGATGGTGGGCTGGATGGCCACGGAGGGGTCACCAAGCGCCATAGAGACCTCCAGGCTCTCGGCCGAGCTCCCCCAGCACCGACGGCACGTCCTGTCAAGCCAACACCAAAGCCTTTCTACCAACACAGTGAGCACTCTAAGCGTCCGCAATAAGGCGTTTCTTTCCCAGAAGGATTCGAATTTTTTGCGAGCTTCCAGTTTCCTCTGCGAGGTTGTGGTATCGTAAGCACTCCCAAGGCGCATTGCAGTGCGTCTGGCACACACAGCTGTGAGGCCATCTGCATTTCGCTGATCGATGGATCTCCACCCCAACTGCCGCCCCTCTCACCCCGGTCCTGCTGTGCGGACAGAACAGCCGCCACGACGCCGGCGACAGCCACACGGACAGCCACAGGCTAGTGCGGTGGCCCACTCCCTCCCTCTGCTTCTCCTCAGCTGCTTGATTCATCCCGCACTGTCGTCACTCATCCTCTCTAGATGCAGACCGGACCGGCAGCTGCCATCATCACCACCAGCATTCGTCAGCACCCCTCCCCTGGTGGTGAGGACGCCTGCATGGGCGCGGCGGTCCATCCACCAGCTGCGGAGAGGGGACAGGAGTCTTGTCGGTGGGCTCTTTAGTGAGAAGCCGTCTCCGTCATCTGCATCGACATCCACCAAGGAGAAAGAGAGCGAGCCGCGGGCATCTGCTGCTGTTGGTGGTGGTGGTGCTAGATCTTCATCAGCTTCCACTTCTGCTTCTGCTTCTTCTCCTCCTTATGGTAACGAGACGGTGTCGGTGGATGAGCAATGGGCGGTCAATGTGGAGGACCTCAGGCCAGAGGACGTCACGCAGGTGCGGACGGACCGAACCGAACCACATGACATGCAAGCTGCCCTCTTCCCTGCTCATCTCATCTCATCTCCCGTCCGTCTGTCTGTCTGTCTGTCTGTTGATCTGTGGATCTATCTTCGTGTGTGTATGTCCCCATATCAGCGTGCGATAGCGACAGGTCAGGCGTTCTATCGCTCCTGGCGTGGCACGCTGCGGTTTCTGGTGGAGCTATGGGAGCGTTTGAACGGCATACCCCCGGGGTTCGAGGACGAACAGGGCGAAGGCAGACGGGCCGCACTCTCACTCGCAGAACAAATTGAGGTGGGTGGGGCCGAGGCGAGGCGACTGGATGGAACCGACCGGTGTCATGCCATGTCATGCAGCTGTTGTGGCTTATTTATTGATCGGTCTGTGTGTGGTGTTGCTTTCAGGCGAGTCCGTCGATTCAGAATTTGCGTGCGTACATTTCCCAGACAGAGGACGAGCTGCCTGAAGCGAGGAAAGAGCGGGCCAGGCTCAGAGGTGCGGATTGAACCGGACAAGACAAGACCACCGTTCGCCATCAATGCGATGCATCCTTCTTGCCTGCCCTGCCCTGCCTGTGTGTTCATTCAGAGGTGTTGGTGGACATTCGTTCGACAAGCAGTGAGGACGTGGGTGTGCGTGCAGATGTGGAGAGGGAGCTGTCGCGGGCTGACCGGCAGGTCCAAGACCTCAAGCGGCAGCTCAAGTTCCAGCAGGTCGAGCTCGACCTCAAGCGCCTCGAGCTGCTTTTCGACCGCAGGAACATCACTATACCCTCTTACACACCCAACAGCAACAACAATGTCAATCTCAATGTCAATGTCAACAGCAACGACGGCGGCGTGAGGAGGGATGTGGTGGTGGGGCCGTCAGCGTCTGTGGGTGGGATGGGCATGGGGGGGTCGGCGCAGATGGGGGCGGTGTCGGTGCAGTTCCAGGGGCTCCTCAGGGAGTACCTCAGGCTCGAGGGCAAACTCAACAGACTCCTCAAGATCTGGATACAGGTTTGGTTCACACCACAAAAGAAGAGACCGAATGAGGGCTGCAGGCATCGCATCGCATCAACGTGTGTGTTGTCTGGTTGGTGTGTTGATGTCATGTCAGACGGGCACGCTATCTCTGTCTGACGAGGGCACACTGGCGGTGCTGTCTGTGGAAGTCAAGGAGCTCAAAGCCAGAGCAGGCAAGTCAAGTGCAGTCCCCCACTCACACCACACCACACCACACCACACCCTCCCCCATCCAACCATCCATCCATCCGTCCGTCCATCATCCATCAGGTCTGGAGCTGCCCCCTCCCAAGCCCTTTGCGGCCGGCCTCCAGCGTGGGTTTGACTGGGCCACCATCAAGGCCTCCCTGGAGGAGCAGACGGACAAGATCAGGAACGGCGTCGCCTTCTACTGGCTGGGCACCAGGCTGCTCGTCTCAGACATACAGTACGCCATCGGCCTGTTCAAGGCCGCCGCATTCGACCAGTGAGTTCACTCACTCACTCCCACAGAAACAGAGGGAAGATCTCATCCATCGAGGGATGGGATGGGATGTGTGTGGCTGCGCTGCGCTGCGGTGCGTGTAGGTACACGTTGTCGCCTCGCGAGGTGAGTGCGCTGCGCCGCACAGGCCGCGACCTGCTCAACCTGGTGCCCTTCACCATCATACTCATCATACCCCTCTCGCCAGTCGGCCATGTACTCGTCTTCTCTTTCATACAAAGGTCGGCCGGCCCGGCCAGTAGACCCAACACACACCCACTAGTCAGTGCCGCTGTGTGTTTCTGCTGGCTTGGGGCTCACAGGTTCTTCCCGAATTTCTTTCCCTCGCCGTATACCGATCGGCGGCAGGAGATGGCCCGCTACTTCCAATCGCGTGGCGAGGGGCTGCCATCGCCGGTGCTCGACATCGACATAGAGGGCAACCCAAACACCCAGCCGGACGACGCCATCGACGCCCCCACACCCCCAGAGGAGGCCGCACTGCCCCCCTTCGCACAGGCCAAGATGGACAAGGGCGGCGATGATAATGGGCCGCAGCCCTCCCCCTCCCTCTCTCCGTCTCCATCGCCATCGCCGCCTTCATCCTTCCCGCCGCCCGACGGCGCTGCTGCTGGTGGTGGTGTTGGTGGTGTGAATGGGTATGATGTTGGTGCTGCGGACAGCAAGTCGGGCGTGTCGAAGTCAAAGAAGGACACTGTAGTGTAAAGTGATGGGGGGAGGGAGGGTGTTGGTTTGGTGTTTGTTGTCTGTGTAATGGAGTGCTTGAGTGAGTGAGAGTGTTGCTGCCTCAATCAACCACTGTATTGGGAGGCACAAACAGACAGAGAGATTTCACTGACTGAGCGCGACTTGAGAAGCCATCCCATAGTTGTAATAAGCTGACAATTGCATATTCGGTAGTTGTGTCTTGCACGTACACATCGTTCGCGTTGCCACCCGAGAGAGATATCTCGGGTGGTATTGGGGACGATGGTGACGTCGCAAGACACGAGTGCCGACAGACAGACAGACAGACAGATTGGTGACGCGATGCGGTGCAATCAATGGGTCGGTTCAAAGAGTGTGATGTGTTTCATGATGTGGATCAGAGGCGAATGTGACACATTCATTCACAGTAAGGACCATCCATAAGGGGAGAAGTATTCAATTAGACACCCACCCACCCACCCCTCCACCCAACCGTCCATCCATCCACTACACACACATGTCTGTATCCTCCCTCCTGCCAGTAGGTCAGTCACCGCCGCCATTGTTTCTTCTTGTCTGCACAGACGACTTCGCTGCGCACATCACATCACATGCATGAGATGGATGGATGGAAGGGGCAGCGTCGTCGGGGGGGAGTGCGCAGTGGCACGAAAGGTAAGTGTATGGTATGGGTGTGAATGTGGTGAGTAGGAGTACGGTGGATGGATGGATGGATGGGTGTGGACATACGGTAGGTATATGTTGACGTACGTCACAAGAAAGAAGGGCTACAGCCGCCCCGCCCCGCCCCGCCCCGCCCCGCCCGCGCCACATGCCAGCTGGCCAGCCTGGGTGCATGCTTCCTCGACTGTGTGCTCTGCTCAACCATGGCAACACCAAGCGTCGAGACAGCACGAGAGTGGGAGTCTCGACTCCTGATGCAGCTGCAGTAGACATACTGAGCATACACTCACTCGAGGCTCACTCACTCATGTGCAGCCAGCCCTCGGCCAGGCCATGCAAGGCCATGTGCTGTGCGAGCAGCCCAATAGGACAAGAACAACAAGGAAGAATCTAGGCAACGCCGCACACGCCACCCGACCCCACCCACTGCCGTCCGTCACATCCATCTGTCTATCCCGCAATATGCACACCACAGCCAGAGAGAAAAGGGGAGGAGGAGCTAATCACAGACAGACAGACAGACAGACGTACTAACGAACCACCGATGCACCCCTCACCCTTTATATGTATGCTACGCTGCCAGACAGCCAGCCTGCCTTGCTCACGTCATTCATGTGGTCAGTCGTCATTCATTTAAACGAATACCCCTGCATAACGAGGAACTCCTCGTACGCCCGCGCCGCCTCGTGCATGAAGCCCAGCATCCCACCCAGCCCGTGGCCCCGCTGCGCAAAGGCGCCCCCCCAGCCCTCCCAACACACGCGGCGATAGGAGCCACAGGGGATGCCGGGGACATAGACGAGGAACTCGATGTGTCTGAGAAAGAGGAGCTTCTCGTGCTCTGCGAAGGGGATGGCTCGCTTCTGCACCATCCGCAGGACGGCCTCTGTCTCGTGCTGGGAAGCGGCGGGGCGGGGCAGCACCTGGGCGATCTGCTCGGGGGATATCGGACCCAGCTCGTGGGGCGACACGTACGGCACCGACGTCAGGGCCGTCTGAATCACATCGAAGGGCGAGGGAGGGAGGGAGGGAAAGAGAGAGAGCGGTCTGTCTGTCTGTCTGTCTCTTTTTATGTGTGTCTGTGCGTTGGTTGCATGCCTACCTGTTGCAGCTGGTTGTTGAGGGTGTTGACCTGCCCGCGGCATCGTCCGACCTCCTCCTCGAGCATCTTGATGCGCATCTCTGCTCCCTCCTTCTGACATAACAGGCAGATTAGACCGACGGCACACATAGGGGGGGATAGAGACACGAAATGCCGTCTGCCTGTGAGCGCTTTGTGTCTCACCTGCCGCATGAGGTCGGCAAACTGAGCCCCGAACGTGCCTATCAGCGGGTCGCCATTACAGTGGTCATTGGGGCTGTAAGCCACACCACACAGCATACCGACAAATGCACCGAAAGACCTGGTCTCTGTGTGTGTGGAGGTGTGTGTTGGCTTACTGTTTGGCCTTTTCCTCGTCGAGTTCGGCTCTCATGTTTCTGACGGACGCCTCGAGCTGCTTGATCTTGATCTGCATCCGGTTGAAGGTCGATACCGGCAGACGCACATCGCCACCCATCGACTCAAACGACTCGCTGCATCGCATCCATCGCATCGCATCCACCACCCGACCCCTTGTGTGTCAGGCTGCTTGCCCACCCCCCGACACACCTTGGTATAGACGTTGGCACCGGCCCATTGAGAGCGACATGGAGCCCCACGCCGTTGTTGTCCTGATGGCCGTTGTTATCCACAGCGGCATTGGGCAGAGGCGACGACCCGCACGACGATGGCGAAAACATCGGGGAGGGTGTGAAGAACGCCGCGCTGGACGTGCTGTCCGTCTTGATCTGTGGGCGAGATGGGCCGGCGTTGTTGTGGGAGGAATGGTTGAGCTGAAAGGGAGATGAACTTGATGAGGCGGACGGTGAGGATGCCAGTCCTGGTGCGGCTGCGGCCGGTGGAGGAGGGAGCGGTGGCGGGGTCGAGAGCTCCTGCTTCTCCTCTTGCTGCTGCCGTTGCTGCTGCTGCTGTTGCTGTTGCTGCTGCTGGTGTTGTTGTTGTTGCTGCTGTGTGGGAGGTGGGTGTGATGGTGCTGGTGTGGGGATGGCGGCGTGTGTGGAGGCGTAGTCCTGCAGCAGCCGCCTGGCCTCCTTGATGTTGCCGCCGAACGCCAGACACTCAAAACGGTTGTCCCTGTCAGTCAGGACACACACCACACAGACATGCAGTGCAGACACACAGCCTCGATCACTGCCTCGTTCACCCACCCAGGTGTGTTGACGGCGATGGCGCAGCCCGTGGCGGTTTCGATTTCATCCATCTTGCCAGTCGCCTCGGCCGTGTCGCTGCAGTGAAACGAAGCACTCTCAACCTCCCTGACAAAGGACAGGACACAAGGCGAGAACCGGCGAATGCAACAAGTTTGACCTTAGGGAGGCTGGTGTGCTGACTTCTTGGCTTAGTAAGCCGTCACTCACTCACTCACTCACTTTTGGTTAGTGACGGCGTGTTGGCTGAAGAACTGTAGCAGGGCCTCCGTGTAGATCTTGGCTAAACGACGAGCCACACGAGAACCTGACACACAACACACACACATATACATATACACATACACCCTTACCCTATGCCTTCCTGCCTCCCTCCCTCTCTACTCACTCACCGGCGACATACAGAGTCTCTTTGCCGATTTCGGTGACCATGGAGCAGCCCGAGGCGAGTTTGATCTTGTCGTGCCAGTCGGCCAGCAGCGCCAGTTTGGCTGCCCCCAGTCGCCAGTTTTCGACATCGAACCCCTCCGCCATGTCGGTGGACGACGATGCTGACGTGGGCGTGTGCGGCAGGGCATCTGTGCTGCTCGGCAGCCTACCCCCCTGCAGACTCTCCAGCAACCCTTTGACGCGACTCTCGGCCGCACGACGAGCCTCCCTGCAGAGCACAAGAAGACAAGAAATGCGTGTGAGCGTTGGATGGTGTGCGATGCTGTGTGGGAGGCTGGGACGATGGCTCCCTCACTTTGGTCCGAACAGCACAAGGAAGTCGTGTTTGGCCTCCTCCTTGCGAGAGTGGGTCTCTCCCGGCCGCTCGGAGAAGCGCAGCGTCATGACGTGGAACTCGCTCTCAAGCCCGGCAAAGTGAGCACCCACACGCCGGTTGGTCCCCAGACGCATCGTCACCAATGTCACTTCTGCGCACATCCATCCATCCGTCCATGTGGTTGTGTTTGTGTGTGTGTGGCTTATGCTGACCAGGATCGACTCCGAGTTCGGTGATGACAGCTTCGAGTTCGCCCTGGTGTCTTGTGGCGTCTCTGCGCTGTGACCTGATGAGGTAATTGAGGTACAGGTTGGCCTGGCCCACTGCCGACGACGGGCCCGACACGCGCATGCCCTTCTTGGGGTAATTCTCCATCTGGCCACACAGGCATGACAGACAGACAGACAGACAGACAGACAGGCGCGTGTGTGAGGTAGAGGGAGAGAGAGAGAGAGTGGCCTGCCTCGCCCCTCTGATCGTGACGCACCTCGAGGCTGACGCCAAAGAACTTCTCCACTTTGGTTCGATGTGAGCCGGCCCGGCCAACCACAATCCCAAAACTGTCCTCATCCAAAACCGTAAAGGTCGATGTGCTGCCCTTCCTGCACACACAAGGCAGACAGACAGACAGATGACAGAGAGACCGACAGACAGGACAGATCGCCTATGCTTAACATGTGACGTTGGTCCACGATCGCACTCAGTCAGCTCACCTGTCGCCGTGCGGTCGGTTCCGCAGATCATGCTGCACGTCGTGGTGCCTGTCGCTCCCAACCATCGCGCCACAGACAGATAGATGGTCAGACAAAACGAGTCGCCTGTCCGTTCGTCTCGCTCGCTTCGACAGGGAGATCTAGGCTCAGGAAGCTACAGGCGACGCCGGTGGCATAGGAAACCGGGAAAGGGACGCATCGCAAACCAAAAGCTCGCAACTGTGGATCGCGATTGGCCAGGGGCACACGAGAGGCGGACGGACGGTGACGGCAGGGAGGGTGGGAGGGGCGCAAGTGTCTTGTTGAAACATATAATGCGATGCGTGCGTGTTTGTATGGAAGGAAGTAAACACGATGAAGGATAGATACGTATTGGAAGATATGTCACAAGTCACAGGTCGTTTTGTCCATCACCATCACCTACCTACCTATAAACCTCGATTGAGTTGGTGCCAACCGCGCCACCCACAGCACAGCACAGCACGTCGTTGATTGATTGACACCCATCGTCACACACGCATCCATCCATCCGCCCACCCACGTGTGCACAGACGTCATCTCTTGCCCTTGGCGGACACCCGCCCGTCGTAGACCATCGACTCAGACAGCGCAGATATGTCCGGACTCACGTCATTCGGCACCAAGCTGACACACATGCACACACACACACACCCCCATAGAGAAATGGGCCAATGGGTTGCCGAGTGATTCTCGTTTTCTGTGCGCCCCCGGTTGCTCACATTTGTGTGTCTTTGTCTCCCCTAGGGTCAGCCGATGTCGACATGACGCCCGCCCGCCTCTTGGTGAAACCCAACTCGCTCCCACTGCCCGTACCCAACGTGATGTCACGCCTGACACACACGCTCACACACGCACGCCAGTTTTGCCTCTGCTGCCTGTCTGTGCGTGCAGTGCGTCCAGGTGTGTACCTGAAGTCGGATAGTCCGAATGCGGTTGGTGAGAGGTAGTGCAAGGAGAGGGCGATTGGCTTCCGCCTGGCGCCCCCCACCGCCAGGGCACCCTGCGCCCGGGCCAGCTCAACCACACTCGACGCCTGGTCCCTCAGAATCGACTGCAGATCATGCCTGACTCAACAACACACCACACCACACCACAGCACAAATGATCCACCAGAAAGCAGCAACACCCATCCATCGGTGGTGTAGGTGAGAGTGAGATGTGATGACCTCTGGGCGGCTTCGCTCCATGCGTTGCCGGCACTTCTTGGTTTGAGGCGGTGTGCGTTGCTTGTGAAGAAGGCCAGTGCGTCCCTCTGCGCCCCCTCTAGCGCACGCACCACGCCAGGGCCGATGCGCGTCTTGCTCAAGCCCTGGCGGAACCGATCCACCGTCAGACCCATCAGCGCCCGCAGCTGAGCCTCATACTTCTCGACCAAATCTGAACGAAGAGGATATGGCGAGGGATGGGCGTGGTGTCTGATACCGCACCGCCCCTGACTCTGCGTGTCTGTGTGTGTGTGCGTACCGTTGAGCATGAGTTTGATGAAGGCCTGCCTGTTTTTGAGCCTTGCAGCTGTGGGGCTGTAGTCCTTGGTGGCGGCGTCGTAGCTGTTGAGGGCCGCCTGGATGAGGTTGTCGCACAGGGAGGGGAACCCACTGTCGAAGCCCCGATGGAACGATCGCGACTGCTTCGACACATCGTCCACAAACCTACACAACACACACACACACGCACACGGACGCGGGGAGAGAGTGTGCACATAGCTTAAGGGTCGCGGTGGTTCGGTTTCTTTGCCTCACTTTGCGTATAGTCGTTCTTTGATCCTCTCCGTTTCGTATGCTGCCAGAACTTCACTGTCGCTGGACAGCATGGCAGCTGCCCGCCTCGGAACTGCTGACGGCGGCGGGCGTGCCAGCCGCTGCTGCAGGACACTGAGGGAAGGTGGGCCGCCCGCAGACGAAAGAGCCTCATCGATCTTCGCAGACAGCTGCTTCACCTGCCAGGAAGAACCCATCAGCAGACACGCACCCATTAATTCCCACACGCGTATCATCAATATGTCAGATCTCTCCTTGCTCGCCTTCGTTGCGTATGCGTTCTGCTCGAGCTTGGCGGGCGGGAGGAAGAACACGTCGCTGTCGAAATAGTCCCCAAAAGAAGGACTCTCACCCGCCTTCACCCGGGCTGACGGCGGCGGGGTGTCAAAGAGAGCCTTCATGTCCTTGTAGAGCACCGCTTGGCTTTCCTGCCTCTCCGCGTCGGTGCCGTCGAAGCCAGTCACCACCACCAGCAGCCTCCTCTTGCTCGCCGGCTTGGTCGGCATGGCCAGCAGGCTCTCAGTCAGCCCCTGCAGCAGCTGGATGTCGTCACTCGCGGTGCCGGTGCACAGGGACGCATAGGGGATGGTCAGGACGATGAAGTCGCATGCCAGCAGCAGCTGAGTGGCCTCATATGCGTCGACCGCTGCCCCCCTCTTGGCTCCGCTGCCCGTCAGACACACCACATGGCTTCCCTTGCCGAATGCACCGACGCTGAGCTCATCCGCGCCAAGAGAGGAGGGCCGGATAGATGACCCGAGAAGATCACTGGCGAGACCGCTGTCTGCGCGGGCAGAGGCTCTGAGGATGGCTCCTAAGCGGGATGAGGAGGGCAGGGGTGCCAGCAGGTTGCTGAGGGCAGATGCGCCATCAACACGGGTGGGAGCGAGAGCTGCAAGCAGCCATGCCGTTGCTGCAATTGTCAACACGATGAACTGCATCGTTGTGGAGAGGCGCACAAAGTGGCTGGTCGCTTCGCCAATAAGCCTGCGCTCGAGGGTGGGACAGATCTTGGCAACGACGAGCAAGGTCGTAGGGGAGAGATTTGACAAGCTCGCAGGAGGAAGTGAATGGATTTCTTCAATACTTCGATGCAAACCAGCATGCCAGGCTGGAGTGTGTCTTACATGCACGCGCAAAAACACCTCAAGCAGGAAAACAAAACTAGCCACCTCACACCCCATCTCAAGCCCATCAGTACTGATATCACGACTCTGAAATAGTAAAGCGGCAAAGCGGCAGCTGCGGTGGTAGTGGTAGCAGAGGTGATCACGAACGGATATAAAATGTAAACAGCAATTTCCGCCATCTCAGGGGGCAGCGCGTAGCCATCCTCGACACATGACACGCGCCGGGCCGCACATGTAGAGGAACGAAATGTCGTGTTGGCAGCTGTAATGAACACATACCGAAAGTCTAATGCACGTTCCGAAATCCGCCAATTTCAGCTGCAAATTATCTCCCCGCACCAGAAATTCTGCCAGACAAAAGAGACAGAACAATTCAAGACAAAGTGGTGCTTCAGTTGTGCTTACGTTTGGTTTGATGTCTCTGTGAATAAATCCAAGGGACCGACTGCATTGACCTGCACACACCAAATCAACACGTCAATGCCGCCGGGCCAAATGACGGGATTGATATCTCCGTTGCGTACAAGATGCTCTGCCGATATAAATCTCCGCCCCGCCGCCGGCTGTGCCCTTAGGTAATTGGACAATGTGTCTGCAAGAAGCACATATGAACACGTGGAGGTCTTCTGACAGAGCAGTCTATGTCCTTTTGCTGACCTCCATCGATGTATTCGAGCACCAGACAATGGCGAGGACCTCTCAGTGTGGCGTCTCTCGCCTCAGCATTGCCCCCATACCGGCACACCCCGAGACACTTCAAAATGTTTCTGTACTCAAGAAAGCTACGAAGCGACAGCAATGTAAGAAATGAGGACGGCAATCAGTGGGGTCTTGTTGAAGACGCTGACCTTTAAATGCACGAGTTTCCCTCTCAAAATTCATGACTTCCCAATCTGTCGGCGCAATTCCTGCAATCAAACAGACAGCCAACGAAGGAGATGCATTCAAGGCATGTTGGAGTGAGCCGCTTACCCTCCTGCAGCGAGTCCCACACCGACTTTATGGCTACTCTGGTTGTCTGTCGAAGTAGCCCTTCCTCCACCTGGTACAAGCATTGGATTCCACACAGCAAAGTGCATGTAGGAGCTCCTCTCTCTCTGTTTACCACGCCGTAGGTCCCGCATCCTACCGCCAACCGGTCCACCCAATCCAGCTGTGAAAATGGTGAGACATGCAAGGAATGAACATAGAGAAACTCATGATTGTTGTCATACAAATGAGAGCTTACGTTGGGTGGATTTGCTTCAAAAACACCGGCCTCTCCCCAGCTGACGTGCCCTGGCGCGGCCCTTGGTTGTCCAGCTCCTCCGCTCGCCGCAGCAGCCGCGCCATGGGGTCCAGCTCCTGCCAAACCTCCTCCACGAACTCATCCGCCTCTTCCTCCTCCTCCGCCAGTGGCCGCGCCATGATGGCCTCCCGGCGCTCCAAAATCCACCCCCGCAGCGCCTCGATAGCCTCTCTGACGAGGTCTGCCGGGCGTGGGGCGGCAAGTAGGCAGGCAATCAATATGATAGGCAATCAATATAGTAGCCATGCTCAGTACGCCGTCTACGCCATTCCACATACTCCGGCTCCAATGCCCACCTCCACCGCTGCTCCCCCGCGCTGCGCGGACACCTTCGTCGCAACCGCGCGCGCGCTGGCCGGATTCCACGGCCATATGACGCTGTGGCAACAGACATGATCACACGCACCATCAAACCATCCATCATGAACCCACCTTCTTGTAATGCGATGTCGTAGAGTAACCCCCACGATGCAGAGGTGATACGGCCTTTGGAAGGGGGGGCTGGACGCCCCTCAAGCTTATGGACTCTCTGACAGAGACCATACACAGACATAGAGAGGTTGGCGACCAATGAGGGCAATCACGTGTTTCCATTAGGGGATGCTCACCTCCGCAACTCTTTTGAAGGGTGTGACGCCATCGGGGTGCTGTGGTGCTGCCTTGTCGAACCGCAGGCAGAGACTGCCGCTGGCCTGCTCGAAGAAGCCCATGGGCAGCGAGAACTCCTCCGCATGCTTGGCCTGGAGCTGACGGCCGGCCTCCTTCTTGGTCATCTGGCACCATCACACCGTGTCATCGATGCAGGGGGATGTGCATCGTTCCCTCCCTGATTTTTCTACCGGTGCTGCCGGGATGAGTTTGCGACTGACCCAGTCCTCCGTCTGCTGAATGCAGTGTTGCGTCACGTCATCGATCGTGGCAAACCGACGGAGTGGCACCCACGACCTCCCCCTCTCCTTGACGGACGAGCTCGGCCTTCTGGGCGACGTCCCTCACGACCTGCGCACAGAGCCCCTGCAACGACAATGGAGACAGCATCTCGATGTGCACATCTGCAGTGCGTGCGCGACCTTTTTTTTTTCGTTTTCTTTTTTTTCCGCCAGCGCCACGGGAAGCCTGGATGGCCCTTCTCAGGGAGCTTCTCGTAAAACGGGTGGCGATGAAGTCGCGCGCCACACTCCAACTGTAGGCGTTTCATGCACATACACTGCTGCAATGCGCGCATGAGCCATACTCGTACCCTTGCCTCCTCCATCGTCCAGCTGTCCTTGTCGCGTGTCAGCTCCATGATGGTGTATGGTTTGATGAAGACGCCTTTCCCTACACACACAGGGAGGGCTGGTGGTTCATGGTCATGATGGAGAGGGGTGCCACGCCCGTGTGTGGCGTACGTGCCAAACGGGCCACACTCGACATGAGCATGTCCCAGAGTGTCTTGTCAGGGTCGTCGAACACCTCATGGATGAAGGACTTGGTGGTCCCTCGGCCGATGTTGCCTGGAACCGACACCCATGCACACACCCAGAGGGGTAAATGAAGACCTGACGTGGCCTCTTGACGCAGACAGACTCACCATGTAGACGATTATTGAGTTTGTGTATGTCGACGTCAACAAATGCGTTGAGGCTGCGAGACTTCACCCGCCACTTGCCCTTGGCGGCAGACGTCGTTGCTGTCCACTCCCTCCACCCGATCTGGGAGGCCATGTCATCCCACGATGTGTCCTCTGAAAAGACATAGGTGACACAACACCCAATTGTTAAGGCGCATGCGGGGCTGCTCCGTGGACTTTTCCTGTAGGCGGGATTACCTGTGACACGGGCGGCCGTGGGGATGCTCAACTCCCAGTCGACTCCGGCCAGACACTCAGCATAGCTGTATGTATTCCACGAAAACGGCAGGTGTGGTGTGGTCGTAGACATCGATTGCTGTTCGACAATTACGTCGTTGCCTTTTCCTTGGCAGTGGCGCTGAGGGGTGTGCCGCGAATGAGGTGCTCCATGGTGTTGAGGATGCCTCTCTTGTGCTCTTGGACCCTGTGCGAGACACACCCATGTTGTCGAGTGAGCGGGTGTGTGTTTCCTCTACCCTATCGATACACCTTATCTGTCGAACGACGGGCCATGCCGGATGGCAGTACCAGTGTACGCCCCCTTGGTGATGAGGAAAAGGAAGACATACAGGAAGCCACCCTCCCCACTGACACACGCAGGCACATGTCATGGGTGTGTCTCCATTGGGTGTGTCTCTCAACGTACAGAGCGGCTCGGCGTCCGTCGTCGTCCAGCTCACAGAGGGCCAGACTCCACTGCCTGAAGAAGTGGTCCAACAGTCGAACCCGCCGCTCCTTGACCCGCAGCTGCATCAGGCCGGCCTTGAGACGCTCCTTGTCCTCGGTGCCATAGGTGATCCACTCCTCGCAGTTCCTGACGCCAATGACGTACTCGGACAGATACGCGTCGAGACGCTCCTCAAACCCCTGTCAACACAACACACGCTGTCAAAATCCCATTCTCGAACGCCACGTTGATCGAGAAGAGAGTGGACGAATATTGTGGTAGGTCAGGAAGGAACCTCTAAATGACTTTCAGATCTCGATTCTGACCCAACGGAGGCGCTTTCTCGAAGGGAAGCTTAAAGGGTCGATTGCCGGAAGGCACCTTCACGTTGAGGGCTGACAATGTGCGAATAATCTCACATTGCAGGCTGGGTAGTAGATTGGGGATGAGGTATATCTCATACAGCGAGTGTGCCCGTCTTGTGAGCAAGGCGTAGCAAGGCGGAGCAGCGCCGGAAGATCCAAGGGCAGGCATGGCATAGTCTTGTATGACTGAAGGAGCTGGGCAATGACGAAAGTCCATGTCGTCTGTGTCAGATGCTGTGCTTGAAATGAAATACCACAATAGCGAAATGCACTTGGCCTTCGGCGATGGGCTTGAACTTGAAGGCAGGGCTCGAGGGAGATGAAGGAACACCAGGCACCGGCTGTCGCCGGCCTTTCCTTAAACAGCGATCAGGATGATCGCTCGTCGAGATTTTTCGCCTGTCTTCGGTTCTCGACAAGTTTTGATGGCTCAGAGTCTGTGTTGGACCTCCATTGACGTCTCGCGGGGCAACCCCCCACCTGTTCGCTCCGGTCAGCTGCCCCATGCATTGACCTGACATTCCGTTTGAGTGCACGGATTGTTGCGTACCTTGTTCAGGATGTTCTCTTCACTGGAATCCGTCAGCGGACACAGCTTCGCCCTCCCTGGTGCTGTATGGCGGCCTCACTGCAAAGGGCAAGGACAATGCCGTCTACACCGTCGAGAGGCTCACCGACACAACAGCCACCGTCGGCCCAAGATGGACGTGGGGCCTTGCCAGTTGCAACGGAGAGCTGCCGAAGCCGACGGCCCATCATGCCAGCTGGGTGTGCTCACTCACGTCCGCCAAGCAGGGCGGCAAAATTGGCAATTACATGGTCGTCTTCGGGTCAGTGCGACTATTGCACGGCTGTGCGGGTGGCTCATGTATTCTATGCACGCGAGTGCTGTCTGTGCCTTCAGGGGACAGGATGAGATGCGGCAGAGCACCAGCCAAGTAGGAAGCATTGCAAGGACAGTGCATGCAGCACTTGGCGGCTTCCTTGATGTTGGATGGATGGCTGGCTGGCTGGCTGGCTGGATGGATCAGACTTTTGTATTGGATCTGTCCCGAATGCATTGGCACCGCGTGTTTCCCTTCTTTCGCAATGGCGTCTGCCCCGAGCCAAGAGAAAGCGCCCTGCACACATGGTAGGTATGTCCAAACGCAAAAGACACAAAGGCCGGACCGGCAGCCACACATTTATCGCTTTGTGTCTCCGTCTCTCTGTTTATGTCGGCTAGGCACATGAATGTGGGATGGCTGTTCGGTGGTAGGGGCATGCCTGAAGGCTGGGTGTTTGGCGACATGTGGGGGCTGAGTGTGCTGCCCTCACTCACCGACTCTCTGCGCGAAAAGAGGGCGTCGGGCAAGGAAGTGACTGAAATCTACTGGACAAAACTCAGGGTGAGTGACTGCAGAAGAACAATCCATAGGCGCAATGCGTTTCTCTTTCCTGCCATGGATCGGTACATGCATGCAGAGCGGAGCCGTTGCACCGTCGCCATCGTTTCCTGCTCCCTCCTCCCGGATATGTCCGTGTGCCCGGCACAGCGGGGCTATGGTGGGTTGTGGCCAATACCTCTACCTTTATGGAGGGGAAACCAATGACATGCCCCTCGACGACCTCCACAGATATGACTGCAACACGTAAGTAAGCAAGCGGAAATGCGTTCAAAGATCTTCTTTCTATGTCTCTGCCGGTGTGTGTCTGTGTGTATTTGCAGTGCCAGATGGGAGCCTGTTGAAGCGGCAGGCACCCCACCCGGCCCGATGTTCGGCCACACGATGGCCGTCATGCGCACGCCACAGCCGCAGATCGTCCTGTGGGGCGGCGAGACGTACCAGCCCGGCAGCAAAGACACCACCACCAGGTTTGTCGGTACGGTCTTTTTGCTCAATCTGGACGACAAGGCCAGGATATGGGTGACGCCCTTTATCGGTGGCATACCCCCGCTGCCCCGCCGGCTGTATGCCAGGACGACATTCGATCAGCACATGGGTGCCTTGGTGGTGTATGGGGGGAGGCGGATCGGCGTGACAACACAGGCTGGCGCGGAGACAGAGGAGCTGCGGTCGCTGTCGTTCCTGCATCTCGACCACGGCAGGGAAGAGGTCCTGGGGCTCACATCGACAGTCAAGTACGATGTCTCGCCTGTAAGCCTAAATACACACAGAGATGGGGAGGGAGAGGAGAGGGACACACACGAGTGTTGCTGTCATATTGCCTGACAGGGTAGCGGTGTTAATTTTGACATGGGCGACAAGAGGGCGTTGAAGGATGCCGAGAGTCTGCTGCAGACCAGCAAGAAGAGAATGTATGACTACGTCGACAAGAACCAGAAGCTCATCGAAGCCAAGCAGGATTTGGCACAGCAGCTCAACGACCTGACAGACAGATACCAGGCACAGCTGGCCACAAGTAACAGGTAGGCAGGTCAGATGCAAGAGAAGGCAGGCCTTTGCCGTCTCGCCATGTAGGCGTATGATGTGATATGTGTTGTTGGCCATTGGTGCTTTAAGGCTGGAGATGGAGAAACAGGAGCTGGAGGGAGACATCACACACATCAATGAAAAGGTGCCAAATATGGTTCCCATATGCGGTCGCCCACCTCCTCGCTCTCTCTCTCTATGTGTGTGTGTGGTGTCAGCTGCTGTGCAGTGCCAACCAGGCCGCCGTGCTGAGGAACCTGCTCGCATCAAGCACCGCCATGTGCGAGGCTTTCCAGAACGCCCTCTGCCACGCCGAGGCTCTCATAATGCACTACGAGAAGAGACCATACAGACGCACCGATGTGGCAGAGGGGCAGGAATCAGAAGCACCTCAGCCCGTGGGTGTCGATGGTGGTGTGGATGAGGAGAGCAGCAGCAGGCTGGAGGCTGAGCGGGACGAGCTGACGCTGCTGCACGGTCATGCACTGCGTGGGCTGGAGACACAATTAGATGACTATCGTGTGTCGGTGCCGGCCAATGAGAAGGCACTGAAGCTGTGGCAAGAGAGAGAGGCCGGCATCGGCGGCCGGTGAGGGAGCCATAAGAGGGAGGGAGAGATGCGGATGTTTGCTCTGATGCGTCCGCCATTGAGTGCATTTATTTCTCTATAAGTATTTGTAAGTAAATCGCAGACACCCACCACATTTGCAGGGGTGAGATCTGCGTCAGTTCTGTCCCCTCCCGTCAACGGGACACCACTTCACACCAATGACTGACTACCCAGACAGGCCAGACCTCAGCCAGTACTCTATCAACACACACACGCAGTGACACCCACACTCAGCCACTCACTCACTACTCATCACTCATCCAGTCACTCATCGACGGCGACCGCCGTGACAGCCGTACCCGTGACCCGCACGAGTGTGGCGGCCTTCATTGGGTACACTACATCCCTCGCCCCGCCCCCTAACAGCAGGTCCACATCGTCACTCATCAGCGAAGCGTCCACCACCACAAACGCTGCACGAATGAACGACAAGGAAAGACATTGAATATGTGGTTTGGTCTGGTTCTCCTCCGCTTGACAGACCGGTCGGATCGCAGAGAGCCAGCGGGCCGAGCGCGCCCCGGGGATACCCACAGACTGTGTACAACTCGCCCTCACTGAGAACACAAAGCATAGAGATGTGTGACTCAAAGTGCCATTGCCCATCGCTGCCTGCCTCCTGACCTAGCCAAGCGGACTGACAGCGGCGCCCCGTGATCACCAGACCCATCCGCCACGCGGTCACGCCACACCTCCAGACACCCAAGTGCCGCCTTGTCGGCCCTCCGATGCAGCGGCAACACGCACACACACGCCCCGACCACACGCCGCTCCTCGTCGCCATCCCCACTGCCGTCCGCCTCTGCCACAAAGGCGACTGTCTTGACCATTGTGTATGAGGCCGCCGGCACCACTGATGCCACACCATCGCCACTCGGCCCGTCAAACACCCGGTCGATCTTGAGCAGCGGGGTGGCGGCCAGGCCGAGATCGTCCAGAGCCCTCCTCACGTCAGCGGGCGTCCGCAGCCCATGCAGATGGTCGGGCGAGTAGGCGAAGCTGCTGACGTCATAGGGCAGCAGCCGAGCAATGCTCTCCGCTGTCTTTGCGTCCGATTCGCTCTGCTCGCATGTGTCGTCATCGTACGCCTCATCCGACACATAGCCCCTCCCCGTCTCACTCGACCCACTGCCCGTCGGCTGCACATGTGCCGCTCTCGCGCGATAAGCAAACCAGAATCGGGTGATGTCCACCCGCTGCAGCTGCTCGTCGAGGGCCACAGAGTCATCGCGAAGGAAGCCGTCTCGGAGAGGGAAGACTCGCGCCGCAATCTTCAGGAGCACTATGGCGTCCAGAGCGGCGTAGGCCTTCTGGGCGTCGGTGAGTGGCCGATCTTCCCACGAGCTCCGCTGGTAGGCCTTGTCGAGCCGCTGGTGGAGGTACAGGGCACACATGGTGTCGAGACCGAAAAAGGGCTGCTGGAGGCTCTTGCTAAGGTGGGCGAACCATGTGGGAGGGGAGGGGTCAGAGATAGGGGCTGAAGGCTGGGACAGCAGAGGCGCGTGTGGGGAGCTGAAGATGCGCTGCAGATCGACGACGCGAGGGACCTCCTTCACAAAAACGCCATCGAGCGACTGTGCGAGCCTGTCGAGATCTCCACTAACAGAGAAACCGACGACGACACACTTCCGCATCAGCCACTCAATCACCTCCCCCAACATGGCCCTCTCGGTGGTCCGCAGAGTCAAGACATCCACCAGAAACACACGGCTGCAGGGCAGGGCAACCTGCATAAGGCTGACAGGGCTCCTCCTCTCCCCCAGCCGATTGCGGGGATGCCACTCACAGTCTAGCCCCACCGGCGCGGGGCTCTCGCCAAATGACGCCGTCATCTCTTGCAACGTCGCCCATAGCTGTCGCAAGCCCTCCCTCGTGTCGAGCCACACCATCTGCCGCTCGGCATCGATGACGCACCCAGGCAGGCCCTCGCACAGGCCGCGGACCGATGTCTGGTTCTTCCTCTTGACCCGCCCCGTGTGTGGGGGCGGAGGACCCATCGAGTCGAGCGACGCGCCATATCTCGCGGCAATCCGTCTCGCCACCTTGATGTGATTCTTGCGCCAGGAGTCGGCGACGAGGCGATCCACCAGGGGCATCGATATCGTCTGGGCGCCTTTGCTGACGTCATGAGCCGGGTCGTCGGCAGGGGCAGCTGTCAGGTAGAGCCTCACATCGTCGGCTCGATGCCCATGTGGGGAGATGCTGTGCTGCAGAGAGGACGACGTTGCATCCACCAACTCGGCGTAGTGGTTGATGGCGTGGGCCACGAACAGTGGAACCGCCCGCTCGGCACGAGAATCGTCAAGGCGACAGCTGAAGAAGCTGAGCACCTGACCGAAAAGGGAGAAAATAACCTGATAGGTAGCGGGTGATTCATTCAGTCCCTGCTCACCTCGAGGGCGTCCCGGACGGGCAGATGGCCACTAGCGACGCGGCCTCCACTCGCGGCCTGCACGCCCAGCTGACTCGCCGACGTGTTGCTGTGCCTCCGCTCCCTCGCATCGCCGTCGCTGCGGTCATCGCCGAACACGACCACGTCGCTCTCACTGGTCATCTCGGTGATGGTGCGCTGCACCGCACCAGCCCTCCTCTCCTTGGCCTTCAGCTGGGGTTGAATCAAGACCTCCGTCTGATCCAGATATCGGTCGACGAAGGAAGCCATGTCGGTGAGGGTGCCGACTGCGTGATGGGAGGACGGCGTAGGGACGTTGTGAGACGCTGGCTGTAGGCCGAAGAGACGGCATGCCTTGATGACCAGCTTGACGCACATCCTGCCGGCTGGAGGGCCCTCGCCGCGGACAATCATACTCAGCAGCTGGCCTAGAACGGCCACAGCCCTTTCCCTCTCTTCTGACGTCATCGCTGGCTCCCTCCCGTCGCCCCTCCGGCGGTTGTTGTCCTCTGCAGCTGCGCCAGCTCCACTGACCTTCGGGCTAGGTGTGCGTGAGTGCCGCAGTGCCCTCGCCAAGGCATCGAGAAGGAGATGGCCGATCGGGCGCACCAGGGCTTCACCGTCGCTGGCCATTGGGTGGTGAGGGACACCGCCTACGAGAGGGTCGTCTGAGATGCCCCCAATGATTGCCAGGCCGTCGAGGACCATCAGTGTCGGTGTGGTGGCGAGCCCTCCAACAACAGACGACGGTGCCGACGCAAGACGGTGGAAGAGGTGGATCTGGTGGCAGAAACAGAACCCATGACAGAAATCCTTCCTCTTGCCACATGACAGAACCCATAACGGGCCTACCGTCGCATTTTTGAGTTCGTTGAAGACGTTCATCACTGCCCAGTGCTTGTTTGACGAACTGAGCCGATCCCGCAGCACAGCAACAAGACCTTCAGTACAACGAAAGACATAGCGCAACGCAAGACAGAGTGCACCCTGGAAGTGACGACTGCCTGTGCCAAGAGGGTGGTCCTTCTCCCTCACCCGCAGCTGTGACCAGCAGGTCATGCAGTGGCATTGAACCAGGTCGCGGAGACTCGGACAGCGGGTACTCGCCCTCACTCTCATCCTCAGCCGCGTCCCGCAACACAGGGGTCCGCTTCTGGCTCTCAGACGGGCAGTTGAAGAGCCGCCCTATCGACATGGGGGATGGATGGCTGGCGCTGCTGCCTTGAGGCATGAGAGAAGGTCCTTCAGGTCCTTCAGGCTGAGGCAGCGAGCGGTAGGACCAGTTGTCGGGCTTCTCGTGCTTGTTACGGAGACCTCAACACCCCAGACAGCCAGGCAGAGGCACAGCACAGCAGGAAACAAATCAATCAATGGGGGTCCAGTCCATCTCTCTCGGCTCTCTTAATTTCAGAAGCCTGCCTACCCATTGGCTGGAGTGAGTTGCATAGCGTCGACGGGTCCCAATCGCTGGGTAACAGGAACCCACGCGACTCCTCCACCCATATTCCGCCCTCCCTCTCGCGCAGCTGTGCCACCAGATGAGGCGTGGAGGGCGCATCCGTCCGCAGACGCGAAAGCTCGGCCATCAGGGCACCGAAATCCATACACGTCAGCTCGGGGATCCGCAGCGCAGCCACGCCTTCGACATAAACGCGGTGGGGATCGGGCGCTGAGATGGCCACCACCGGCGACATCCAGTGCATCTTGGGTAGGATGGCCCACTGGAATGGCCCATCTGCCCAATGGGCGAGCTCGGCTGTGTCGAGGCACCACCAGCCCCTGTTGTGATGAGGGTTGCAGAGGGAGGGCCCGCCGCAAGAGTCGGTGTGCTTATACAGGCGGTAGAAGAGGTAACCTTTGATGAAGGTCACGGACGACACCTCCGACGCACCAAGACGGCCCTGCCGATACATACAACCATTCACAAAGGGATACACGTGTGCTTCATCTGCCGATTTGTATCATGCATGACACGCTCACCTTGAGGTCCTCCTGAATGGCCGATGACGCCCGGCAGAGCTCCAGCTTCCTGTTCATCTCCACAAGGCGCCACGCGAGGCTCTCATGAAGGAAGGGACCAACGAAATGCAGCAAAGAGCGCCTCTCATTCTCCTCTGCAGAAAACGAGGCCAGTCCCGTCCTCTCATCTGCCGCCTCGTCCAGGAGCCGTGAGTCGACATAAAACTTGATAGCACTTTCCACATGCCAGGCCTGCTTGCCCTGCCCTCGATTGAGGCACATGACGTGCTTGATCTGCCCGATCACGCGGCCCCTCTCCTCAGAGTCTTCAATCTGCTGCTGACAGAGCACCGCCTCGCAGCCCAGTGAGGGACAGCGGACAAACACAAACTCCAGAAGCGACTGATACAGAAACCCCAGGCGCCTGATGTGCTTGCGCACGAGGAAGTCGAGCAACTCGGATGGGTCACTGTCGAGCTTCTCGAGCCATTGCAGGGTGGATGAAGCGTCGAGAAGGTCGGAAAGGGAGAGGGCCGGCAGATCTTCGAGTCCATCTGAGATGAGAGGCTGGGAATGAATGACCCAGGCGAGATCTCTGACGATCTTGTGCTTGAACCTCTCCACGTGAAGCCCCATGTTGTCCATGCCGAACGCCCCGCCCCAAGACGGAAAACTCTCTCGGCACAGGCAGTCGTCACTCTTTCGTTGTGCTATGTCTTTCGTTGTGGTAGAGGTCTTGTTGCTGTGCTGCGGGATAGGCTCAGTTCGTCAAACAAGCACTGGGCGGCGATGTGAACTACTTTCAACGAGCTCGCGTGGAGGAAATAGCGGTCCACGGCCGTTTCAGCCCGTCAGCGACTTTGTTGTGAGTCGCCCGCACACGTTTCTGTTTTGCCATGGACGTCAATCAGGTCAGCCCGGCACACGAGGGGCAGAAGAGAGCGAAGGAGAAAGAGCGCTTCATCTTTGAGTCCTCGGTGTGTCCGTTGTGCTTGAGTCCCCCAGGTTCTGACGAATGCCCAGGCTGTGCTGGACAGCTTGCTGTACCAGCAGACAATTCAAGATGAGGTGCGCTGACTGACCGGCCGGAACGCCTTTCTATCCTTTCCTCACGACAAAAGATTGTCTGTCTGTTGGGTATGGTATGTTTGCCTGCCGACAGATCATCGAATGTCTATCACACCTTCTCGACGAAGACCCCGCCAGCATCGCCGCACAGGTGGGTAACACTTATTGACTGACCGAGAGGCATGCGGAAGGGCCGGCCATCCACTGTGGTGTATCTTCGCTGACAGGTCTCGTCGCCCGCGGCATGGCTGTTGCACTATCAGCTGGGCCCCATGGCCTTGCAGTCGGACGCCGTCACCACGCAGCTCGAACAGTGGGCTGCCAGCCTCACCAGCGCTGTAGATGCACTGACATCGACCACAGAGGCAGCTGCTGCGTTGGGCTCGACACACACAGAGGCACAGGTAAGGTGAAGGATAGCCGTGTGTGTGTGGTCATCGTCTGCACATGGATACACCTTTTAGTTGCTGTGGTTGTCGTGGTGTCATGGGTGGCTCTTGCTCTGTCTTCGGCAGGTGGCTGTGGGGCCTGGTCCATCGTACCGTCTGATCCACAGAAGCGGCAACCCTCCGGCCGATGAGGACCTGGTAAGGATGGGTCTGACAACACCATCCTCACACCTTGACTTTGGTATCTCTGTCTCACTTTCAGGCCCGTCGTCGATTGTCCCGCGACGAGCTGGCCAACATCTTCGGCCACCTGCATCCCTGGGAGCTGACGCCCCTCTGGCGCCGCCTCGGCACGCCCCTCTTCTATCAGTCGGCCGCCAACTACACTCAAGTGGTCATGGACTGTGAGGACGACACGGCGAGGCGGATGTGGGAGACCATGCCGCTGGCCGTGGCGCACAAGTGGGGAAAGAGGTCGACCAATATCCGAGAGATCAGAATTCGCTGCCCCGAGTATACCGACGACATCGTTGTGGCGCCGGATACGCAGTGGTGTCGCGGGACCTGGACGAGTCTCATCGAGGGTCACGCCATCGGCCGAGCGGCCATCGCAGCCAAGAAGAGAATAGAGAGGGCGGGAGGGGAGGGGGCAGCTGCGGCATCTGATGATGATGGCCACGGCCAGTTGGCGGATGGGGGCACACTGGAGAAGCTGTCATTCGAGGTCGTCCAGCTCGATGACAGCGTCGCCACCCCCGACCCTCTGCCCTCATCTGATCTGCCCCCCGCCCCTACCGCCCCGATTCACCTGCCCGCGCTCACGACGATCGACAGCATCCCCAGTGACGATTGCCTGTCGGCACGTGTGGGCCGCCAGTGGCACACACGCGCTGTCAAGACCCTCACCATCCGAGGCAGCATTGGTGAAGAAGAGGTGGGCGGCGCGAGGTCATGGCTGGCCGACTGTGTGGGTGTCGAAGTGCTCGACATCAACGCATGGATCGAGGGCGTGCCGGCCGGCATGCTGAGTGCACTGCCTGCCGACGGACAGTCGCTGTCGGCCCTTCACACCCTGCGATGCCTCACCGTAAAGTATGACAGGCCCGCCGACGTCGACAGGCTGCGTGAGATGATGGTGGCAAGGGGCGCCAGCCGGTCCATTCGCCAGCTCAAGATCGACGTGGGTGTTTTTCTGAGCAACACAGACGAGAACTGGGAGAGATTGCAGAAGGCCGCACAACTCGTGTAAGGACACATGAGAAGGAGAAGGGGTCAGAGTAGACGTGGGGTACATCACATGTGCTCTGCTCGTCTTGTGGTGCTTTTCTGCAGTGACGCTGTTGCGCAACCCGATGCGTTTATTGCGTGCGACAGTGGCAGGCATGGAGTTATCGCCGTGGAGCTCCTCTCGCGCCGCGGCAGCGGGACTCGCACCATGCAGGGGATCATGGATGAATTCACCAAGACGGCCGGCAAGGTGTCCTACAGCGGGCATGACGAGGCGCATCCTGTGGCCATCACCGACGACACATTCCCCGCCGCCCACACCCTGCAGCTGCGGCAGCATGCCCTCGTCAATGAGGCCAAGAAGAAGCGGGCGGTCGAGATCGCCTCCAACATGCCCAGCCTGTCGTGCATCGAGACAGAAGACGCACTTTTTGTTGAGGTGCTGGACTTCCTCGAGCTGCTGCAGACGGCGCTGGTCAGCCAGGGGAGGGGGAGGACGCTGACGCTGAGGATGCACCTGCCGGCCGCGGCATTGATAGCACCCCTGCAGAACCTCGAAAGCCCCTGTCTGTGGGGGCGCGGCGGCAGCAATGCCTTGCCGGCGATCCAAAACTTCCGTATCCTTATTGATGGTGAGGGGAGGGGGAGGCGAGAAGAGACAGACCGGTGTGTCAGTGCAACGCATATGTGCGTGTGTGTGTGTGCGTGTGTGTGTGTGTCAGGTGATGTGGATGATGGCGACGCCGACACATTCTACAAGCATGTCATGGCTACTGTGACCTCTTTTAACGATGAACTCGAGGTTTGCCACACGCCAAACCAAGCCACACCACTCTCACAAAAGTGCCAGGCGATGTGTGTGGCGATGTGTGTGTGGCACTCCAGGGCCACCAGAGGACCACAGTGGAGCGCCTGAACACTCAGTTTCAACAACGTTTCCTGGCTGAGCAGGCGTCCCTCAACCTTAGTGGCGGCCCGTACAAGCTCAGCCTCAATACCCGCAACGGCTCCATGTGTGTCGAGCGCCGTGATGCCTCCACTCGCGACTCTGCGTAGACAGGTCAGAAATGCGCCTCGTGTGTCCGCGCACCTGCCGCCCGACGTGCGTCGAACACCTGTCTGCATGTGTGTGCTGCGGTCTGTCAGATCGTCATCGCGTGCCGATACACATGTTCGCGTGACGTCACACAGGGCAGACGACATCTGGAGACTTTCTGCGGCGTAGATAGAGACAGATAAGTGACTGACATGAAGACGGCCACGTGCTTATCTGTGCAAATTAATGGCTGGCTGGATGACACTGACGTGAGTGCTTTCATGGCGGTCTGGATGGCTTGCTGCGTGCATGAGATGGGGCTGAATTGTAAGTACTGATTGATGATCATGGCGACAAATTGTTTGACTGGTCTTGTGAGCTGTACGTATCGCACCGTACAAGCCTGCTGGTCTATGTATGTGTGTGGTATACATACATATGTACATGTTGCCTCTATACTGCGTTAACCATAGCTAGCTGTACAATTGAGTAGCGAGCAAGTCGAAAAGACTTACACTATCCAATATTTGTATGCATGCACGCAATGTGGCGACGACAAATTGACGAGAGCTGGTCCATTGATGCAGATACATATGAATCAAAGCGAACTCCACACTAAGAGGTGTGCGATGAGTTCGATCGGACAGAGAGCGGTTTCACGCAATGTCCGATCGGACAGCGTGCGAGCTTTTCAAAAACTATCTGTCCCAAGATTCGTGTTTTTTCGCTGTTTTCCGTCATGCACACACTGATTCGCCATGGACGTCAATGAGGTACGGAAGGCGCGATGATGATGAAAGCGAGGCAAACGGCAACACAAGCACAAACACGCACCACCCTACTTTTTGATTTCTCGTGTGGTGCGTGTTTCATTTCGTCCGTTCAGTTTGTCGCGAATGCGCGTGCTGTAAGGGATACGTTGTCAAGCCTCCTGGGTCAAGACCCCGCGAGCATCGCCGCTCAGGTAGGCACTCATTCACTGACTGACTGATAGGCACCTGGAAAGGGCCCTTTACCTACCTACCTTGTGCACATGGCCCCCTTTCCGTTCGTTCATTCACAGGCTGCGTCCCCCGCGGGCTTGGCGTTCGGTTCTCAGCTGGGGCTACTCAACACCCTCGCGGCACAGCTCCCGCAGGGAGACCCCAGCCTCACCAATGCTGCAGACGTGCCCGCACCGAGTATTCAGGCAGCTGCGGCGGGCTCGGTCCAGGCAAAGGCTCAGCCTGAGGTGAGACGAATGGATGGCCGCGTGTCACTATGTGCGCATGGATCCGCATTTTCCGTCACTGTTGTCGTGTTGTCGTATTGCAGGCGGCTGTGAGGACTGGCCCATCGTATCGTCTGATCAAGAAGAGCGGCAATGCGGCCATCAACCAAAGCCCGGTAAGAGCCAAATAGAAATGAACGCGTCCTCCTTCTTTGTCACTTCAGGCCCGTCGTCGATTGTCCCACGACGTGTTGGCCAACGTCTTTGGCCACCTGCATCCCTGGGAGCTGACGCCCCTCTGGCGCCCCCTCGGCACGCCCCTCTTCCATCAGTCGGCCGCCAACTACACCCACCTGGCCATCGACTGTGAGGACAAAAAGGCGCGGCACATGTGGGAGACCATGCCACTCGACGTGGCACACAAGTGGGGCAAGAGATCGACCAATATCCGAGAGATCAAGCACCGCAACCCAGAAGAGTATTGGGGACCTCTTTTCGGATGGCGCCCTGCGCTAAAGTGGTGTCGCGGGACCTGGACGAGTCTCATCGAGGGTCACGCCATCGGCCGAGCGGCCATTGCAGCCAAGAAGAGAATAGAGAGGGCAGGAGGGGAGGGGGCAGCTGCGGCATCTGATGATGATGGCCACGGCCAGTTGGCGGATGACGGCACGCTGGAGAAGCTGTCATTCGAGGACGTCCAGCTCGATATCGGCGTCCACATCCCGTACCCTCCTCCCTCATCTGATCTGCCGCCCGCCCCCTCTGCTCCCGTCCAACTGCCCGCGCTCACGACGATCGACAACAGCAACTCATGTCTGGACGCACGTGTGGGCCGCAACTGGCACACACCCGCCGTCAGGACGCTGTCCACTCGATCCTGTGGGCTGGAGGGCGAGAGGTCGTGGCTGGCGGACTGCAAGGCCGTCGAGTGCGTCCACATCGGTGGACGGAGCGCCGGCGTGGCCAATGCGCTGAGTGCACTGCCCACCGACGGGCAGTCGCTGGCGGCGCTTCGCACACTGCGATGCGTCCGGATAGATGAGAGCGACCCCGCCGACATCGACAGACTGCGTGAGGTGATGGTGGCGAGGGGTGTCAAGAGGTCTGTTCGCGAGCTTGAGGTCAACCTGGGGTCGATGAAGAGCAATGCCGAGTCTATGGAGCGGTGCGAGAGGACTGCACAGCTCATGTAAGACAATCAGACAAAGAATGTAGAGAGACAAGACAGTACATATCGTGCTTTACTCTGTTTCGTCAGTGATGCTGTTGCACATCCCGATGCGGTGGCGAAGCAGATTTTTCGGACTTACATCGATGGCAGCTTTGAAGAGTTCGACGTGGAGCTCCTCTCGCAGAGCCGTAGAAGCAGCCCGACCGTCCAAAAGATCATCGGCAAAGTCGCCAAGATCGCCGACAAGCTGTTCTACAACTATAGACATGGGCCGACGGAACTCGCCACTATCACCGACGACACATTCCCTGCCGCCCGCACTCTGCGGCTACGGGACGACCCTTCCGCCCTGTTTCATGGTGACGGTGCTCTTCTTGCGGATAGCGACAAGAAGAAGTGGGTGCTGGAGATTGCCTCTCATATGCCAAACCTGTCACGCATCGAAATAGGAGACGCGGGAGAGGCCTACAACCCAATCCAGGTGACGGCTGGTGAGGTGTGGCGGTTTCTTGAGAGCGTGCATGCGGCGATGAGCAGCAGGGGGAGGGAGAGGAGCCTGTCAGTACGCATAGGTCTCAATGCCAAGGTGTTTATAGCACCTCTCAAGGATGAATTTGGCCAGAGCCCATGCTTGTGGGGACGAGGGGGCAACCACAAGCTGCCGCCGATCGAGGAGGTCTCCATCGACATTCAAGGTAATCGGAAATCGGGATGCCTGACTGACACAACCGTTTGTATTCTTCATTTTCAGGCGGTGTCGCAAGTGACAAGTCGGACACATTTTACAATCACGTGATGGCCACGGTGATCTCTTTTAATGATGAGCTCAAGGTGACCCGCACAACAGACAGACAGACAGACCTACACACCTGAGTGTATACATGTTGCCTTTTTTGATGAATGATAGGGTCACAAGAGAATCACAGTCACCGGTCTTAGCGGGCACTTCCAGCAGCGTTTCCTGGCTGAGCAGGCGGCACTCAACCTCAGTGGCGGCCCGTACAAGCTCAGCTTCCACGATAACACCTATCAGGATCTCGGAGAGGCCGCCATGTGTGTTGAGCGCCGCGATGGATCCGCTCGCGGCTCTTGACATAGGTAAGAAACAGGTGTCGCACGCAAGCCGCTCACTCATCGTCCGAGGTGGATTGTGCCTGTGTCTGGCCTCTCTTGTGTCTCTTTCATCAGATGGTGATTCAATTTGCGGTGGCGCGATAGTCGAGCCACCCACTTGATCACATGTGCATGCCTTATTTCTCGTCAGATTTTCACTGGATGCTTACCGCGGCCTTAGGTGTCAGTGATTGGCTGTCTTGATTTGTATGCTGGGGTGATCGAGGGTAAAGGATGGACAGAAATGTGTGCACTCAGAGTGTCATTCAATCTGTCGGGCTACCACCACCAATTGAATCGGTCAGCTGATGCCATGCATCCATCCCATCCGTCAGACAATTGATTGAAGTATATGATGGAAATAGGTGGCCTCTCGACGCAAATATATATGTATCTGCTAGGATGAGTCGAAAACGGCAAGCAACATATGTACACAGTACTACACACACCACTACCTCACCGACACACAGAGAGCAACAGCAGCCACCCATCATCGCACGTTCATTCGGGTTTCACCTTGGTCGTCTTCTCTGCCCTCTCCCTCCGCCACGTCATGAGCTCCTTGCCGGCCGTCAGCAGCACAGGCACTGCAATCGGCACCAGCATCGGCAAGTAAACCGCAAATTTGAACTCGGGGCTGAAGTAGAGGTCGGCCATCATAGAGTCGTCATGGAGAGTCTCCACGCTATCCTGATACCCGCTCCGAATCCCCCCCAGCAGCCGACCCAGGTCCCTCTCGCCCCTCTCGATGGCATTCAGAGCGTCTGTGGCCATCCGCAGGATGTGATTGATGCTTTCTGCGATGCGCTGCTCGACTGTCAGGTCGGGCAGGCTGCTAATGAGCGACTCGACCGCCGTCAGGTTCTCGCTGATTTCGCGCAAAAAGAGCTGCAAAAGGGTGTTGGCGAGAGCCAGCAGCTCCCACGTGGCTATACCGTTAGTGGATGGGGCGGCCATCGACGCCTTGGCCAGTGGTGGCGAGTGGTGGTCGATGTTGATGGGGGTGGTCGTGTTAGTCACATTCGGAAACCCCAGCCATTTCCGAAAGTGGCTCAGCCACAGGCCGGCCGTCTCACGCGCATCGGTATCCGTCAGCTCATATCCACTGCGAGCCACTTGTCGGCGCCATGTTGCGTTGCGTGACAGCTGGTCATCAGGGACAGGGTGGCTCATGATGGCCATGACGCCCCAGCCCGGCACACTGAAGGCCGTGTGCGGCTCGCCCGACTGGGTCAGGACGACCACAGGGGCCCCCGAGGGCTTCATCGACGCCAGGTTGAGGATGACGGGCGGCTTGTGTGTGCCCCTCGTCAGCACGGCGTCGGTCGTCCAGTCATTGGCCGCAGCCAGGAACCGGGAGAGGTCGTTGAAGGCCACCACTCTCTCCCTTGTCGTGCCTTTCTCCCTTTGAGGCTTCGGCTGCTCTCCCAGCGATGCGTGATAGATGGTCTGCGCCTGCATCTCCAGCCAGTAGCATGTGGACAGCCGCGAGAGGAAGGGGCTAAGGTAAGGCCGCAGCACACTCTCGTGGAAGCTGCCCGGCCACCGTATGCGTTGCGGGCTGTCGGTCGTCGTCCAGAAGGCCAGCGTGTAGGACGCAGATAAGGGGATAGATGGCTCTCCAACCGTCGTGAACCATGCTGCCAGAAGCGTGTCGGTGACGCCCTTCCACTGCGGGCTGTTGATAAATCCCTGAGGAAGAGTGACGATGCAGGATGTCCCCGGCGTCAGGTAAAGTGCCGGCAGCTGCTCCTCTTCCCCTGATGCGATGCGAACCAGCACCGAGTAGTTAGCCACCAGAGAGTCCGCCCCCGACTGTGTCCATAGCGCATCGTCATGACCACTCGCATCTTCCAGCGCCTCCTTATGGCTCATGCATTCACCCGACACAGCTGCAGCGACGTCACCAATCACCAACGGCGGCACTCGCCGTGTGCCGTTCTTGCTGACATGATCTCTCAGCGCCTCGGCAAGTCCACGCGCCATGGTGACTGCATCATCGCAAGCCGGGAAGATAGAGATCTGGGCGGGCAGTCCAGGGCCGCTGAGGAAGTGGTCGATGCGTGCCTTGAGAGCTCTGACGCCGGCATGGGGCAGCGGCGCCCGCTTGACTCTGCCGTAGTGCCAGATGTAGATGCCGCCAGTGATGAGCCAGATGACGTATGAAGCGAGGGAGTACAGCCGCAGCCTCTTGTTCGGTGATTGATCGGTCTCCTCCATTGTGTCTGCCCACTGCTGATATGATCAATACATCACGACGATCACGAAGCGACCTCAAGCTGACAACCAGCTGCAAGCTAAGCTCGAGGATCGAACTGACCTCGAGGATCGAACTGTGTTCGTCAGTATTGCATGTACGTATCCATGACATTCATGTGAGGCGCAGATCGAAGCACAATGCATCCTGTACCATACGTCAACACGGGCCAATCTTTTTGGCCATCTGTCCCCACCCACTTGCGACACATCGTACCGTACATGTCGGCACACGCGAACAGCATAGCTAGTCACACCATACATGCGAAGGTCGACACTTGCACGTAACATGCGGCAATTGCATCCCCTCTCAGCCAACTCAGTCTCCCCCGCCGTCGTATAGGAAGGAGAGCAGCCTCCAGACGTCCTTGCTCAGCATCAGAGGCTCCGCCAACTCAGCATTGGGCCGCGATGGGTCGATCCGGAAGAGCGACCGCAGCCACCTCTGCTCATCCGGCTGCAGGCGCGAGTCCAACACGTGACCCAGCGACACACCTGTGAACCTCTCCTGACAACATACACGAAACACACACACACAAATGCATCACCTCGCTAGATGGACGCTGCCTGTGGTCTGCCACCCACCTGTTTGAGTCGGTTCGCGAGTGGCCTCAGCCCCTGGCCCGTCTTGAGCATGTCATACAGCTCGCCCACAGCCAACACATCCTCCGCAGCCAGAGGATTGTGACAATCATCGCCCTCCCGGCTGCTCTCGAGC
>CDMY01000388.1:58973-87632 GCA_001179505.1 Vitrella brassicaformis | reverse complement strand
CCCCCCTCTCTTTCCCCTCTCTCTCTCTCCTTCCCCCCTGCCCTTGACGCACCCACCCGACAAGGTCGATGAAGACGTCCTGGTGGAATCTCTGTCTGAAGTCGAGTGCGAGCTCGGCGACGAAGGTGACGGCCTCGGGGTCGTCGGCGTTGACGTGGAAGATGGGCGCGTCGATGGACTTGGCGAGGTCGGTGCAGTACTTGCCGCTGCTGCTGTCGACGGGGTATGTCGTGAAGCCGATCTGGTTGTTGGCCACGATGTGAATCGTGCCGCCCACTGACACACAGACACAACCAACACAAGAGAGATAGGATGCTATGCTCTCTGTGTCCGCCCACATGCCCAGCCGCCCATTCACTCACCGGAGTAGTTGGGGAGCTTTGACATCTGGACGGTCTCGTAGACGACCCCCTGGCCGGCGAATGACGCATCGCCGTGCAGCACGATCGGCAGCACCTTGTCACGGTTGGTGTCGCCCGAGAAGTACTGCTGCGCGCGCGCCTGGCCGGCCACGAGCGGGTTGACGGCCTCCAGGTGCGATGGGTTGGCAAGGATGCCCATGTGGATGTACCTGCCGACAAACACACACACAAGACACATCGGTGGGGTGGATGGCTGCACGTCTCGTGTGTGGGTGGCTGTGTGGGTGGAGGCTGTGCGTACCGTCCAGAGTCCTGGTCCCAGTGATCGTACTCGATGCCAAGGTGGTACTTGACGTCGCCGGTGTTGCCCCACTCGGTGCCGCCGAATCCCGTGACGCCCTGGAACTCGCCCATCATCTGCTGCATCGGCTTATGCATGACGTTCATCAGCATGTTGAGACGGCCCCGGTGCGGCATCCCCAACACAATCGCGTCCACACCGTCCTTTGACGCCTTCTTCACTACCGCCTGACACAGACAGACAGACAGACGAGAGCTCTGTGGCCGCTCTGTGGGTCGTTCTTCTTTCGAGCTGGCAGGCTGACCTTCATGCCGACGATGAGGGTCTCGCAGCCGTCAAGGCCGAATCGCTTTGAGGTTGAGAATTTGGTTGCGCAGAAGTTCTCGAAAAGCTGTGCGCGTGCGGTGCGAACGAAGATCTTCTTGCGCAGCTCAGGGGACATCTGGTACTTGGTGGGCGTCTCCACCGCCTGACGGACAAAGTTGCAAACCTGCTGGTCTGACACACACACACACACACACACGATGCACTTGATTGAAGTACGAACCTGCCCCTCCCTCTCTCTGTGTGTGTGTGTGTGACCTGAGATGTGCATATATTCGATTCCCACGGGCCCGCAGTAGGTCTCCTCCAGCCGCTGCACAATCTCCCTCAGTGTCCGGGGGGACCGCTCGGGCGATAGGAATCCGCTCATGGCCGGCACACGGCAGTCATAGACCTTGTCCAGGTCGGCCTCTGTGAAGCCGTAGTACTTGTACCCGATGCCCATGGGCCCCTCGGTGCGCGCCACACTCGTGTAGGGCGGCCGGCGGGGCTGACCCAAGGGGTCGATGTTGGCCAGCTCGTGGCCCCTACTCTGATACCCCCGCACCATCTGGATGATCCGCGATGTGTCGTGGACCGTCTGGGTGACGCCCGAGAGCTCCTCAGGGCTCATGAGGCTGCCGGCTGATGGGAGCGTGCCCACGGCGTGTGGGAAGACGGTCGTTGCGGGGGCGGGGGTCGGCAGGGGGTGTGGCGGCATCTGCATCTGCATGGGCGCTCCGGCCACCGTGACGGAGGGCGGGGCGACGAATGCCTGGCCTGATGGGACGCCGTTGGCGACGTTAGTGAAGTAGGCGTGCCACGAGGCGTGCACCGAGGTGTTGTCCTTCTTCCACTGCTCGTACATCTGCTCGATGTAGGGGCTGCTCTCGCCGACCAGAAAACTCTGAACACACACCCGCACACACACACGCACACGCGCAAGGACAGATGCAGCGATGATTGTGTCGTGTGTTGCCGTGGCAGACAGGCGCACCTCGGCAGCCAGGGCGCTTTGGAAGCGAGGCCGAGTCGTGGTGATGAAACGGCCCTGGAGAACTGATACATAGGCCATGGCTGGCAGGCCGCTCAGCCGCTTGAAATGCGGCGCCAGATGCTTCGAACACTGCAGCATCTTGGTCAATCAGCCACAGGCCCAGAGATAAGACGGACAAACGGGGATCGCCTCAGCTTCCCCCTCTCCCTTAGCTCGCAGTCCTCCTTCCCTTTCGAAATCGTGTTCGTTCTAAGACCGTAATGCTGGCTCTGTAACGAGGCAACACAACAGAATCGGCGGAAGAAAATGGCCAATAACAGCTTTGACCATTATGCTGACCCGGAGAGGGAGAGCTTGGCGTACGTCCCTGTGTCGAGTTGGCGCGGCAACGAGGCTCTCCGGCGTAGGGGAGAGGGAGAGGGAGGGCCTGTGGCCCTGGCCGATGCCCCCCCGTCCTTTGCGGTCTTCGCCGCCTCGGACGACCAGCTGGCGGCCATGCTGCGGGAAATAACGCCCAACGAGGAGGAGAGGAGGAAGAAGAAGACACTCATGGACTCCCTCAAGGCATTCATCTCCCACACACTCGGTACAAACCACGAAACAGCCAGACAGCCGACCGAAAGACAGCCTCATAACCTCCCGCCCACCCGCCCTTTCACACACACGATTTCGAATCAGCGCGTGGCGTGCACTGTGTGTGCCTGCCTGCCTGCCTGCCTGCCTGCCTGTGTGTGTGGGTCTGTCTGTCTGTCATGTCAGGGGAGAGTGCTCAGCTGGAGTTGGCGGGCTCGACGGCCTGGGACGTGGAGACCCGCTACAGCGACCTGGACGTGGTGATCCGCGTGGAGCACAGCGACACCAAGAACGTGCTGCAGGCCATCAGCACCGGTCTGCGGCAGCTGCGGGAGCACACCCATGACTACCCCCCGTCGCACCCTTTCTTCGTCCTCAAGGACTGCGAGTTGCAGCTGGTCGAGTCGGCCAAGGTGCCCATCATCAGCATTCGCGCCGTGTCACTCACCGTCGTGTGCGACCTGTCCGTCAACACCGAAAACTCCATCAGACACACGGAGTTCTTCGGAGAGGTCGGTCGGAGCGAAACAGACAGGGGGCATGGCATGGAATGCATCGGCTGGCAATGAGTGTGTGTATCGGTGTGTGGCGGGTGCCTTGTGTGTGTGTGTGTGAATGAAAGGTTGTTGAGAAGCGGCCCCACTTGAAATCGGTGATGCGGCTGCTCAAGTACTGGGTGAAGGCAAGGCGGCTCCCCGCCATGCGCGACGGCGGCCTGCCGTCCATCTGCTGGACGCTCCTCACCGTCTGGAATGACAACTTCGAGACACTGGACCTCCCACCGCCACTCGACCGAATGGCGGTCCTCCACTCGTCCGTCTCGGCCTCTCTAGTGTCGCTCTTCCGCCGCCTGTGCGACAGAAAGCGGCTCTCCCAGACCATATCGGTGACCCAGCGGTGCTCGACCGAGAAGAACGGTACTGAGGTGGCGGCCCGAATCCTGGGGCCTCAGTGTCACGGCGGCGTGTGGGATGAGCTGTTGACGATAGAGGATCCGGCGGGCAAGGGCGGCGGGGGGACGGGGGAGCCGCCACTGGACCTGGCGGGGAAGGTCAGCTCAGCGACGTGGCTGCTGTACCAGTGGGAGATTGGTCGGGCCAACCGGATTTTCGACATGGGTATGCGGAGCGGGCGTGTCAACATGGCGACGGTGGTGCAGGATTCCAACCTTTACCTCATCCCCGCGTCGATAGAGCCTCCACCGGCCGACTGGCCGGGGCTGTTTGGGGTGGCGCTGATTGAGGGCAACCTGCTGGTGGTGCAGGTGGTCAGGCTGTGTCCTGACTGGGACTCCTGGTGGAGCAAAGACTTCCTCAGCAGAAGAGACATCAGGTACTTAGGTCAACACACACACCGAATCGACACACCGACAGGCACCAGGGACGAGTGTGCACCACCATACCATACACACACCTGCATCCATCCCCTGTGTGTGCCTCTGTGTGTGTGCGCGTGTTGTGTTGCAGGTCTGTGATTCACGGGCTGCCTCATGGGTTGCGCCCCCGCTACTCTCACGAGCACTCCGAGGCCGACCTCATCCCGCTGGCCTGCAGGGACCCCGACGCCACACACGTCCTCTTCAACCCCTGCCAGTTCGTGTGCCGCCTCATGGTCACCGCCACAACCACCACCGCCAGGTCCTACATGCTGCCGTCCGATGAGGTGCGCCGGCTGGACGAGCTGACCCGTCTGGCGTCCAAGGCGCCTTACTGGCACACCAATGTTGAGGAGATGTGGAAGAAGATCGCGGTCAAGGCGCCGATCCAGCCCTTGACGCGATGGTGCAAGCACTGCGAGACCCACGGCCTCAAGACGGTCAATGACATCATCCCCCTCTCGCCCTACTCGCCGCCCATGAAGCTGCCCGAGCCGCCCATGCCCCTGATGCCCACAGCAGCTGCAGACACCAACACTCGCACGATCATTATCCCCCCTCCGCAGCCACAGCCGCCACAGCCGCCGCCGCCCCCGCCACCACCCAGGGAGACCCCCGACGAGGGTGCCACGGTGCGGAGACTGTCTGACAGCGACCTGCGAGCCGACGACAGTGCGGCCAACTCGCACGTGTCCTCCAGGGCCGTGACGGCGGCATCGTCTCCGCTGCCATCTCTGGCTGCGTCGGCGACCGAAGGACGGCCGGGAGAGGGAGGGGGCGACGTGGCCGCGGGGGGCTCGACGTCTGCCGTCCTGCACGGGGGGGTCGGAGGCAGCGGCAAGTCTGCGCCGTCCAGCAGCAACAGCAGCAGCAGTGATGGTGGAGCTAATGGGACTGGCCATGTGGGCCGCCCCCCTGTGCAGCAGCAGCAGCAGCAGCAGATGATGATGGGCCCCGCCATTATGTCTCAGCAGCAGCAGCAGCAACATCAGCAGCATCAGCAGCAGCAGGCAGCTGTGGCTGCTGCCGGTCTCTACAGCGCGCTGCACGCGTCTCTGCCGCAGAGCACCACCGCCCAGGGGGCCCCTGGTGCTGTGTCGGGCCAGACACATGGCAGCCAGCACGACAGTCAGTTCCGGTTGGTGCACACCATCTTTGAGCACATCAAGAACATGCCCGGCTTCGAGCACCTCAAGCACATGCCTGGCATCGACTTCACGTCAGCCTTCGGCTTCATGCAGTTTTTGAACAACACACACAGGCACCAGCAGCAGCAGCAGCACCAGCAATCACAGCAGCAGCCACAAGGCAGCAGCAGCAGCAGCAGCAGCAGCGGCGTGGGCTTGGCCAAGCCCCCGCCGACGCCATCGCACCACAACCAGCAGCCGGACTCACAGATGACCTCTCAGATGACCACCCCGGCACCGTCCACACCAGCTCTGTCCTTAGTCAAGCCCCATCCACATGACGGCTACCAGCAGCAGCAACAGCAAAGGCCCTCGGCTGATCGCATGGTCCCACGGCAGCCGCCCGGCGTCCTTCCTGATCCGTCCCCATCGCCAGCGCCCTACCAGCGTGTGCCGTCTCCTTCTTCATTTCACCAGGAGCATGATGGCGCCAGATATGGTGGCCGTGGGCGGGGTCTGGGCGTGCAGGGGGCGTCGCAGCATCCCGCCCCGCCGCCGCCACCGGATGTGCACCCCTACCATCACCCATCGCCCGCCATGCAGACACAGCAGCCGCACGGCTCAAGTTACCACAGGCCCCCGCCTCCGTCAGATCAGCACCAGCATCAGCAGCAGCAACCACCGCCCCCCGTGAGCCACGTGTCCAAGGTTAACGGCGTGAGAGCGATGCAGCAGGGTGGAAAGAATCCGCTGATGCCCACCCCGCAGTCGATTCCGTCGCCCTACTACGCTGCCCACGCCAAGTACCCGGCCGCGCGGATCAACCACTACGGCGACATGAAGGGAGCAGGGGGAGGCGGACGGTACCCTGGCGAGAATAATGGAAACGGGAGACCTCTGCAGCCTGTTGATGGTACGCAGCGACGCCAGAGAGGAACGGGTCATTCATTTCTCGTCGGTCGGTCGGTCCATCCCTCTATCCTTCCTTTTGTCTCTGTTTGTGCGTGGCGCGTGGCGTGAGCAGGCATGGCTATGGCTGGGGGTGGCCAGCAGCCGCCGCAGCAGCACCAGCGTTATGCGTCGAGCCACATGTCGTCGAACCACCGACAGCGCTCCCCTCCCCAGAAGGCCGTGACCACCCCTCAGCTGCCGCCGCGCACCCCCAACCCCGCCACCCTGCCGTCGACCCACTACCACCACCACCCCCACCATCAGCTGTCGCACAGCCAGAGCCCCTTCTCGGCTCACCACAACCACACCCACAACCACTACGTCCACACACCATCCCGCGAGAAATCGCACGACCGCGTTTCGTCGCTCGCGACGGGCGGCGGCACGCGGGCGTCGTCCTCGACGATGCAAGCGGCCGCTGCTGCTGCTCACTCCATGTACCCACACAGGTCGACACTCGCTGTGTCGGCTCCACTGGCGGCGTCATATCGGCAGGGGATTGTTCCCTCCTCACACACACAACACGGCGAGGCACCAGCCTTTGGGCGGGGTTCTGCGGCAGCGGACAGCCTGCATGCCGTTATGGCGATTGGTGTGGGCATGGGTGAGGAGCACCACCGATCGATGAGCCAATCGGGGGTGCCGTCGTCTCACGAGAGAGAGAGGAGGGCGTTGGGGGGCGGCAGCCGCACCCGCGGGATCGCAAACGCGCCGATGCCCTCCTCGTCGGTGCAATCGGCGTCGACGCGCAGAGACGACATCACGGACCCCATGCGGCCCCTCATCGCCCACACACCGCACCAGCCGCTCACACAGCCCCACCGCCAGATGTCGGGGGACTCGTCGCCCATCGCACAGATGCGGGCCCTTTCGACCGGCTTGCTGCCCGCCCCCGACACGCACACCCCCCACCACCAGGCCATCATCTACTTGGACGACAGGCAGGCCGCTGCACCGCCACCGCATCAGCCCAGGCGTCAGCACCAGCAGCACCCGCCTCGGCTGGAGGCCATCGCGCAGTGGGAGTACAGCCCGGACGGCAGGCTCGCCGTCGACATGGACGGCGCTCCCTCAGTCGACAGCTCGCCTGCGGCTGCCAGTGCTGCTGCTGTTGCTGCTCACCGTGCGTGGCCCTTTGGATCGGGCAATGGCAGCCCAAGGGAGAGGGAGAGGGAGAGGGGGCCGCCGGCCACACGACCCCGACAGCCACAGGCTGGCCATCCGAGCGATCAAGTCCCGTCTGGGGGCAGGATGCCGACACAGAGGGCGGATGAGGCAATGGTGGTGCCGCCTCTTGTGAGCATCGTGGCCGCCCACCATCAGCACCAGCAGCAGCAGCAGCCATACCCCCACCCCCATCAGGTGCCGGTGGCCTCCCCCGCCCCTGCCCGCTTCACGCAGGAGGTGCAGACGGACCCAGACGTGGAGCAAGCCAGCTCCGACGAGAGGGAGAGAGAGGACAACGGCGTGGCGACGGACGGTTTGAACGGTTTGGACGGTAAGCACGAGCAGCACTTCGAGCCACTGCCGCCCCCAGTGGTCATGCCTGAGCCTGAGTGCCCCAATGCGATGCAAGCAGAGGAGCCGCAACAGGAGAGGGAGGTGCCTGTGCCTGTGCGTGTGGCTGTGGCTGTGGCTGTGGACAACGAGGTTATGACAAGAGAGCGGTTCCGGCGTGGCAAAGAGAATCAGCCAGCGGTGGATGAGGCCCGTGGTGGTGGTGGTGGTGTTTCAAGATCGACGCAAGGCTCGCCAGTCCCTGCTGCTGCACCCGCCCCAGCACCCGCCGCAGCCCCCGCCCCCCCACAAGCACTTGAGCAGCCATCTTCGTCTGCGTCAGCATCAGCTGTAGTTGACCACCATCGCATGGCCCCTGAGACGGACGTGCCCATCCCCGCCAGCCAGAAGCCTTCTGAGCCGCCAGCAGTCAAGGAGACCCCGCCGGCTGTCCAGAGCAAGCCGTCAGCAGCACCAGATGCCATGGACAGCCCCCAGCTTTCGTACAAGGGCCCGCGTGGCGATCGCGAGCAGCGGCGCAGAGAGCCCAAGAGGCGCGGGTCGCTGAGGAGTGAGCTGGAGGCCGACGTAATCATCGTGCCTGTCAGGAGGCAGCAGCCACAGGGGGGCAGGAGGGACGCCAGCCAGTCGATCGACGGGGAGTCGCCGTCGGTGCCGGAGAGTCCCAGCAGCAAGAGGTGGGTCCCCGTGGCCACGGCAAGGGAGGCGACATCGCAGCAGCACAAGGAGGAGAGGGGCAACATGGACCGACAGGACAGCACTGCCAGCAGCACCAGGGGGGACGGCAAGGCCAAGAGCGGCTCAGGAGGCTCTCGTGTGCCGCCTCCCCCCGCCCACCCGCCCCCCTCCCCGTCCGACGACGGCCCCAATGAGAGCCTCAGCCCACGACACCCGCACCTCGCACACCCACGGGCAGATCGCAATGACCACCACCACAACCACCACCACCATGACACGGACCGTGGCGACCATCGAGGGAGGGGCGAGGGGCTGCCGGTGCCGAGATACCAGCCCAAGACTGCGTGGAAGCCCACCGCCGGCTCGTCCGTTCCGCAAGCTCCGGCCCGGCCGTCGAGTGGGGCGGGTCGGGGGCTGTTCCCCAAGCACAGGAGGGGTGTGGAGGATCGCGAGATGCCGTCCGTAGGCGCATCGCCACCTATGTCTCAGTCCCCCCCGCCCATCGTCGACCGACAGCAGCGTCCCACAAGAGACGAGAACCGAGTAGTCCAGCAGCGGACCGAAGAGCCACAGGAGAGGGAGAGGGGTAAGAAGGCCGGCGGCGACACCACCGGCAAGCAGCAGCAGCAGCCGCAGCCGCAACAGGAGAAAGAGAGCCGCGAGCGTGAGCATCCGGAGCGTCAGCTTTCGGCCCCCCTCGCCGCCTTCGTGCCGGCGTCGCTCGCTCCCGCCGGCCCGCAGACGTCATGGGCGCCGTCGATCGGCAGGAAACAGCCAGACGAGTCGGCCGATCGCCCGAGGCCGAAGATAGCCACTGTGGGTGTCATCCACACCGCTCTGGCAGGAGGCAGACCGCGCGAAGGCACGCAGCAAGGCAGTGCCGGTGAAGGTCGGCAGCGTCGCGAGAGGCCGGGGGGAGGAAAACGCGATGGAGGGGGAGGGGGACACAAGAGGTCCGACGCCTCTCAAGACAATATCAATACCAATGAGGAAGCCAACGACGCTTCTTCTGCTTCTGCTTCTGCGGCTGCTGCGTCATCATCGTCTACTCAGCCAGCGCCGGCAGAGTCCCCGCCTGAGGCAACATCGCCAACCCCAGCGCCCGCTGTCCGTCGCGAAGGCCCAAAGTCGCAGCAGCACCGTGAGACCGGATCAACCTCCAGCCCCGCGGTTCCCACCGAGCCCCCATCCGAGCAGCCGACCAGTCGGCACGTCGGCAAAGGGAAACGGGCCAGCGGCGATCAGACGGGCGGGACGGATGGGCCCCACGATCGAGATGAGAGGGAGAGGCCGCCGACGAGGGAGAAGCCTCAGGGTCGGGGCAAGGAGAGAACCAGTGACGCCGGGAAGGACAGTGGGCCAGGAGGGGGCAACCGCAGGCGCGAGAGGGAAAGGGAGAAGGACAAGGAGAGGGACAAGGAGAGGGACAGGGAGGGGGGCAACCATCACCTCAACCATGTGTCAGCACCATCAGGACCATCGTCGTCATCTGCAGCACCGACACCAGCCCCCCAAGCACCCCCAGCAGCAGCGGCGGCAGCTGTGGTCAGCCCCCCCAAGGCAGAGGAGAGGCTACCCAGCCCGCCGCCCACTCTCAGGAGCGCCACCGAGCCACTCGACCGAGCCGACAACAGCAGTCAGGACAATGCCGGGAAGCCCACTCGGGTGCGGGTGCCTGGTCGTCTGTTTTCGCTGGCGATTGGTGGGCTGCAACGGAAGCAGTCTGCCGGCGGGCCGGGTGGAGATGGCAGCGAGGCAGGCAGCAAAGAGTGAGGGATGACGGGGCGATGGGGGGATGAAGGGATGGGATGGGATGGCGGGGTTGCATGGTCTGGTCTGTTGACTGGGTGACGATTGATTGGCTGGCTGGCTGACAGGAAGGGAAGGCAGGCTATCCAGATCTGGAGTGCATTTATCTCGTATATTACTTGCTGGTGGGTTCCAAGTATACCTGTGTGTCTGACTGGCATGCATATACATATGGCTGCCTGTGGTGTACACGACACAGCACAGCACAGCACCGCACGACGTGCAGCACACACACACGTGACAAGTGACGGAGTGGAGTGAGTGGAGTGGTTTTTCGTGGCCTCACGGGCGTGTGTTTGTATGTGGGCTGCAGAGAAATGACTCACTGGACCGAACTATGTGTCCGTCACACATCATTCGTCAAGACGAGCTTCGCATGCATGTGTGGCGTCCACTCAAACCTTGAGCGTCGATCTGCGAGCTCTGACGGAGGAAGGCCGTTCTTTCGTTCCTTCGTTCTGTCCGGGTCACCGTGACGGCATCTTCATCGCTGGTGAGTCAGCTGGAAGCCATCGCCAAGCAGCTGCACGAGGCCTCGCCGCACACCGACCCAGATGTGGACAAGCTCCTCGACAAGCTCAGCAACCTCGTCCACCTCGAAAAAGACGATGCTATCGGTGTGGGAGGTGCAAGAATGAAGAAGATCCTGGCGCCGCTCGCCAAGGGCAAGAAGCCGCTGCACCAGCCGGTGCTTTCCATCATCCAGGTATGTACGGTACGACGCAGCAACGGAATGAGTGGATGGCCTGTGGATGTGATGTGGCTCATGCGGTGCTTGCAGGCTGCGAGCAGTCGTTCGTGCCGTGAGGCGGCCGCCATCGCCTTCTCGAAGCTCCTCATCGCCGGCTACCCCTTCTGCTTCGAGTCGCAGCCGGCCGTGGTCAAGCGGCTGCTGGCGGCCCTGGAGCAGATCCTGCCTGACTCGACTCAATTCACTGATGTGGACGAGGCCATCTACACGATCCTGCTGTCGGCCACCACCAGCAACACAATCGGCGGTATACCCCTGTCGCTGCGGGACGTCAAGAGCGTCTTTCAACGACAGGGCCCCGACTACCGCGAGGTCATTTTGGCCAAGCACACGGCCTTCCTGACCCGCGCCGAGATGCTTGTGCGCTACCCACCGCAGATGAACCAAGGTGAGTGAATGGATGGATGGATGGATGGCGGATGGATTGGATGGATTGGATGGATTGGATGGATTGGATGCCCGTGCAGCCTTCCACTTCTACCTGACTTTCTCCCAGCACGTGGCGCCCTCGATGTGCCCCGTGGCCATGTGGATGCGGCTGCTGAGCGTGGCCACCGACGAGCAGCTGCCAATCGTGTGGCGGGCGTCATGCCGCATGCCCTTCCATCTGCTGGCGGAAATGGTGGCCGGCTCGGCCCGGACCACTGTGGAGCGGAACATCGACGCTGCTGTGCAACTCGGTGTGTTGCCTTGCCGCACCAAAGGAATACCTGCATGTGGGTGTGGTGTGTTTGGTGACGGGTGTGTGTGCCCTGCCCTGTGTGTTGTGTTGCCCTCTGGTCGCTTCAAGGAGGTGTTTTCGTCCATAGAGGAGCTGCTGGTGCCGCGAGTGGGCCGGCTGGTGGAGGTGCTCACGAGCAGCAAGGAGGACAGCACGAAGCGGCTGGCGATGAGTCTGATCGGCTGCGTCTTCCGCTGCGCCCACCTGCCCCACAACCAGCATCCTACAAAGGACAAACTCATTCTCGTCGACAAAGGTACAGCGGCTTTCGCAACGACCGCCCGCATCTGGGCGTTTCCTTCGGTGGTCTCATTGCATATCAGTGTTGCGCGAGCCGGTGCGTGTGTTGGTGTCGGACGGTTCGGCCCTTAAGACCATGGCCACACTGCTCGGCGCAACGGACAGCGGCGGCATCCTGGACAACCCCCTGCTGATGATCACGCCGAAGGGCTTCTGCAACAAGATCAACATGGACATCTTCATGCCGGTGTGCGTCGCCATGCACCTGTCAGGTACACGCATACATTCATTCATTCATTCATTCGCGCGTGTGCGTGTGCATGGCGGTCTGCCTGTTGTGTATGACGATCAGATTCGTCCCTCGATCGTGCTCGAGAGCACACTGCTGCCCTTGTGGAGGCCGGCTGGGTGCAGGCGGTCCTCCACATCCTGCAAGACGACCAGCTGGTGCGTGAGCAGTCCTTCTCGGAGAGCCATGCGCTCCGGGCGTGCCTCCATCTGCTATACAACATGGCTCAGATCAACGAAAAGGTCTGCTTCCATATGCCTTTTGCGATTGTCCATTTGTGGACGTCTGGCTGGCTGGCTGGCTGGCTGGCTGTCAGGTAGCGTGTGACAAGTCGATCGCGGGCGCTGTGTGTGACCTGATGGCCAAGCATGCCCGGGGCGACATCCAGATAGCGGACGAAGAGGTCTTCGATATCATGATGTCCATTCTCAGCGAGTTCGTGGGGTGAGCCAAGGACGATGGATGCGCGGCGGGCCGCATGAGTGTGTGCATGTGTGTTTGCAGATACGGCGACCGTCAGATGGAGCGCAAGAAGATCGCCACCAATGTCTTCCGCATCTGGCTGTTCAGGGTGAGTGAACCAGGCAGCCACAGAGACACACAGAGACACACAGAGACAGACAGACAGACAGACGGGCCCTCTGTGTGTCTGTATGTGGCTGCAGCTCGATTCTGTGAAGGAGCTGATGGCCCTGCCACGCGACGGGAGGAGGCTTCCCACTGATTTGAGCTCTAGATCTGGCAACCAGCCAGTGGGTCAACATGTGCGTCCACCTGTGCTGCTCGCTGTAGGTGTTTACGATGTGGGATTGTATGTACGAGCAGCCTGACACGTTCAGTGTCGTCTGCAAAGTGCAGGACATCGTCAACGGAAAAGCAAAGGCATAGGTGCGGTTTTGAGGCCTGTCAATCTTGGCCGGATGGGTCTTTGTGTGGTGTGGTGCAATGCCATGTGGCGAGTGCATTTATAGAGCTGCTGCTGCTGCTGCTGCATGATATATATACTGTGGTTGGCTGGCTGGCTGGCTCATTTATGGACATCGTTTATACATATACATCTCCCTGCCGACTCCCTGGTCGATCATCGCGAGCTTTGGGGGAGGTCGCTCCTTCAACAACCTCGCCCCAATTGATTCCACAGAATGATGCAGATTTGGTGAATAATGTCGGAGCCGTCATCTTCGTCCAGCGAAGCGCCCGATGGACCGTCATCGGCTGCGACGACCAGACGGAGTGCACAAGAGCAAAGCGCGATGGACAGAGGAGGTGCAGCATCGATGGCGGACACACATGGATGAATCACACGTGTATGGCTGCAGGCAGACACGACGCGGGCTCGGCGTCCGCGGCAGCGGCCTCAAATGAGGAGGAGACTGACCGCTTCCGAAGCTGGTACATGGCCCAGGGCTGGCCCCTGACCATCCGGACATCGCAATCAAGTCCAACTGCTGCAAATGGCGACAGAAGCGTTTGCGCGATCAGAAAGAGACAGAGACGGGGACAAGACGGAGGGCATTTGCACTTAAAGTGCGTGTGTTCAGATGCCTGGCGAGTTCAGGAGGGATGAGGTCATCATCCAAAGGGGCAACACGCCAGACGGAGACTTCATCAACAACGCTGCGCCGTGCCCCGAGTGTCCTGGCGTCCTGTTGACTGAGCCACAGCGCTCTTTCTGCGTGGGGTCCCAGGACTGGGCCAACAGGGAGCAAGAGCTGCGAGACGAAGAGGAAGAGAGAGAGCTGGCCACCATCCTGGAGAGCCTGGGTATGCAAGCAAAGCGTCATGGTGTGTGACATTTATTGATTTCTGTGACATTTATTGATTGCTGCGTGTCATATAGATTCCGAAGAGCTGCAGTCGACGTCTCGAGAGTTCGAGTGCATGATATGCCGGGATGACAGACATGTCGGGGAGTCCACCGAGATGGACTGCGGCCATCGCATCTGCAAGTAAATGAGAAGAGAGACACGGACGCACTAAACTACTGGGTGGGAATGACGTTCCATCCCGCCAGTGACTGTTTCGCCCGATATGTGAAGTCAAAGGTCGACGAGGCGAAGGTCTCAAGTAGGTGTCATTCTTATTGCACGCACTGAGAGCATGGCCGTAGCAAGTTGTGTCTCCCCTGATCGCAGCGACTGAGCTGAGGTGTCCCGGCTTCGACTCTGATGGGCAGCCGTGTGCAATGGTAAACGGACACAGAGCGGCGGAGGCCCTTGCATCCTTTGTCTGTCGTCTGTGCGTTCAGGGCCTGAGCGTGCCGCAGATAATGGGGGCCCTGTGTGCCGCAGACCGAGAGAAATACCTCCGATATCGGTGCAAATGCTTGGACGCACCCTCTCTGCAGCAATTACGTCTGTTATTTGCAGCTTTGATCAGTGGGAGCCACTGGACGAAGGCGAGATAAAAGTGTAAGCTTAAAGGACGCGCATTATGAGAGACGAAATGGCTGGAGTGTCCTCTGAATGTGATGCAGCACGTGCCCTGCTCCCAATTGTGCCACGTTCATCATCGACAAAACACTGAAGAAGGTCTGCACTCGTGGCAAGGGAGAAAAACACAGGTACACTGCTGCGCTGTGTCCATTGATTATCAGGTGAAATATCCGAAATGCAACAAGGAGTTCTGTCCCCACTGCTCGGAGAACGTAACTTAGGAATGGACAGATAACTGCATACCAGCACTGTACGTCTTCATGTAGGCCCATGATGGCACGTGCGAGCAATACCAGCAGTGGAAGCTGGACAACAATCATGGAGAGCAGGCCTTCAACCGGATTGCGGCACCGGAGAGATGGAAGGTACGGACGAGTGCTTGCTTTAGCTTAGAAGCCATACAAGCGACGTTGCTTTGAGTGCAGAGGTGCCCCGAGTGTGGCGTGATGGTGGAGAAAGAAGCAGGCTGCAATTTCATGACATGCGATGTGCGAAGTGCTTTAGTTGCACCCACATGCAGCTGTGGCTGGCATTCTGTGTGTCTGCAGTCACGACAGTGTATGGCCCGAGGGGGTACGTACTTCTGCTACCTATGCGGGCAGCGGCTCACACAGGATGAGGTGAGACAGCGAGACGCACCTCAAACGCACAATGGCCGGCAACACATGCACACGCCTTTCAACACTTCAATCATTTCGGCGTCAATGGCCCACTCGGGGACGGCTGCGTCAACGAGCAGAACCGTGGGCGAGGTGCGCCGACTGACGACTCACATGCCTTCTCCTAAGGAGGGCCTCATTGTTGTCACTTTTCGTGTTTTTTGTCAGGGCGCCCCTATGTTGACCCAGATGCCCCGATTCGACAAGACCATGGCAACGTGGCCCCCGCGGCTGCGCCAAGACCTGCCTTGCCCGCCATTCCTCGAGCCGCTGCCGCCGCAGCTGCGGCAGCTGTGATGCCGCCCATGGCTGTCCCTCCACAGCCCTTCATTCCTCCCATCGCCATCCCGCCTATCGCTGCGCCTGCACCGCCTGCCATCATCGTCGCACATGCTCATCTGCCAGTCCAAGCCGCACCTGCTCTCCTTCCCCTCCCACCCAATTGGGGAGTCGCTGGATTTCCTCGTCCGCGGCAGCCGACTCCTCAATTTGGGCCCGTCGCCCCGCCCGCACCTCCACCGCCACTCCAACTCAACGTACGTCTGCACTTGTCTACCTACCTACATAGCTATCCATCCGCTCGACCTTGGCACATGCGAATGCTTGTGTCTCTTCAGGTGGCAGGACACCCGCGTCCATTGCAGCCGCCCCCTATTGTGGCTCGACACCCATACCCAGGTCCATTTCAGGTACAGGCGACGGAAACACACACACGCCCGACACGATTGGTGGTCATGTGGGTCTTTGCCAGTATCAACAGCTCAATCCGCGAGGTCCTTGATTGATGCTGGAATCTTTGAAGGGGGGGTTCTCGCTGTCGTTCTCGTGTCCCGTTGTTTTTCTAAGACGATTGTGTGTGATGGGACTGTCAGCGAGGCTAGGCGACTGCTTCCATGTCTCCAGCTCCAGCTTCTTTTCGTGTGTACGTGTGTGGGTGTGTGTGTGTGTGAAGTGAGCGGATTTCTTTAAACCTCCTCTTCTCTCCCCTGTCTCGCAATCAGTGTGATCAATTGATGTGTTTCTTTTCTCGTTCTGTTTGTGCGAAAAGCACGGCAAAAACAGACACCCACACGTCAGTCTCAGAGGATATCTTTGTCCCCCCTCATTTCGCTGGTGGCCAAAAACTGTGAAAGAGGATGCTCTGCGTGCGATGGTGCTTCCAGAGGTGCAATCGCGAGTTCAGGAGGGATGAGGTCATCACACCAGCGTGTCACCTGCACGCCTTCTGCCGCCTGTAGATCGCCAACCTACACACCAGACGGAGACTTCATCAACAACGCTGCGCCGTGCCCCAAGTGTCCTGGCGTCCTGCTGACTGAAGGTGAGCGCTGAGAATCGACGCACGCACAGCATGCGAAGTACAGAAGGGGTGAAGTGTCTAGGGAGTCCTAGCCGATTGCAATGGCCACATTGCTACCCCAACGTGTGCTCGGCAGCATCAAGCATCAACACCGTGTTTGATGCTGATGTTTGATGTGCCTGTCAATCGACGTCGTTTGGAAGGCATTTGATCGTTCAAACAGTGGATGGGACAGCTGCACATGTGTGTGGGGCATCCGAGGCCTGAGGGAGAGGAAGGGAGACATGCAGACAGACAGACAGACATCGAGTCGCTTTTTTGGCTCTTTCATCGACCAATGATCCGTCTACGCATGCAACAGAAAGACCTTAGAGACGCAGAGGAGTGTCGATGGAGTTCAATCGCACATACACATGTCACATGTATCTTATGTCTCTGCTGCCGGGCGGCTCATTAGATGGTAGCGAAAAGCTCCATTTGCCTGATAAAGAGAGACAAGCATTAGAGCTGATGTTGCTTGGAAAGACATGATGTACCATACGAGATGGTCCTCATCGCGCTTGTTGTATATGTCACATGACTGAGGGGAGGCGTCATTAGGCGTCTCCGACTCCGGCTTACAAATACAAATGCACATAGGGTACATTCATCATCATGCACGGTGCATTTGCTCACATGACAGATGCGGCGTCGAAACATTGAAGAGGACAAAGTAGAGGACACCAAAGTCGTGTCGCTAAATGAGCGGGCCAAAGCAGAAGAAGCGGTGGGACTCCCAGTAGTGACGGGTGTGACAGTGGGAGCCAAGGTTTGGGATAACGGAGACAGAGCTGAAACGTCAGGAACCTTACAAAATGAATGATAACAGGAAATCAGGGGTAGACATCACAGAATTTTGCGTACCGTGTCTCTCACTGAAGCCGCCGGTGCACGCCTAAATTCACAGACAGCAAACAGCATGTGTTAACCGTGAAGAGCATTGTCGTCAAAGCGCGAACCGTGCTAAGAAATCTTCGACGGCTTTCCTCCTAATAGCCTCACGCCGCGCCTTCTCCTCTCTTTTCCTCCTCTCGAGGATGACCCAAAAAGCTGCACCCACAAAAGTTGTATTACAACATCGCCCATCTGGTACTGCAATGTGTCTCTCAGCCTACGGTCACTGTCTCGACGTGTTTCTGCAGCCGTCGCCGCTCGCTGTCTCTCTGCACGCACAAAAAATGATTTTTCCCATTCTCTGACTCCTTATTCTCTGACTCAAATCCGTGCTCTCCATTTCCTAAATGCAGAGGCCAAAAAAGCGAGGACGAAGAGCGCTGAATTCCCTTTCTCTCCCTCTCCTCTCCCCTACCAGGGGCGTAGGTCCAATGCGCCTCAAACTGACATAATCGCCTACATCGGACACTCCAACTGACACCAGAAAGAGACATAGTGGTGTATGAGGGACAAACCTTGTTGCAGCAGCGACAAGTCTTGCACGGGCACGCCTTCTGAATCAAATGCGGCACCTTCTCTTCGGACAAGAAAGAGCCTGTATAGGCTGACATTCACACAACCCGATGAGTGGACGCTATGGAGTGGACGGCAGCAATTGGAAAGCAGTGGAAGGCAGGGGAGTTATTACTTTGGGTCAGGACTCCCCTGCCTTTTCGGCAACAATTCTCCGACTGCCTCGTTGACAGTCCATCCCACATTCAGCGGCACTTCCGTAAAGCATCCGCCGCCCTCAAACTCCACCATAACCTCGATAGTTCTGTCAGACATGAATTGGTGTTCACTGTGGGTTAGAGCCGAATCGGATCAAAACGCTTCACACGTTCTGTCGTCAGCCTGATCTTGATAGATCTCTCCTCCCAGGGCCACTCCATTCCCCCGCGATGAGCGAGGTGCGTATCTGATGTCGATGTTGCGTGGCGGACACTTGTATGACTCTGTGTGCCACTGTTGAGTGTGTGTGTCCGTGTTGCCACGCAGCGAGGAAACGGGAGCCACGACCGAGATGGAGGGGACAGACCAGTGTGCACGTTCTTCCTCAGGGTGAGCACGAAGACCCCCCCAGCTCACATGTCAGTCAGTCAGTCAGTCCTTTCTGTCTGTCAGGGAGCGTGCCGGTTTGGCGAAGAATGTCGGAATCGTCATACCCGCCAGATGAACCGCCATCCGCTGCACAAAACAAGGATGTGCGTGCAATACATCCAGGTATGTTTGTCGGGGAGATGAGGTCCGGGGGAAGGTCAGATTCTCTGTCTGTGATCACCTGCAGGTTGGCAGGTGCCAGTACGCCGGTAGATGCACAAACGCACACAGTAGGCAGGAACTCAGGGGACACCCAACCATGTGCAACCGGATGGACAGAGAAGGTGCGGAATAGGTTCAAGTTGGCAGAGTGATCGTGATGTATGTGTTTGATGGCTGTTTGATGGATGCAGGGAGGCGCGATTGTGACGCACTGTGTCGCTTTGCGCACTCAGACGAGGAGCTGGAGCGCTTCCAAAGCTGGTGAGTCATGTCCCCAGCCACCGTACGAATTGTATATCTTCCTCTCGTCGTCAGGGTGCCACAGCCTGGAGTGCCGGCTGCAGCTGCAGCTGCCGTACCGGCTGCAGCCGCAGCGGCCGCACCGGTAGCTGCAGCAGCTGCCGCGCCTGCGCGTTATGACGGAATGTTTTGTGTGGTAAGGAAATGTAGCCAGCCAGTATGCATTCATGTATACACGTGTGTTGCTCTGGTGCGATGATGGTTCCAGATGTGCTATGGCGAGTTCAGGAGGGATGAGGTCATCATGCCAGCGTGTCACCTGCACGCCTTCTGCCGCCCGTGCATCCGCCATCACATCATGGCCAACACACCAGACGGAGACTTCATCAACAACGCTGCGCCGTGCCCCGAGTGTCCTGGCGTCCTGCTGACTGAAGACGAGCGCATGTTTTGCGTCGGAGCCCAGGAGTGGTTCGACAAGGAGCAAGAGCTGCTGGCTACGGCTCTGCAGAATTTCGGTGAGCGTCGGTTTTCTGAATTCACTGAACTCATGCACATGTGTGTCCCTTTTGCGTGCTGCAGATGACGAACCTGCAGAGCCTTCACAGCCCCGGGAGTTCGAGTGTCCGATATGTCAAGATAGCTGGCACGTTGAAGAATCGACTGAACTGGATTGCGGCCATCGCTTTTGCAAGTGAATAAGGAGAGACACCATTGGGAGACATCCATCGGCTGGTGCATTTTGACTGCAGCGTTTGTTTCGCCCGACATGTGGAGTCAATGGTCAAGGACAGGAAAGTCTCACGTAACTGCCATCTTCATTGTGTGACTCAATGTACCTGTCTGTATGTCTCTGTGTCCGTTGTTCGCAGCGACTGAGCTGAGGTGTCCCGGGTTGGACCCGGAAGGGCGGCCGTGTGCAATGGTAAAGGGAGACAGAAATGGCGGAGGCGCTTGCATCGTTTGTCTGTCGTCTGTGCGTTCAGGAGCTGAGCGTGCCGCAGATAATGGGGGCCCTGTCTGCCGCAGACCAAGAGAAGTTCGATCGATTTCGGTACAAATGCTTGGACGCACCCTCTCTGGAGCAATTACGTCTGTTGTTTGGCTGCAGCTTTGATCAGTGGGAGCCCCTGGACGAAGGCGAGATGAAAGTGTAAGCTTAAAGGACGCGCATTATGAGAGACGAAATGGCTGGAGTGTCCTCTGAATGTGATGCAGCACGTGCCCTGCTCCCAATTGTGCCACGTTCATCATCGACAAGACACTGAAGAAGGTCTGCACTACACAGGCACACTGCTGCGCTGTGTCCATTGATTATCAGGTGAAATATCCGAAATGCAACAAGGAGTTCTGTCCCCACTGCTCGGAGAACGTAACTTAGGAATGGACAGATAACTGCATACCAGCACTGTACGTCTTCATGTAGGCCCATGATGGCACGTGCGAGCAATACCGACAGTGGAAGCTGGAGAACAACCAAGGCGAGCAGGCCTTCAACCGGATTGCGGCACAGCAGAGATGGAAGGTACGGACGAATGGCTGCTTTGAGCTTGGAAGCGATATAAGCCGGTGCATTTTGTGTGCAGAGATGCCCCGAGTGTGGCGTAATGTGCGAGAGAGCAGAATGCTGCAACTTCATGACATGCGTTGTAGGTCACGAAAGCTCGACTGCATTTACTGACAGCAGCTGTGGATGGCTTTGTCGATGCAGTCACCACGATGCGGGCCGCAAGGGGGTACGTACTTCTGCTACATTTGTGGGCAGCGACTCACGCTGGCTGACGTAAGCCCTTCGCGGTCACGTGCACAACTTTCCGGCTATGCATGCGCGTCCACTTTTGCATCTTCCCTCAGAAATCCGCTCATTTCGGCGGCTTTGGCCCCTTTGGCGGCTGTGTCAACGAGCAGAATCCCGGGCAAGGTGCGCCGACTGACGACTCACACGGAGGGCGTCATTGCTGTCACTTTTCGTTTTGTGTCAGCGCGTCCTTATGTCGACCCAAATGCTCCCCTTCAGCTTGGGCAGGCCCCCGCACCGGCGGCAGCTGCAGCGGCTGCAGCGCCTGCAGTGCCACCCCCGGTACCTAAGGAGGGAGGGGAACCATGTCAAGACAATGTCTACTTGCCGGTATGTCTCAGGTTCCATATGGCATGGCCGCACCCGTCGCTGCTCCCGCCCCTGCCATGTTGCCATTCCAACCTAACGTATGCACTTACCTGTGTATCTCTGGGACCTGTAGACGTGTGCTTTTGTCTTTTCAGGTGAACGGGCTCAATTTGGCTGGCTACCTTGGATACCCGGGCCCATTTCAGTAGCTCTTCAACATTTACAACGTAAGCGGGTCCTTGACCCGCAAGGTCCCTAATCTAGCTTCCCCCTTCCCGCGCATGAATGTGTGAGGAGGGCGGGGGTGTAGAGGGAGATCGAAAGAGTATTACTTAAGCCGAAAATGTCTTTGATCGATCTTGTCTTATAACCGCCGCCTTGTGCGAGGGTGTAGTTTGCATAGGGTAGCTCTTTGCTGAAGGCGTCTGTGTGTGCGCATCTGCATGCTTACGTGTGCGTGTGCGCGGATTTTTCAAGTCTGTGTTGTTTTAAATTTCCTCCCCCCTATCTCTTGGTGCTTGAGACACACAGCCCGCAGTCAATCGATCAGTTGACATGCAGGGTCTATTAACACAAACCACACAGAGTGCAGAACCCACACCCGCACGTACATGCACATCACACAGACAGAGATCTTTGCCCATGTAGATAGGACAGAGACATGAGAGACGTGCGTGTGTCTTTTGTCGGCTAGCACATACACGCAAACTACAAAAGGGACAGCACGTGAGCTACAAAGAAGACGGACGGTCCAGACAGTCAACTAGCTACAATTGCAATGGCCAGGTGGCTACGAACATAGTCATGCCAGCATCAAGTATCAGCACTTCATCGATTCTGCCGTTGGCGTATAAGTCCCGGCATCCGATGCGGCATTCACAGTCGACGTCAAGGACTGCTCATACGTGCTCTGCGTGACGGTGTTGGGGTCGGTGAGGGTGCCGCAATAGTCGACGGCGCGCTCCAGCTCAGTGGTGTTGGCCGTGTTAATGAGAATCATCTTAGGATCCTGCCAGCTGTCCCACCACTGCTCTTCCTCGGATTCATAGGCCTCACCGCAGGCCACCATCTGCTCGTAGAGGTCCTCGGCGGCTGCCGAGAGGCGCAGAAGGTTCTCCCCTATCGCCGTGGCTGCATGTAGGAGCACATGAGTGGGTGCCTGCATGGTCTTCTCTCTCCTCTTTGTCTTGGTCACTTACTGTTGGCTCTGCATTCGGTCTCGTTGGAGTGGCCGCTGCACCAGAGTTCACAGGCTCCATTTGACAAACACGTCTTTCCATCGTCCTCGGCGAGATAGTGCTGACAGCATGCCAAAGAGAGAGCGTCTCTCTCTCTGTGTCCGTCGGTCTGCCTGTCCATGTAAGTGGCGTGCATGTCTCACCTCGACGGCGCACTGTCCGGGCAGCATGAACATGCCCAGCAGACGCTTGCAGCCAGAATTGGAGAGGTGGAATAGGCCTGGGTAGCCGAACATGGCCTGCATCACATTCACGGAGAGTCACAAATGAATGTCTCCCTATTCCTTTTCCCAGTCCTTGGCATGAGTGGCATGAGTGGCTGACCACAGGCGAGGCACCGCAGTAGCCACACCACCAGTCGATGTGGAAGCATCCCTTGTCACGGTTGCACAGACTCTGCCACACACACCCATCGCGAGACACTGACATGGAGCTACCCACACGGACACTCGGACCCACTCACCTTGTCGTTGGCCATTGTGTGGCACCGCACTTCTGGGCCGCATGTGCGAAGATCCGAAGGCTCCTCCTTCTTGTACTCTTTCTCCAGCTGGCGTCTCAGGTCCTCTCTCTGCAATTCAACCCACAAAAGAACATCGTCAACCATCCGCCCTGTTCCCCTTCCCGACATGGCCACCGCTTCGCACTCCCAGCCATCGCCGCCATAGCTCTTGTACTCGCAGCCTATCGTGGCGTTGCACTGAGCCGCCGTCAGCCTGCCGCATTCAACCAGGGGGGCGTATTTCTCGCACTTCCCGTCGGTCCCGATTGCCGCGTCTCTCATAGCGCTCCAGCTGATTTCACACTCTTGGTCCGACTCGTCCCAGTGGCACTCGGGTGTCGCGAGGCATGTATCCTTGGTCTGCGCCGTGATGCAGTCCAACCCTGCAAAACAGAACGATCACCACCTTCATTGCTGCTCGTGCTCAGTTTGCTTGGTCGATTGCTTCTCTGTGTACCGGGACCACACGAGTCCACACCGTACAGCTGCACACAATGGGAGCGACAAGAAATGGGCTGTATCTCTCCGTCTCTCTGTGGAAGGGGAATGCTGACCAGCTTCATGGCCACGTCATCCTTCATGTTGCACGAGGTCCCCACCCATTGGCAGTCCCCCGTGCACGATCCCTCCGTCTCAATGTTCGCACACTCCAAGCCTTTCAGCAAGAAATCCTTGGCACTGTCGCTCAGAGCGTTCACGCGACTCGTGAAGTTGGCGGCATCAGGCACGCAAGCCCCGCTCTCGAGGGCCTTGCACCCATTCGCCTGGAGGCACTTGCTGGGTGGCTCGAAGGCGGCGGCGGTCTGTGCCCGTGCGATGGTGTCGGGGAGTGGGTCACTCGAAGTGTCAACTGTCACGGTGCGGGGGTCGATCATGTTGGGGCATTTCTCTTTGAACTGTTGCTCCTGGGTCAGCCAGGTCGCGGTGGTCACCTCTTCTTCGTATGGAGACGTGGCTTGGTCGTCAACTTGAGACTGGCATGCGTCCATTCGGTCGACCATGTCGACTGCAGCACACATAAAGGGAAGGGCCAACGAAGGGAGGAAGGACGTATCCGTGTCATGATGTCTCCGTGCCCTATGGGTGACGTACGTGCTTTGTAGAATTCCTCGCCGAAGAGCATGGGGTACAGATAAGTCTCTGTGGGTGGAGCGGCAATGACAGTGAGCGAGAGGCTGTATTGGGTCATCCATCCATCAGTTGTACTCATTTACCATTGGCCGTGCACGACGAGAGGCCCCCACTGGTCCACTCCTCGCAGAGGAGAGTGCACGCGCCGTCAGCATAGCAAGTCTTCCCCCCATCATTCGCCATAGCACTCTGGTACATGCAGTTCCAGGGCACTGCATGGAAGCCATATTTGGCCTTGCAAGCGTCCGTCGACAAGTCCACAAAGTCAGGATGGGCAACGAGCACCGCCGGGTGTGCGAAGCAGACCCCCAAGCCAGGTGCGTCGGGGCCGAAGGCATACCAGCCGCAGGCGAGGTCCGCCTCGCAGGTCTCCTGGAGCGAGAGGCCGATGTGGCGGCAACGCACGTGAGGGCCGCACATGGAGAGGTCGCTGATGTCATCCATCTCTCGCTCCAGGGCTTCCTCAACCGAGTCCTTCACAGCACACTCGCCATCCTCACCCCAGGCCCGATACTCGCAATCTGGATGGCACATGCACGTAGACATGGAGACATATGTCCCGCAGGCAGGCTCACTTACTTTGGTCCGCGTCGCACTCGGCCTTTGGCAGCGACTCGCAGTAGAAAAGCGGCACAAACTGCTTGCACACGGCTGCCTCGCCCACGAGCTTGTCCTCGTAAGCGCTTGTCCACTCTGCCCTGCAGTCGCCCTCGCCGCTGTCGCTGCCCTCGTGTCCGTGCCACTTGCAGCCCGAAATGGCCTCACACGCGGTTTTGTCATCGTCGCCGTGGATGCCGCAGTCTATGGTGGGCCGACACGTGGCCGGTCCCCAGAACGGGTCGAGGTACTTGTCCGAAGCATCGCGGGCTGACAGCCAACAGGACAAGGGACGACGCACAGAGAGACAGGTCTGTGTTTTTCCCATGCCTGCGGGAATCGGCTTACATTCGTCGTCTTTGTTGTATTCGCAGTCTCCTGTGCTCTCCGGGCAGTCGCGAGAAGTGAAGTGCCGACAATACGCTGTCTGGTTGGCGATCGCGCGGAGGTCAGCACCAGCCAGCATGTCGATCTCCGCCGCGAAGTCAGCTGGCTTGACGACACAATCGCCCCACTGCTTGCTCGTGCCTGTATGGACGCACACACACCGACAAAGTCACGTACACGGCGGGCATGTGGATTCGTTGGCGCTGACTCACAAGGGCTCTGGCAGGGGCCATCATTCGTTGTGGCTTCGGGAGCTTCGGTGGTTGCTGGCGTCGCTGTAGTGGTGGTGGTTGCGTTGCTGCTCTGCAGCTGTCGACGTCTCGTGAAGGGCGCCTTGCCCCTGATCTGCTCCTTAACGGCCTCTGTCAGGTTCAGGACATCCAAGTCCTCGTCAGAGAACTGCAATCGACGTCTCGTGAAGGGCACCCTGCTCCTGATCTGCTCCTTAACGGCCTCTGTCAGGTTAAGCGAATCCAGATACTTGTCAGAGAAGGCTGTCTCCTGCATTCTCCGCCCCAATCCTCCCAGCCTGCTCTTGATGATGTCCTTGACACTCTGCGTCTCGTTCTGTATCGAGAGCAGTGGGTTTGGGCCCTGCGGGATCTGCAGCCTCCTACGTCTGCCATCCGATGACCCCTTCAGCGCGCCCTTGGCGGAATTGACGAGGGCTTTGGTCATGTTGCGAATGCGGCCGAGGGCGTCCTTGGCCGGCGCCGCATCGTTCGCCAAAGTTTGTGGGACCGACAGCCGCCGAGCGCGGCGGCCGTGGCTGTGGGTGTGGGAATGCCCTGCCAGGCGACTCAGGCCGGTGATTTTGGTCTTGATCATGTCCTTGACGGCCTTGGTTGCCTGCAATGAACAAGGACCATTACAGTGCATGTCGCGTGTGTTCTTGTCGTCCTGCTCACATTCCAGATGCTCTCAAGGGGAGCTGCAGTGCCTGAAGGGCCGGTGGTGCTTTGCAGTGAACGGCGGGTGCTGCAGCTGGAGTCAGCGGGACAGACCGCAGTCACAGTGGTGAGCACCACACAAACCAAGAAGACCCTCATTTCTGATGGGGGCGCTTGTTGACGAAATGGACCTCGAGGCCTGTGACTACACACAAGCGTCTGCCCCGCCCGAGCTTGCGGGGTAGGTCGCGTGAAACGGTTTTGTTGAGGCGGCTTTACGCTTCTATTGTTTTTCCTCCTTCGCAAGGTCCCACAGGTAGTCTTGATGCTATTTCTCTCTCATTCTGCCTCGTTCACTCTATAATCGTCTCGACACGTCTCGACTGACTCATCGCCCTCCTCATCGCCAGCCGGCAGATGAACGACGAGAACAGCCCAATCAAAGAGCCACTCAACGACGCAACGGAGGGAAGCAGCAGCGCCCGCCTGCCCATCAGTCGCTCTCGTCGCCTCAGAACGGCTCCCTTATCGACGAAAAGGCTCAGCCGATGAGCGATCCGCCAATAGGACCTCAGGGTGGAGCAGCGAAGGCAAGCAGCGGAGAGCATGATGCGGCAGACGCCAAGCAGCTCGATAGAGAGGCGGCTCGCAGCGTCGTGGAGCGTGTGTTAGAGGTGCTCGTGAGAGAGGCGGTGTGTCACATACACGGCACACACAACACGGAGGAGGCCAGCGATGGTCAGGAGGGGGCGGCTGGTGCTAAACAGCTCGATGGAGATGCCGCCAAGGTCGAGGCGAGTGGCAGTGTGATGGAGCGTGTGTTGATGACGCTCGTGAGAGAGGCCGTCCGCCGCATACACAGCACTGAGGAGGCCAGCAGCGGTGAGGAGGGGGAGCCTGGTGCTAAGCAGCTCGATGGAGTGGCGGTCAAGGTCGAGACGAGCGGCAGCGTGATGGAGCGTGTGTTGGTGGCTTTGGTGAGGGAGGCCGTCCGCCGCATACACAGCACACAAGGCAGCCAGAAGGGACCAGAGGCCGCCGCCCCACCCAAGAAGCACCAGATGAAGCGCAGCCGCTCCTTCGCCGGCCACCCATCGCTCGAGGACAGCGACGCGGCACCTCTGCTGCGGCGCGCCAAGTCGTTCCCGGACCTCGCTGCTTTACTGCAGCAGCACCAAGATCAGGCTAGCGGCGTTGCACACCAGGACACAGCGAGGGCGCTGAGCGGGGCTGCTGCTGCGGGTGATGGTGCTGGTGCGGGTGGTGCTGATGAGCAGCAGCAGGAGGTTGGTGACGGGAGTGGTGATCAGGACGAGGATGAAGAGGCTGACCGGCGGCCTGCTGCCGTGAAGCAAGAGGAAGCGGTGAGGTGAAAGGCGACCCACATGTGTGTCTAGAAGTGCATCTGTGGTGTGTGAGTGATCTATGTGGTCTGGTCAGGATGTGTTCATTCTGGGCGTGTCGTCTAACCGGCTCAAGTTGCTGCGCCTGCCGCTTCGTGTGGGTGCTCGCAAGGAGTATGAGGTGCAGTCGATGATGTCAGCCCACCGGCTCACCCTGCAGGGCACAGGTAAGGAGGCGACTGGCCTGAGATAGATGGTCAGTCACCTTCGTTTGGTGTGTGAGTTCAGTTCTGTCGTGGGACGAGGATGTGGAGGATGGCAAGAGGCTCATCTGCCAGATGGTAGGTAGAGTACCGTACCCAACACGTGTGTAACCTAGCACCCATCCATCCATCCACACACTGAATGGGTGGCCTGGCCTGTCTGTTGCTTTCGTTTCAGCAACGCGCTCCACCCATCCCCGGCCGCCACGAGGACGGCTCCATCGACCCTGACGCAGCTGCCCTCTCCTTCCGTGACCGTCTCGAGGCCTTCCGGTCCGCCGTTGGTGCGACAGGTGACAAGAAGGCGCAAACGACCGCGGATGGCATGGACGGGTCGGGCAACAGCGGCAGCGGTGCGTCTGAGGACAAGAAGGCCGGCGGGGACAACGACAAGGGCGGCAGCAGTGCCAGCAGTGGAGATGAAGGCAAGGGAGAGACGGATGCATCTGCAGCGCCGGGCAACGAATCGCCGTCCTCATCGGACCCTACTCCCTCTCCCCCACCGCCGCCGCCGCAAGTGTACGGCCCCAAGACCCTCTTCGACGCACTCGATTGTCATCCCTTCGGCAGCCTCGCACGCCAGAACTTTGTGTACCAGTACCTAAAAGGTGACCAACACACACACAGACAGCCAGCAGGAACCTAATTCATCCATCCATCCATCCATTCCTTCCCCTTGCGGCGTCTGCCGAGATCAAGATCTGCCCCGAGCCGGTGTATCAGGAGACCAGGTTCGTCAAGCAGGGGCTTGTGAAGGATGGCGAGCTCGGCAGGACCCGTGTGGGTTTCTACGTCAACGAGTGGATGGACGGCACCCTGGAGAGCGTGGTACGCTACGCCCGGCAGTGGGCGGTGGGGCAGATGCCAGGGCAGCCCATCAAGCTGATACTCGAGCTCTATGTCGAAGCGGTATGCACACACACACATGCTGGGAGGGCTGTGTGTCGGCTTCTCACGTCCTCTCTCTTATGCCGCGGGGCGCAGGTCCGTTCATTGCGGGAGCTCCATTCCCACGGACTCGTCCACGAACACGTCAAACCTAGAGTACGCGCGCAGACAATACACACAGACACACACACACACACACACCAACCACGCAACTCTCCTCCCTCCCTCCGTGTGTTCAGAACATGATGCTGAAGTACGGCCACGGCAAGCGTGTGTACCTGGTGGACCTCAAGCAGTGCCGACCTGTCCGCGCCAAGCCGACCGACGACCAGGAGACACTCCGCCACAAGCGGCGAGGGTGCTTCGTGCACTCCTTTGCCCTCGCACCCATCGCAATGCACACATGCGAGCCACCGGCTTTCAAGTGAGTGACTGATTTGGGGGGGGGG
>CDMY01000388.1:42553-56909 GCA_001179505.1 Vitrella brassicaformis | reverse complement strand
TAGGCAATCGGAGGGAGGGAGGCGACACAAGCAGACCCAAGCAACTCACTGGTATCTCTGTGTGGTCAGGTGGTGTGTGTGAGTTTGTCAAGGAGGTGCTGGGCTACGGCAGGCTGCAGCTGCCGCGATACGACCACCTGATCGACTTGCTGCGAACAGCCATCGACCAGTGAGCACACTCAGTAGGGTGGACGGAGGGATGGATGGATGTGCCAATGTCTTGTTCCGTCTCCTGTGGTGTGTGTCAGGTTGCCAGCCTCCGAGCATGTGCGTCGGCTGCCCTTCTTGGATGAGGCCCTCACGCCCCCCGCCTGCCGCATCGCCCGGCACTTCACAGACCAACACAACCTCACACGACTCAAGAAACTCGCCAGCCCCCCCGGCGCCTTCACAGAGACCGACCTCACTCCCCCGCCCCCCACACCGCCCCTCCCACCACACACGCCACCGTCGCCCCCACCTGTGGCCAACCGACGCATGCATGGCGTCACGGAGCGTCTGAGGGGCATGGGCCTTCTTGCCTTGGGCGCCTTGGGGCGGGCCATGACCTCCCAGCCTCCGGGATCGGCTGCCGAGAGTCTGAGAGGTCCCTGTGGGGGCACCATGGCTGGGGCCCTGGCCACACAGCCGTCGCTGGACGAGCTCTGTCTTGGTGCGCTGATGGACCCCCGGCAGCGCCGTGTGTGGCTGTCTAGCGAGATGACGATGGTTGGCGAGTTCCTGCTGTGGGCCACACAGCCGCCTGCCTATCGGCTCATCAAGAGGGCCGCCAAGGGCGACCAGGGGGGCGGCGAGCCACCCGCTGTGACGCTGTCGACAATGCCGGAGAACTGTCTGTGCTGCGTGACGGACTTCATGACGACCCTCGAGATCATCGGCAGTGTGGGCCTGTGGGCCTCCGCCTTCCGCTCCCTCGCCATCAGGCCCGAGTTCCACACGCGGCTGACCATCGCCGGCGAGCCGCAATGGCACCGATTCGACCTCGCCGTGTCGAGCCTGTGGGCGCCGCGCATGACACTCATCTCGACGGCCGACATCAGGCCCCCCCTCCCAAGCCTCCCCGACAAGGCCCGCATAATTGTGCAGAAGCAGCGGGGGCGCGGGGGCGCTGTGCGTGGGATCGACTCGTCCATGAGCCCCTCGCCGCCCTTTGACAGCGTCAACGACAGCGCCATGACGCTGCCCTTCGCCTACCCCCTCTCGTCGATTCTCACTGGCGCCATCCGGCCACCACTCATCCCGCCCACCCTCCCGGCCGTGAAGCACTACGCCGACCCGCCCTCCATATTCTCGGCCAAGAGCCCCCTGCTGCACAAGGCCCACATCACCGGCGGCACACGCACCGTCCTGCACCCCCGCAGCCCCTCCCTCCGGCGATTCGCCATCAACGGTGTGGTGGGTGTGCTGAGGCATCGCACTCGACGTTGGCGGAGCTGCGTGTGCGTGAGGGGCGGGTGGACCTGCCGGAGGTGCCAGCGGCCTACGGCTTCAAGCCGCCCCGCCCACCTGGCGTCGATCGGTCTGGCAACGCTATGCTGGAGTTCCCGAAGCTGACGACTGTGGTGGTGCCATCGGACAAGGCCAACCTCAGCGGATTCACTAAGGTCAGGGACAGACAGACAGAATGAGACCGACCGGTCATGTGTGTCCCCCTGTGTGTGTGGTGGGTGGGCAGGTGGCCTATGTGTGTCGGTGGTCTCTGCCGAATCTGACGTCTCTGACGGTGACGGGCGGCTGCCGCCCTCATCTGAGCCGCAGCGTGACGACCAGCGCCCACTTCGCCGGTGGCCACCACACCGATGTGGCCCACGAGGACGCCACTCGCATACTCGAAAGCAGCACATCCGAACACATCAACAGGGAGAAGTTTCGGTACGCACAGAGACCCATTTCAGACAGCCACACCGATCTGTGTTCTGTCTGTCTGTCAGCGGTGAGACATTGGGTGTGTATGTGGGCGCCTGGCTGAACAACACCGACAAGATCGAATCGGTTGAGGCCACCGACATGCCGGTGGGTGAGGGAAGACACCACACAGAGTCCATCCATTCCCTCCCTCTGCTGTCCTCTCTTGACAGGTTCACGTGTTGAAGGCCGCCCTCTCCATCGCCCCCGACGGCGGGCTGCCCCACCTCAACCGCCTCGCCGACACCAGCGGCCCAGATGCCACCGACCAGACACTCCGCCAGCTCAGGGCACTCCTGCACAAGAAGGGAGCACCGCTGGCCGATCTGATGGCGGCGCCGACGTCCGACGGCAGCAGTGGGGATGACGGCGGTGAGGGTGAGGGCAGCGGACAGAGGCGGGAGTATGCGGATCGCTGCCACAACCCTTAAACAGACAAGAAAGACACTGATGGGGTAAGAAATGCTTGTGTGCGGCACCATGACTGCCCATCGGCACCTGGATGCGTGTGTGTGTGTGTGTTGTGTCTGCAGGCGTTGGGTGACAGACAAGACAGACAGACAGACAGACAGGGTGGGACTGCCGATAAGAGAGGGGGAGAGGGATGACAGGACCGACCGCTGATCTCACTGACTGACTGATTGACTGACCTGCGCCAACCGATCGGATGAGGCAGAGAGCACTGTGTGTGTGTGTTTGTTGTCTGTGTGCAGATCATCTGAAGGGTGGGGTGACAGACAGGGAGGGAGGGGCAGCAGGACCACTGTGTACAGCCTGAGGAGTGAATGTCCAGTTCGTTCGCTGTGGTGCTTCCTTTTTCATCCACTGGATTCATTTCATTGACTGCATCGACTGCACCGACAAATCCGCTGTTGACATGACATTTATGTCAGCCCAGCCACACGCACACAGACGCCACGTCACGTCCAGGGAGTCAGTTAGCCTGCCCGGTTGCTATGCTATACACGCACGCCACAATGGGAGAGCCACACACACACACACACACACACAAAGACAGACAGCCCGCTATGCGATGCACACCAAGAAATAGTCATCACCGAAGCACAGCACCACCACAGCCATACCACACACACATACAAACACACAAGCACACACACGCACAGAGTCCACGTCATCAATTCAGTCTACGTCGGCTCAGCCGGCCGGCTATAAAATGACTCAGATGGCAAATAAATAATGACAAATGACTGCTGGCTCCAATCACCCGGTCGCTGCGCTGCTTTGTCTGCTCCGGCGACCTGGCCGGGTACCTCTCTGGTGGGTACACAATGAATGGTTACACACACACAGACACACAGACAGACAGACAGACAGACAGGTGCCCATCCATCCATCCATCCATCCATCCATATGGCGTCCTTACAATATTGTATATCGGCGGCGGAGTCAGACGCTTCATGACGAAGGGATTCTCCTCAGTCGTTCCGTGCCTGCACGTCACTCGCGCACACGCACAACAGACAGGCAGACAGTGTCCGAAAGTGGTTGTTACTTATGCCGTCATCGTGTGTGCACCTACCCCTCGCCGTAGACGTCCGTGATGAGCTCGTCGTCCGTATGTTTGAAGCTGTCAGCTGCGTCGGTGGCGCCCCATCTGGCCGGCCAAAAAGTGAAAAACTTCCATCAAAGTGAGTGGATTTCACGCGATCTGACCTCATCTGCGGCAGCAGCCATCCTCTCTGCCTCTGTCTGCTTCTATGGCCTGCCGTCGTCCGCAGAAAGCGAAATGCAAATGCGGCGAGATTTTCGCGAGCTGAGACGGAGACAGAAAAGATTTACGAGACTGCGGGCCAATTTTCACATTTTTCGTCCCAGTTCGGCTTTGCAGCCTTGTTTCGGCCACAGATCCTCCGTTTCTTTTTCTTTTCGGCTGGTTGTTGGCTTGTGTTGTCCGCCGCATCTCCCTCTACCCCTCCCAACTCGTCCGGTTGTCATCCGCCACTTTTTTCCTCGACCGCCGTGCCCCGGGCGAGGCGATGCCTGGTGGCGCCCTGCCATCTGCGGAGCGGCTGGCGACTGCCTGGCGCCTGCAGACTCAGTGCAGAGTGCGCACGCGCCCTCTCTTTGCCCAAACCGACCTCCAACAGGTGAGTACATATGAGTGTGGCCTCGTGCGTCATGTGTCTTGGGTGCGGTGATGGTGTGGTGTGTGGATGATGTGTAGGGATGAATGTGTGATGCATTTCGTTGCCATGGGTGTGCTCAGATGCCTCCTGTTGCCACGTTTGTGCGTGCAGATGAACGGGTGGCTTTTTCTTTTTGTTCCCGTCTCTTGTTCTCGACACATCTCTTCAGGTGGGTGAGGTTGGTAAGCGCCTCATTGAGTGTCGTCAATGCCCACATCAATGTCCTTGTCTGCTCTTTTGCAAAAAAGCGATCCCCTTGGTTCGATGTCAGAAAATGGGTCAATTTCCTTTGCACGCTGTACAGTCGACCGCAATCCCCCCATATATTCGCGTCTGGGTGACCGGTATGTGTTGACCAGTGGAAAGAACACGCGTATGCACATAGAGCGTGAATCTTGCGTCCGTACATGTGTTTGCAGTGGGATTGGATCCCGATCCGTCAACCTCCCCACAGGCCAAGCCCAAGCAACATCCCGGCTATTCTTCTGTTCATCTCTGGGGCCACTGAAAACTACGTTACAACGGTCAGTGGATCAGGGGATGAAGGCAGTCATGGCCATCTCTCTCTCTCTCTCTCTCTCTGTGTGTGTGTGTGTGTGTGTGTGTGTGTAGGTATGACAGATGAGTCCTGAGATACCTGTCATCGAGGAGCCGGAAGTCGAGGTGCGTGAACACACACAGTTTCCGTTGGACTTGGGCTTTGCGGCCATCAACTCCTACGAGACCATCAAGTTCAAACACTTCAAGATGTGCCTGGTGAGTGAGCACCTACAGACTCTCGCTGGTGACCTTTCGACTGGTTCCTCTTTCTCAATTGCTCTTTCTCTTGGTTTCAGGACGGGCTCTTCCCTTCAGTCGATTACTCCTCCAGGCGATTGCAGAAGAGCTCTTGGTGTCTCTGTGCTCTTGTCTGTGCTGGCTGCTGTGTGTGCAGATCGATGGCTGCCTACATTTTACATCTTTGGGACCTTTCCCCTACACGGCTGCGATGCACCTACCTCATCCAAGTGTGGTATCCCCGGCGGCGTCACAGGTACGTAAGTGAAGGAGAAAAGAACGTCATGAAGATTGACTCATGTCTCGCCTCTTTTCCCTGTTTGCCTACGCATACTTGGCCGCTTCGGCGGCCACCAAGAGCAAGCCCAACAAGGCGTCGAAGAATGACACCCACACAACACACACACACACACCCGAGAGTGTCTTCGTGTTTGTGCGCTGCAGCCAGCGAGGCCACGGTACACCCACAGTGACACATATGTGGATGGATGGATGCGTCGATGGCTATGTCGCAGTACAACTTGGATCTGTACTGCGCCCCGGCTGCCTTCCACCTATTTGCCGTTCACAACGAAGGTCGACGCCCATCACACCGACCACACACACATTGGAACGCATGAATGACTGACTTCCTGTTTGCGTGTGCGTGCTTGCAGGTGTCCAGCAGCTACACGACCACCACAACCGCAACTACCACTGGCACCGCAGCCACCGTGAGCGAGACGAGGCGCACAGATAGACGGCATGAGGCATCTATTAAGGAAATGAGAGCGGTGAGACACAGAGCCGGCCCGCCGACCCGTAAGTTGGAATGTGTGGTTGTTGTTGGCAGGTGACTGTTCATGATCTTGATCCGTCGACTCCTGCGTCTGCGGGGCGGCATGCAGGGATCCGGCAAGGCCAACGGGAAGCAGCGGCCCAAGGACGACGAGAAGGAGCAGACAAGCGATCCTTTTCCCCCTCTCACGGTAAGTGCCAGGAAAGACAATGGAGCCGTGTGATGGACTCTGAGCTGTGTTTTTTGCAGGCGCCGCCACCCCGTCATCCCCGTTTTCAACAAGCCTTTTACGCGGCCCAGCTGACGAATGGGGACCTAGACGAGGCCGCCGAGGGGTCAGACTGCTCAGTCGAGTAAGGGTGACTTCAAATGGCTTGATTGCTGTTCTGGTCACGGTTGTGCGTTGCTTTCAGGCGAACCAAGACACGAGGGTGGTACAAACTCACCGGGTCGCCACATTTGAGGGACATCTGTTGTGAGCTGCTCGACAAAGCGGTGAACTAAACACACAAGTTGGCTGATGCCCTGTAAAGTTTGTGGTCTTTTTCTGACAGAACCAAAACAGGCTGGCGAAGTCAACACTCCAGTAAGGAAACCCCAAATCCACCATCGGATAAACACACCACACCTCTGTGTCACGTGTCGTCAGGCCGTCAGCGTCTAGCGCAGCAGCCGCCCCTCCACCAGCGGCGAACTCCATGGGCGCCGCACCAGCCTGCTCGCCGCTCCCCTCGCCCCTTCCCTCCTCGCGCAGGCTGGTCAGCATGCCGATACACACGCCTTGACGGCTACATGACAGAGACATGCAAGCGCATGTGTGTATCGGGGTATATATCTGTGATGTGTCGCTGAAACAGGCAGGCGAGGAGAAGGAGAAGCAGCGGGCAGGCGTTCCTTTTCCCCCGCTCACGGTAAGTGCCAGGGAAGACAATGGAGCCGTGTGATGGACTCTGAGCTGTGTTTCTTGCAGCCGCCGTCACCCCCTGACCCCAACGTCGGCTGGGCCCATTGTATGGCCCAGCTGACGGATGGGGATCTTAATGCGGCCAGAGCAGCCTCAGGGTGCACCATCGAGTGGGTGCCTGTCCCCAAACGGTCCGGCTACTACTGCAAGATGACTGGCAGCGGAGAGGCGAGGGATGCCTGTCGAGTCGTCCTCGACGCAGCGGTTAACTACACACGCAAGTTGGCTGATGCCCTGTAAAGCTTGTGGTCTTTTTCTGACAGGATCTGATCAGGCGGGGGATTCAGCCGGCCAGCGAGTAAGGAAACCCAAAATCCACCAACAAACAAACACACCACACCTCTGTGTCACGTGTCGTCAGACCGTCATCGTCAAGTGCAGCACCAGCATCCGCCCCTGTCGACCCGCCACCTCCCCACCCAGCCACAGGCAGCCCCCCGCCAGACACGGCCCACGAGGAGACGACAGCCCCATCGCAGAGAGAAGACAAGGCGGCGGCCGACAGGGGTAAGTGACTCATCCATCCACCTACACCTGCATGGAGAACACCAGACATCAAGAGAGAGCTGTGTCGTCTTGCCTGTTCGTTTGCGTCAGGCCTGTTGGGCCTCGCTTGCCCCTCCCTCTGCCCAGCGGCTTCTGCCGGCGGATGGCTGGCACCGCCCCGGGCGCGCCAGGGGAAGGGGGCAGCCCCGGTGACAAGCCAGATGACGATCCCGACACGGGCAATCAGCAAGACCCCGAGACGACAGCCACTCGAGTGTCACATCTGGAGGCCCAAGTCAGTGAGGCGCAGCGGAAGGCGGAAGAAGACACCGAGATCATCCATCGGCTCCATGTCGACATGCAGGTACGTTCTATCCAATGCACACTTATCGTCACAGAATCAGCGAATGCATTCGTGTCTCGTATGGCGTGTCGTTTGTGTGGCTGCCCTGACTTCTTCCAGGCACAAGAGGACCAGATCAGGTTCCTTGCAGCGAGCGAGTACGCAGAGTACCAGGCCAACGACAAGCTGAGAGCTGATCTCGGGGCCGCGAGAAGGCCACACTGCAGAAGATCATTGAGAAGCTGCGAAAGGCTGAGGAAGACGCCGAGACCATCCGTCGCCCTTGGTGGACGTGGCTGTGCTGCTGCTGTGGGCCTCGCCCGGGCCATTCGATTGGGTGAGGGGTGCGTGTGCGTGTGGGAGTTTGCCTCTCCCATCCGGGAGAGGCTGGCTAAGTGCGCTGGTGCGGCTGGATGGGGGGAGGGGAAGGAGGAATCGCTGTCTACATTTTGTATTTGCAGTCTGCTGTTCTGGTGTCCTCGCTTCCCGGCTGGACAGAAGGGAGAGGGATCGAGGCCATCGCTGCCTGCATTTTATATTCGGTGTCTAATTGCTTGATACTCATGCGCTGTTTGACACCTCTTCGATGGCTGGACGAGACATGCCTTGGCATTGTATTGCAACGCAACGTAACCGCTCTCTCGCAACACAAACGCCCCAACAAATCTGTCCAGCTCAACTCACAGCACATAACATCGGTCCATGGACCATATATCACATGATCAGAGGCATCCCATCGCCAACGCCAGCGCCCCGGCCCGCAAACAGATTCGCAGTCTGCCACACACAACATACAACACAGAGACATCACATCACCCACACACCACACCCTGGCAAGTGCAATGTAACCCCCGTACCAGTATTTGCAGCTCTTCCTCGAGCGACCGTCTGGTCATCCTGTCACGCCCTGCTTCTGCCCCCACAGTACGGTGCTGCTGCTGCGGCTGAGCGGCCTGGTGCCTCTCGTCAGACGAATGACGCGACGACTCTGACAATGACGAGGGATGCGGCGAGTCCGTCGCCTGCACACACACCGAGACACAAACCTTCCCTCTGTGTGTGTGTGTCTCCCCCCGATGTGTCTGGATGTGTGGCTGACCACAGCAGGCGGGGCCCACGCAAATCGGTTGGGTGAGCCTGGCCCACCAGGAGCCTTGGCGGCAGTGAGGCGGGAGGGTGCGGACTGCGACGACGCTACCGTCATCAATTGGCGCCTGGACAAAAGGGAGAAGCGGTGGATGCAAGGGCCGGCAAATGGGATCGTGAGACGTTTGCTGACCATGAATGCGTCCGCCAGGTGCCGAAATATCTCCTGAGGCAGAGAGTGACACTCTCGGCTAACCTGCACCCATCGACAGAGGGATGTCTATCGTGAGAAGGAGAAGGCTAGTGGTTCTCACGTGAGTGGCAGGAGAGTCCGTCGTCTCCACAGCTCCTGCAGCTGCTCGCCGCTGACACCTGCCTGCTCCAACACGGCAGCGACAGCAGCAGCAGCAGCAGCAGCAGTGTGTCTCGCGTGTCCTTGTGACTGTGATGGGCCAGCCGCACACTCATCTGAAGACGAGAAGAGAGATACGAGCATCATACAGAGTGGTCAAACAACCCAACCGTAGCTATCGGACGCGCTGGCCTCTCCATCGCTTCTCATCTGTCCGACAGACGCCATCCTTCCAGCTGCCATCCCGCCCCTTTCACCACGACCCCCTCCATCTCCGTATGTCTTGGCCCTTCTTCTGCCGTGTGTGAGCAGCCGCGTGAAGGCCCAATGCACCCTCCCGCCGAACAGAAAGGCCACGTGGTGCACACCCGCCCGCACCTTCCAGCCCTTCATCGGTGCAGGGCTCTCCTCCGTTGTGGCGTGGGACGCGTTGCGGGATGGCTTGGGTGCGGCGGCGGTGTGGTGTCTCTGCTGCCGTTGTGTCGTCTCTTGTGTTGTTGGTTTGTGTGATCTCTCTGCAAGCGTGGCCATGAACCGGGAGAGGGAGGAGGGCCCTGCGGCGGGGGCAGGGGCGGGGGCGCTGGTGGTGTCTCGTGGTGGGATGTCTGCCACTGAGATGGCGGAGGACTCAACGTCCGTGTCACATGCTGGAGGCAGATGGAGGGAGACACTCAAGAATGAGCATCTGGCATATTGATGCATCTTGTGTGTGCTGTGGGCTGACTTCGCAGGGCACCTCTGTGTGAGTTCTCCGTGTCCGTTGCCGGCGCGTCGCTGACCGCCCCAGCGCCCTTCTTTCGCCGCGGCGATGGCGTCTCCTCTTCCCCCTCCTCCTCGTCTGTGGTCACGCTATCGAGGAACTCCCGCACCCAATCAAGCACACAGCTGGCCAGCTCCCACAAATGCCACACACTGCAGACACACAGGCATGCAGACAGGAAGGTAACCCAGGTAGTGGAGTGAGCGTGAGACCCCGTACGTTCCTTCAGCAGAGCCGCTGGGCTCTGACACGCCGCTGGCGATCTCGTCCCAGTACTCATTGTGAAGGCGGGAGACCGACCTGCATATCCCCCACCATCAGAGACATCCGAGTGTGGAGGGGCCAGCAGCCTCACTTGGCCTCTTGCAGTGCGCACAGCACTTCCGAAGCAAGCAGCGCCTCCCGGGGAGGCGACGACTTGAAAGCCACACGAAGGATGGCTGAGTCCCCTCACCCCAAACACACACACACACCCAAATAGAGAGAGTAGACTAAGTATGACTTAGACTTGAGCAGAATCCCCTCTACGTACCATCTCGAAACGCCCGTATGCCTCTAAGCAGGTCGATGCCGTCCTCATTCCCCTTGTTGCTGCCCTCAGGGTCCCCTGCCGGCTGCCACCCCGAGGCGACGGCCACCCTTCGTGCGGAGAGAATGAGCATCTCCATCCCGCTCCAGTAGCGCAGGAAATCAACGGGTGTGTGCTCGAGGGCCGCCTTGGATGGATGGCCGTCCGGAAGCAGGAAGGCCTCCTGCACACAAGGCGGAGAAAGGCACAGGGGGAGGGAAGACAGAGAGATCTGTGTAGGTAAGTTCCCTCGAGGTGGGTCGTTCTACCTGCAGCAGCCTGGCGAATTTCTTCCGCTTGAGCTGCTGGATGGCCGCATACTGCGACAGCTCCTGCCGCACGCTGGTAATCATGATCCCCTCCACATTGCTGCCCCCCTCCTCCCAACCGAGGGTCTCCTTCTGATCCTCCCACACACGAAGCAGGGCGGACAGGAGGGTCAAGGAGTTGGCCTCATCTTGTGGAACGAGAAGGCCTCCCACAGCCTCGTCAGCGCTGTCACTCGCCGCCATTTGCGCCTTTGGATCTTGCGAGCGAGACAATCAGGCCCCCACTGCCCCCCCTGTCTTTGAGGCTGCCAGTAATCATGCAGGCTCTGAGCCTGTTGGATGTGGCAGGGGAGTCGATTGACCGGCTGATTGCCGCCAGTCAGGAGCGACAGCATTCGTCGGTGTCTCTGCGTGCGTCTCTCGATGAGATGCTCGCAGAGAGGGGGAGAACAGTCGTGGGGCTGGCCAGGGCGGGGAGGGAGGCGCCTGCTCAAGTCCCTGCTGGGGGAGATCAGGTGGTAAGCAAGCCGCTGTTGCGTCGTTGCATTGCAATGGCGATTTTCTCCTTTGCTTTGCGTGTGGTGTGCCCATGTCTGCAGATAGACAAGAGAGAGCGGAGTTGCCTTGTCGGTCAGAGTCAGCCCTTTCAGGATTCCCCAGTCCCGTCGACACACACCCGGCAGCCCCCGGCCTACTGGCGGCCGCCTCCCCCTCCCTCTCCGCCCCCTGTTAACGAGCAGCATCAGAGAGGGAGACAACAGCGATTGTCTTACCACGACACGAGCATCTGGAGGGCGCCAAGAGATGATTCCTACCACTGCCGGGTCGTGTCTGAGCCGCCAGAGCGATTGGAAGATCCGGGACAGCCCAGACCGAGAGCCAGGGGGACGGTGGATGAAGGGATGGTGGTAGTCGGTGCATCTGACGCTGAGGCGTGCAGGTAGGCGGGGCGAGGCGAGGCGCACACAGAGAGAACTCACTGTCCATGAGCTTCTTTCCCTGGCATGCAGCACGATATTGCCCGACTTGGCGGCTTCGGGACACCATCCTGTTCGTCACTTTCGTGAAGAGACCAGGGCCTGGCCCAGTCAGCTGTTCATGGGAGAAAGGAAAGCACCAGTCCAGCAGCAGCAGCAGCCCACGGCCGCGAGACACGATGTGCCAAGTGGCGTGGGAATCCGGTTGATGCGCGTCGGCCATGAGACGCAGAAGCCTCCCGCGAGATACACGGATACGGAGTAGGAGACAAAGAGACACGGCGCCGCATGGAACGCAATGCTCCCTCTCACCATCTCTGTGCCGGTGGCCATTTGCAGTGCTGTGCCATCCCCTCTCCCTCCCTCCCCACCTCTCCCCCCCTCTCGCCGCCCCCTCTCTCCCCCCTTCATCTGCCAGCGGTGCGGGCACGACGTCGGCAGGGCCGGCCAGCCATACGAACGGACAAGAGGCAGATCCACAACCACATCCAGGGCCGCAGCAGAGCCTCAGGGTGGGGGTGGTTACAGGCGTCCCCCGACGGCCTTTTCTTCGCCGATAATGTCTGCATTTGATGGGATCGACGGGTTGGCGCCGACGGCGGAGAACGCGGCGATGATTGGGCTGTTGAAGGAGTGCAAGAGGTGACATACATGGCTGGGAGGGTGGTTGTCCCACGCATGTGTGTCTGTGTGCGCCGGCAGATTGGAAAAGCAGATAGTGCAGCAGAACTCGCTGATTGCCAAGGTAAGGTGCGATCGGATCGCACTCCTGCCTCACACAAAACATCTCATCTGCACGGGTCTCGCTATGTCTGTGTGTGTGATCAGCTTGAGTCAGAGGTTGAGCTGCTGTCACAGCAGGAGGCTGACATCAACACAAGCGCCCACACCAGCTACACCAGAGCAAAAGCAAGACCGCCCAGGTGGTCACTCAGATGAGGGGAGAGAGACAAGGAGGCCGTCGTCGTGAGGGTATGGCTACCTATCTAAATGTGACTGTCACGGGCGAGGTGGTGTGTGTGTGATGGAGACTGAGCTTTCTTGACGTCCGACTGAGACATCTGGTTGACATCTTGTGAATGAATGGCACTCTTTGTCTGTCACATGTCTAAGACCTGCCCTTACACAGAGACACGGAGAGACAGACGACACGGACAGAGACATGGATCGATCAACGCTCCTAATTAACTTTAGCCAACACTGGGTGCAGCAATGTGATCGTGTCATCCATCATGCCATGAGAGCCCACGCATTCGGCGTCCTCCGGTCATGCCGCAGAGCTATCCCCTCCCCTGCCGACCGCAAATAAGATGGAGGCCTGCACAAACATAACACCAAACACACCAACGTAAATGTCATCTCATCACATACACACACAAACACACGGGGCTTACGGAATATACAGTCCCTCGACCGGCTCGCCAATCGCTGCCGCCTCAGCGATGGCCTCGTCCACTTCCTCAGCGGGGTGTGTCGGCAGCAGCGTGGCCGCAATGGATTTCAGCTGCAGGTCCTCCCTCTCAGCGAGGCCCATCTTCCTCTTCTGCTGCACAAACTCCAGGTAAAACTCGCAACCATTGCCTGATGATGCCCACTTCTCCCCAATGCCAATCGCCCCCTTGTCGGCGTATTCGTCTCCCCGCGGCCGATCGGTCGTTTCGGTCTCTGTCCTCTTCGCTGCGATCGCCTGGCCTTCTCGTTCTGCTCGTTTTTCGCTCCTGGCCGTCCATTGTGACGTCAGCGTTATCTCCGGCCTTGTGCCGAGGTGAGGATGGGCATAAGGCCGCGCAGAAGCAGGTACAGGAGTCATGTTGGCGGCGTCATGGTCGCTGTCCGACGTGGCCTTGGGGATGCTGACCACACTCACGGGCGAGGCCGTGACGGGCGAGTTGTTGTTAGGGTGGTTTGGGGGGTGTTTCCTCACACCCATTGCTCCCTCCTCCCCGCAAAGCCACCTCCTTTGCTCGGGTCTGAGTGTCTCAGGCCGCTCGATCTCCACACACACTTCAGGGGCCGTCTGCGGTCTCTGGAAAAGGCCGACGATCCTGTCTGAGAAAGAGGGGGTCCGTATCCGCTCGGCCGTGAGCTCGTGTGGGGTGGGCGAGGGCGTAGGTGGGTGTCTCTCGGCAGAGTCCTCCCTCTTCCGCACTTTGGAGGGCGTCCATGCGTCCGGGTGTTCCTTCGGCCGGCCCAGCCTTCTTGTGAGGTCTCTCGCCGTTTCTGGGGGAGGGGGAAGGGGGATGGACAGCTCCTTTAAGCCCTCCCTGCCCGTCTCCGTGCTGGTTGTCTTGATCCAGCCTCTGTCGTGCCATCTCTCTCTCTCCCTGCTGGTGCTGGTGGTGGTGGGCCTTGTTTGCGTGTGGATGTGCATCGTCAGAGGCGGTGTGGGTGTGGGTGTGGGGGCTGTTGGGGGAGGGAAGGGCTGCTCGGGGAGGGAGGGGATGTTGATTGGGGGGTTTTTGGCCGTCTGCGCTGATGGAGAGCACGGCCGCGTAGTGGTCGGCCTCGCCCTTCTGGATGTGCGGCTCTTGAACAGATGCCCTCCTGCGCACACAAAGGATGGTCTCCAGCGGCTACCTCTGTCGATTGTCTTTCACCGCACCAGCAGTTTCCGGCCGTGTGATGCGTCTCCTCGGTTCTCTGTCCTGTCTCCGTGTCTCCTTGCCCAGCACGGCACTCACGTCACGGTTGGCTTCCTCCGGGGGCAGCGGGGCCGCCACCCAGGGACTGCAACCAAACATACCATGACCGATGCACATCCATCCAGACATCGACATCTCGATGCACACAGCGTGACTGCGCGTATCTGTGTGTGTGTGTGTGTGTGTGCGTACGGTTGGTGTGTGAGGTAGAGGTTGAGTCTCGGTACGCGCCGCTTTAGAGGGTGCAGCAGGGTGCCTCGTGGGTTGCTGCCGCTCACCCACCTGGGGGGGGGGGGGGGGGG
>CDMY01000388.1:2026-42253 GCA_001179505.1 Vitrella brassicaformis | reverse complement strand
GGGGGGGGCAGATCAGATGCAGAACAGGGAAAGACCAACATTCATGATGGAACGAACACAGAGAGAAGCTCCGCGTCCTCAGGTACCGTACCTGCCCATCGATTGGTTCACAACGTGGACACACAAGCTGTGCACCTCCTTCGCCGACATCAGCCCCTCCCCCTCCCCCTCCCCACCCTCCTTCTCTCTCGGCTCTCCCATGCCTTTGGGTGACCCCAACACCGAGTCCATAGGCGATGCATCCCTCGACGACTCCGTAGACGCGTGGAACCGCACACTCCTCGGCGACAGCGGCAGACCGAGCTGATGAGAAGGCTGAGGGGCGGTCGTGGGGCGCTGGTGCTGAGGCAACGGCGTGGGAGGGGCGTGTGTGTTGCGATGGGTGAGGGCAAGCGTCTGCGCGAGTACCCCCATCGCACCACGGAACTCGCCGAGATACTGGATGGTGAGCTTCTGTCCGGCTGGCTGATGAATCGCATTGCGGGGCGTCCTGGGGCTTGCCGGGGTGGGAGAGGGGCGGGACGGTTGCCCCAGGGGCTGCTGCTTGTCGTCAGGAACGACAGCATCGGACGGTGTGGTCATCTGATAGAAATCACATGCCGTTGACTTCGCTTTGTGGTTTCATTGAATTTCCTGTGCATCATGCTCACGCGGGAGGCATGGTGTCTTCTCTTGGTGGCCAGTGCCCTTTGCAGTGGGGTGCTGGAACGGTTTTTGAGCAGCTCCTGGCGTGCCGAGCGGGCCCATCGGCGGAGATTTGCGGCCTCGAAGGGGTTTTCTTCCAGGGGGCCTGGCCATGCCGCCACAGCCGCCGACACGTCAGCGGCCGACATTGCAGGTTCCGTGCTTCTTTCCTGTCTCAGCTCGCGCCTCGCGATCCGTTGCAGTCCGTTACGATCCAATGCTGCTGCGCGTCATTCATTGCGGGATGGACAGCATGCATGGATGATTTGTCCAATATCGTCAACGGCTCAGAGATTTGCTTCGTACTCTGCACACAGCAACACCAATCTGCCCTCTCTTCTGTGTCTCGGACAGCCATCCCACAGCGGCATTCCGTGCATGTGACACACGACTGCAATTGGACGGTGGTTGCATCCATTGCGCCCGTGCGCCACCACCGTGGAATGGGGCTGTGCGGCGGCCGTCCACTGACTGACTCTCTCAAGCAGCACTCCCTCCTCCCGTCCGTCCGTCCGTCCGTCTCTCTGTCTGTCTGTCTGTTCATCTATCAGCAGGCTTAGCCCACTCCTTCCTTTCCACTCAGCCAGCACCCGATCTCCCTCGCACACACAAGAAACAGGGCGTATGCCGCCCATCGGCAGCAGGCCAGGCCCTATAGAGAGATACTCCCAAGACAGTGATACACAACGCTACAGCTACACAGACCGAGAAAACCCTCTGGCTCGGCCACCACTCTCTCGCTCCTTCGGTGCTGTGCTATGCTCCGATGAGAGAGGCGAGAGTCCACCCGTGGGCCACCCCGCCGCACAAGGCGATCAGGTTGGTCAGCGAAGAGAGCCCGTGGAACTTGCCGAAACCCTTGGCGAGCGCCTTATACTCCGGGTCGTCCTTCCTGCCTTGGTCCTCCATCTCATACCTACACACACACACACACACACACAGAGAGAGAGAGAGGACAACACACCATCAAGCCTGTCTGCCTGCGTCTACCGCTTGAACATTATCTCAGTGGATTTCGGCTCGAGGACGAAAAGATTGGCGAGCGTCATGACGAGAGCCACAGCGAGGTTGGCCATCATGGCCCGATTGGGCAGGACGCTCGCCCCGCCTGTGGTCAGCAGCACGATCAGCATCCCGGTGCAGAGCTGGAAGTAGAGCGGGAAGAGCTTCGACTGCAGCCGCCCGAACGTCTTGCGCGGCAGGTTGCGAAACATGGTGATTCCCTGGCAAACACCAAAACCATCACACCACAAGAGGGAGACAGGGGCGTACACTGGCCAATTCCCTCCTTTCCCCCTTCCCTCCCTCCCTCTCTCCCTCCCTCTCTCTCCCTCTCTCTCTCTTTGTGTGTGTGTGCATACCGCAACGAAAGTGGTGTAGATGACGCTGCCAAGCCAGGTGGCATAGGCCAGCAAGTGGACGAAGAGCGTCAGCTGCTTGGAGACGAAGACGGTGGAGCCCGAGGCCAGCAGGAGGGTGGACAGCAAGGCCAGCAGCCGCACGCTGTTCCTGTTGTGCACCGCTGGCGCCACCCACACCTGCACACAGACAGACAGACAGGCAGGCAGACAGACACCCGACGCTCAGCCAGTGGGTGCTGCACACACCACTTGCAGGTGGCCACACACACGTACCTGTGGGTCCCACCTCTCCAGCCCCGCCATCTGCTTCTTCTCCTCCAGCGTCTCGACATCCCTGTCGGCCTCAGTGGTGAGCGTCGCGGCTGCCCGTCGAGCCACACCACTGTCCCTGCTCAGGCTGCGTGATGATGAGTTGCCGAAGAGGGCTCCTTGGGCTGAGCCTGATGCTGCTGTTGGTGTTGGTGCATGTGGCGGTGCAAAGGCAGCCACACTGGTGCGACGCAGAGGAAGCGATGGAGATGAAGATGCAACGCACAGCAGCAAGGAGAGGGCGGTGACGGAGGTCAGCGTGGACGGCATCATGACGCAGAAAGACGCACAAAGACACGGGCAGATCCTGAAATGGCGAGCTCGTGGAGTCAAATGTGCAGGGTTTCATACCCTGCCCGACAAGTGGCCCTTTTTCTCTTGAATCTTCACGGCAAATGGAGAAAATGGGCCGGATCTGCCACATTACGTCACGGCTGTCATCTTGCCTCACACCCCGCCTCTGCCCCGTCCTCTGTGGTGCAGCACCCGCGCCGCATCACTCTTCCCCTCCCACCAGCGGCAGCACGAATGCAGCCTTGCCATGGCCGTGTGTGCCGCGCCGCAGCGTCCACACAAGAGCCAGGAAGGCCATCAACAAGCTGTCGCGCGGCATCGTTAGGAGGGGTTACGACGACGGAGACCGGACAGACGAGGCAGCAGAGGCCGTCAAGAAATACCTCAACGACTCCCCGCCCACACCCACAGCGAAAGAGGAAGACCCTGAGCACCAGAAGGCCCTCACCAGAACAGATGGGCTGCCCGAGCGGGACAGGGAGTTCTACATGCGCGAGGGGTTCGAGATGCCCCGCGGGAAGCACTGGCTGTACCTGCGCCACCCGCCGCCGCCCGACGTGCGGCCCAACTATGACCAGCGGGAGCGGCGGGAGGGGGACCCACCGCCGCTGCGGGAGGTGTTTCGGGGGGACATGGACACGCACCACCAGAGGGTCTTCAACTGGGGGATTGGCAACAGATTCAGGCGATACAACAGGTGTGAGAGGGGGAACTGAGGGACGGAGGGAAAGAGGAGAGGGGGGAATGGAATGGCTGACGTGTGTGGTGTGGTGTGGTGTTGTGTTGTGTTGAGTGCAGGAAGCATCCGGTGCACCACCCGCATCCCAAGGAGATCACCCTCCGCAACGACTACTACGACAGCAGCAACCCTAACGTCACGTACGTCTGTCTGCACGCATGGCGCCACACACATTCACACACTCGCACCATAGTGCCGTGTGTCTGTGTGGCCGTGTGTCTTGTCTGTGTGTCTGACGTGTGCAGATGGGAGGATCTGAACGAGGCGTGGGAAGTGTACTGGTACGAGCACGAGAAGCTCCAGGCCAAGCCGTTCCCCGTCAAGAAATACGGCGTCGAGGCCGCCAAGCGAGAGGCATTCATGTTTTACACTCAACTCAAGGTCACCACACCTACACACACCCGGCCAGGCGCCACTCTCCCCCCCTCTCTCTCTCTGTGTATGTGTGTGTCTGTGCAGCAAGACGGCCGTCTGGGGTCGAAGCCCCACTACGACAGCGGCATTGACGGGGTCACGTGGGACGAGAAACTCTCATCGTGGGTCACCTGGTACCGCGAGAACGGAAGGCCATGCACACGCGCATTCTGCGGTAAGGACAGAACTCACCAGGTGCCCCACTCTCTCTCTCCCACATTGCCCATTCCCTGCCTCTGACTGCCTGTCTATCATGTTTGTCAGCTGAAGTGCATGGCTTCGACAAGGCGCGGGAGCTGGCCGTCGACCGCCGCCGCACCTACCTCGAGAGACTCAGCCAGGAGACGGGCAGCCCACAGCCACCGCCAGCCGCCGAGCCAGTGCCCTCAAACGCCCTTCCGCCCGGGAAGGAGAGACTCAGGTTTGTGCGTGGCGGATGGCGGGGCGTCGAAGGCGCGTGAACCAGACTGTGGGTCGTGGGGAAGGTGCCTTCTTTCTGCTTTGTGTAATCGCTGAAGTGTACCTTTAGCTCCTGTTGAGTTGACAGGTGCTGTGCTGTGGGTGTCTGTCGCGTGAGTGAGAAGGTGGGAGTGATTCCTTCTGCTTCTGACACGCAATCCACTCCGTCACATCTACTGGCGGGGTGGATCTCGTGGCAGACGGACAGCGAGTCGGTTGCACCTCCTCGCACAACGACACTTGTCAGACAGAGAGTCGTGTCTGCTTTTGTTCGATGAGTGAAGAGCCAATGGCTGGCAGCAGCGCTTCAGATAAGCACCAGGCAGCCCCAGGCACACTGCAAAGCAACTGCAGTGTGCCCGGTGGTGCCTGGTCCTCATCTGAAGCGCTGCTGCCAGCCATTCTGGGAGCAAAGACAAAACGTCTGTGGCTTCAACACTTGAGCCACGTCACACGCGAGCTTAAACCAGCAGATCTGCAGCAAAACAACAAAACAGCAAATGGCAATGCCCAGCCCTACGACAGACAGCCGTTCGCCGCCACCGGAGCTCGACGACGGCATTGACCCACCTGCCGCTTTTCAAGCTCCACACGCTTCACAAGCAGCAGCAACAGAACAGAATGAGGCCAGAGAGATCATGCGACGCAGTGCCACTCCGTGCTCGATGCGTGCTGTCGTGATGGAGCCGAAAAACTCTCAGTCAACCACAGGAGAAGCTGCAGCAGTGCCCGATGGCTTCCGGCGGCTGAGCACCCGTATCAACTGGAAGGCGCTGATGCGGCCGCTGCAGAAGAGCTGGACGCGGTTCAGCAACAGCATCAGCAGGGGCACGTCTGCGACGAGGAGCGAGAGCCAGATGGACAGGCTCAAGACGTTCGATGTCATCTACAGCAACCCGTTCGTGCGCAAGGCACCAAAGTGAGCAATTTAGAGGGAGGGAGGGAGGGAGGGAGAATGCAACTGCCCTGTCAGTGTCATGGATCGTGTGCTGTGTGTCGTGAGCAGGATCAACCAGTTCACGTCAGACCCTGGCTTCATGGTCAAGACGATCAACAAGCCGCGCGACGCTGCGCCCACAAGATGGCTGGCAGAGGTGGGACGGGACGCCAGACACACACAGACACAGACACAGCCACAGCCACACGCATCAATCAAAGCCATTCATTCTGTCATCCTCCACATCATGTGCAGTCGAGTTGGTTCTTCCTTCTCGGGTTGGTCGTCGCCATCAGCGTTGCCTTCTCGATTGTCTTTGGGCTGGTCATCATGGCCTTCCCCGACAGCTTCTTCGGCTTCGACGACCTGCCTGACGAAGACTTCATCTGGGCCTTCGCCATCTCGCTGGCCAACTTCATGGGCGTCGACGGACCGGTGAGCAATGGGCGTTACACAGACGGATGGATGGATGTGTGTGTGTGTGTGTGTGTGTTATGCTGTGTTCTCTCTGGTCGAGTGTTGTAGTATGGTCCGCAGGACCCCACAGGGACGATCATTCTGTCGGTGCAGTCGCTGTGCAGCAAGCTGCTGATAGTGGTGGGGACGGGACTCGTGCTGATGAAATTCCAGAGGCCCAGACCGTTAGATGCACGCACACACCCGCCCGTTGATTCAATCTAACGTTGTCTCTGTCTCGCTTAAAGGCACATCTGCTTCAGCGACAAGGTGTGCATCTACGAGCACCACAAGTACCGTGGTCAGATCTGGGCCAAGTTCCGGATGGCCCCCTCGGGCAAGCAGATACTGGGCAACGTGCTCTTCAGTGGTAAGCGCGCACACACACGCCCCTACAGACACACACACCCCCCCCTGCAGACACACGACATAACGAGTGTGTGTGGTGTTCAGTGACGATGGGGTTTGAGGAGGAGACGCCGACAGGCGAGTTTGACTACCAGATCAGAGAAGCGCGCCTCGAGTTCACGCCCACGGTCATCTGGTCGCCGATGAACGTCAGGGTGCACCTCAATGGAAAGGGTGAGTGGCTGAGGGGGTGGGTGAATGAGTGAGTCAAGGCGGGAGGGCAAAGCAACACATCACATCCAGAGAGTGGGGGAGGAGTCTGTTGCCCTGCCCTGTATGCGTGTGTTGGATGGATGGATGGATGGCTGCAGATCAGCCGTTTGCGGGAATGTCGATGGATAAGGTCAAGGAGAAGCTGGATAGTATTGGCGTTTTCGTCAGCGGGTTTGACGAAGTAAGAGCCCGGCCCCTCCCCACCGCCACAAACACACACAGACATATCCCCACGTGTGTTCAGGTGAATGGTCGCATGGTGATAGCGGCCGAGTATTTTGAGATGGATCGGCTCATGTATGACTGCCAGTTCGACGATTACCTTTACAGAGATCCAAACGACCCAAACCAGGACAACCCCACTAACTTCATAGCCAACTGGGCGCGCATCAACACCGTCATCCGGGCCAAGAGACCCCTGCCGCCACCATCACCACCACCGCCCGCGCCTGACGACACCAACCAAGACAACAACGAGAATGAAGAGGCAGAATTGCCCACCAAGACGTCAGCGGGCAACATCTTCGCCATTCAGGGCGGCCATTGCGACCTCCACCGACACAAATCGCCGCCTGGAGCTCAGAGACAGCAGCCCCGGTCGCCCCCGCCTGCAACCGGCACACACCGGAAGCTTTTGGGGCGGTTAAGGGGGCCGCAGCGCTCCAAGACGTTCCACTTGGGGCGGAACATGTGTGAGGCGGGGGCGCTGGAAGCTGTGGTGGGGGAGGCCCTGGGGCTGGGCTGAGTTGGGTCACTTAGTAGGGGAGAGGGGGAAAGGAAGGAAGGCGGTGTTGTTGTCTGTCTCTGTGTGGTGTGGGTGTGATTGGGTGGGGAAACAGACAGACAGACAGACAGACAGCACAGAGGTTTTGTTTTACCTCGTGTGTGTGTGGGGGGGGGAGGGGGGGCCTGCATTTGAGCATTCGTGTGGTTCGTGCGTTGTGGTTTTTCGTACCTAGGCTGGGCTGTGCTGTGCTGTGCGCATGCTGATTGAGCGTGGCTTTGCCGGCCAGCCAGCCAGCCAGCCGACCAGTGATAGCTAGAGGGATGGGATGGCTTGCAGGAGTCACACTGACGTGAGAGCTCATGTATACTGCTGCTTAACCAGACAGATGCCATGGTTTATTGAACGGTTTCTGTCCGTGTGTGTGTGTGTGTGTGCGTGTGTGTGTGCGATGACGGACAGAATGGACAATAAAGATGGAGGCAGTCCTTGTGTAAGTATTAAGGCGAATCAGCGCGCCGTACGGTACAGAGCGTCCGACAGACAAGCAACATATAGATCGAGTCGACCATCCATCCATCCATCCGTCGGTCAGTCTGTCTGTCTGTGTATGCTATCCACACGTCGGTACTTACAGATACACACATGTGATGCATCCATGCCGTCAGTCAGTCAGTAGTCGTGATGCAGTCAGTCAGCCAGCCAGCCAGCCAGACAGACCAGTGGTCCTGTGTGTCGTCCTGTCGTCCTGTCGTCGTCCATCCCATCCTGCCACCCCACCTGCACACACAACACAACACAACACAACACATCCACGGCCTCTGTGGCCTCTTCCTCCCTCCCTCCCGCCCTCCCTCCCCCCGTCCCTCCTCACCCTCCTGCTTAGTTGGTCGGTATCTTGTGTTGTCTACTGGGTCATGCAGTGGTCGACATACGGGATGACCTTGCGCTTCGTCTTGCTGCGCTGCTGGCCCTCCCCGCCGTCTGCACCACCACCACCACCACCGTTGTCCTCCTCGCCCTCCTCCTCACCCTCGTTGTCACTGTCGTGGTCCCTGTCGTCGTCTGTCAGCGGCACCACGATCTTGTCGGCCAGTGGCGCGCCCTTCTGCTGCAGGAGGGTCTTGAGTTGGATGAGGGTCTGTTGGGTGGCCGCGGGGCTGATGGCGTCGATCAGGCGGCGCAGCTGGGGCAGCCTGGCGCGCAGCGAAAGCGCGGTCGTCAACACGTCAACCTGGCAGGGATGAGCGGAGGGCAAAGAGAGGGGAGCGTGTGCATGGCGGTGTCTGTCGGTGGTGTCTTGTCAGCTCAGCTCGGCTCGGCTGTCTTGTCTTACTTACCGGCATGCCGGTCACCTTGATGGTATCGATGTTCTCAGCCTTCATCATCCACACACCAATGTACACTCCCAGGATCTCCCCACTGACACAGACACACACACACACATCACACAGACAGACACATGGGCCATGCCATCCGACCGGCAGCCAGCCTCATCTCGTGTGTGCGTGTGTGGTCTTACCGATGGTTGTCTCTGTTCTGACGCTCGGCCCCTGCGTGCTCGAGTATGCGCGTGGCCTCGTCGTACGGCACTTGTGTGTGGTGTCTGAAGGGGCTGTCTGAGCTGGCGAGAGCCCTCCAGGAGCGGAGTTGGCTGCGCCAGAAGCTAGGGTCGTCTGGCGATCTGCTGGCCGCATGCTCGCGGCAGTCGCCCGACACCGTCAGAGACGTCAGATTCGGCAGAGACCACCGACACACATAGGCTACCTGCCCACCCACCACACACACACAGAGGGACACACACGTGAATGGGCCGCCAGTGTGTGCCTCTGTCTGTCCCTCACCTTGGTGAATCCGTTGATGTTGGCCTTGTCCGATGGCATCACCACAGTCGTCAGCTTCGGGAACTCCAGCATAGCGTCACCGGACCGATCGACGCCACACGGACGGGGCGGCTTGAAGCCGTAGGCCGCTGGCACCTCCGGCAGGTCCACCCTCCCGTCACGCACACGCAGCTCGGCCAACGTCGCGTGCGATGCCTCCAGCACACCCACCACCCCGTTGATGGCGAACGGCTTGAGGTGCGGCTCGCGCGGGTGCAGGATGGTGCGGACGCTGCCGGTGGTCTCGAACTTGCGCAGAAGGGGGCTCTTGGCCACACGGCGCCCCTGCTGCTGCTCATCACAACCGCCACCAACGCCCTCACCCTCACCACCACCCTCAGCCGCCCCGCCCGCAGTGCCGCCCGCCTGGTTCTGCTGCTGTGAAGCGACGGTGAGTGGGGAGGGCTTGCCTGCGGTGTCTGTGTCGTCTTTGGCTGAGAGGGGGGAGGGGCTGGGCTGCTCCGGTCGCTGCTGCTTGGTTGTGGGGTCGGCCTTGGGATGCTTCTTCAGCAGATACGCCGCCACGTCAGGGTACATCTCGCGGCTGCTCACCTCTCCCTCCTGCTGGCCACTGCTGCTGGCCAGGGAGGGGCCCTTGGCCGAGGATGACGCCGGCTTGGGGTAGTACTTGACGGCCGGGAGGGTGGGCGGGATGAATGGGGGCCGGATGGCGCCAGTGAGAATCGACGAGAGGGGGTAGGCGAAGGGCAGCGTCATGGCGCTGTCATTGACACTGTCAAAGGGCGGCGAGGGGCTCATGTGCGACACCGCGCGAGCACTGCCTGGGCGGAAGTCGAACCGCACTTGGGGGTCGCCGACTTGCTTGCTGGTACGTGCCGTCACCACCAGCATCTCCGTCTTGTCGGGGACGAGTGGTAGGGGGGGTTTGATGTCGGCCGTCGAGATGAGTGTCATGCGCGGCGCCCACAGGCTCGACACGGTGAGGTCGAATCGGTGCCATTGCGGCTCGCCGGCGATGGTCAGCCGCGTGTGGAACTCCGGCCTGATGGCGAGGGAGCGGAAGGCAGTTGCCCACAGGCCCACACGGCCAATGATCTCGAGGGTCGTCATGAAGTCCGTCACACGACACAGACAGTTCTCCGGCAGACCCGCCAGCGTCACGGGGACAGACGCCGACGCGCCCTCGCCGCCCCTCTCGCCCACCCTCTTGATCAGCCGGTACCACTTGCCGTCCGGCTGAGTCGCCCACAGCATGAACTCGCCGAGAAGCGTGATCTCGCTCGGTGTCACGAGGGCAGCAAACCGACTCGCGTCCGGTGACTGCAGACACGCCAGACTCCGTGCACGTTCGGCGGCCGAGAGGCTGGGAGGAGCTGGCTCGTGTGCTGGCGATGCCTCGGTCTCGGTGGGTGAGGGGAGGGGTGGCGTAGCTGTGGTGCTGGTGCCGCTGCGGGTGCCGGTGGCGGAGGACGGCAGGGTGGCGAGCTTCTTGAGTCGTGTGAGGTTGTGTTGGTCGGTGAAGTGTCGTGCGATGCGGCAGCCGGGGGGCGTGAGGGCCTCATCCAAGAAGGGCAGCCGACGCACATGCTCAGATGCAGGCAATCTGACACACACACGACGCAAGAGGGAACATGACATTGGCACATCCATCCATCCATCCATCCTCAGTGTGGTCTTCTCTCACTCACTGGTCGATGGCTGTTCGTAGCAACTCTATGAGGTGGTCGTATCGCGGCAGATCAAACTGGCCGTAGCTCCGCACCTCCCTCACAAACTCACACACAGCACCTGCCCACACACAGACACGAACACAGAGAGAGAGAGAGAGACCAATGAGCTACGTCCACCTGTCTTCACCGATCTCTCTCCCTACCGGGCAGCCCGGCACACGCCTCCTCTACGTCCATCTCCTCCTTCCACTGACAGATTTCGTTGCGCTGACTCGTGGGAGTCGTCAGCCAGGGCCTCGGGATGCCGTGCTTGTGCAGCTGCTTGGTCATCCACGGCAGGGGGCCCTTCAACCACAAGAGAACATACGCCAGACCCTCCAGGTCATCCCTGCAAGGCACACAGCACACATCCAGACAGACAGACAGACAGAAACGATGCACCTTCGAGCCAGTGAGTGTTGTGGAGGATGGACGCATCAGTCTGTCGGCCACCCACTCTCACTCACTTGAATGCCGGTGGGGAGAGGTGGCAGTCGTGTGTGCCGATGGGCATGAAGTCGAGGGTGTGCGCTGGGCATCCTCGGCGCAGGCTGTTGAGTGTCTCCTCGTCGTCGGTCGGCTTGGCGCGGACGGGGCGGCACTGCTTGAGGTCCACCAGATACACACGCTTGCCGTGGCCGTACTTGACCATCATATTCTGAACACATGGAGGGAGGAGAGTTGCGTGGTTGGTTGGTTGGGGTGTGTGTGTGTGTAATGTTGTCTGCGTGCGTACTCTAGGTTTGACGTGTTCGTGGACGAGTCCGTGCGAGTGAAGCTCACGGAAGGACCTGACCTGCACAGGCAGGCAGGCAGGACTGCATTCATAGACCACATCCATGACACGTGTGCACTCTATCTTCCTTACCGCTTCTATCATTAGCTCCAGAGCAAGTCTCTTGTGCGCCAGTTTGTCGCGGCCCCCCCGTGTGGGCCGTGACCGCTCCAGGTGCTCACTCTGCGCCTGCTCCCACCTCTCGGCATACCGCATGACCGCATCCAGATCGCAGTCCAGCCGCTCATTGATGAAGAAGTCCACGTCAGCACGACCAAAGTTGGCCTGCTGCAGGTCGACGACGCGCTCGTGGTACACCGGCTCGGGGCAGATCTTGAGCTTGGCAGAGGCTGAGAAAGGGAGAGATGGAGGGATGGATGGATGGATGGATGGATGAGGTGTGTGTACTGCTGACCGTTGAGGTATTGGTACACGAACTGCTGGCGGGCGAGGCTACCGAACTGATGGGACTCCAGCGCATCGAACAAGGTCTTGGGGCCGTACTCCTGCTGGCGGTGGCGGGGGCGGGGGAGGGGGAGGCGGTGGGCTGTCTGACGACAAGGGCGAGTCGCCACCCGACCCCGCCGACGAAGACGCGCCCGTCCCTCCTTTGCCCTCATCCCCACTGCTGGCACTGCTGCCGCCCGTGTCGTTGTCACCACCGGCCTTCTGGTCCTCAGACACGCTCGCGTTGCCCCTCACGATCACCACCACCACCAGTGTCAGCTACAATGGCGTCAGCACCGATGTCGAACTTGAACTTGTACCCTAGCGCCTCAGCCAGATGATGACGGAGGGTCTTGGTGGGCTTGTTGGGCTCTTTGGTGGACTTGTTGGGCTCTTTGTCACCTCCCCCCTTGGTCCACGGCAGGTTCTTCTTCACATCGGAGAGCAGCGACGGCACGTCGAAGGGTCGCGCCTGAAACCGACGACAAGACAAACAATGTGTTGATGGATGGATGGATGGATGGGCGGTGTACCATCTGGCAGATGAGCTTCTTGCCGTCTTCCCACGACACGACTGAAGGACACACACGATACAACGAACAGGTTTGTGACGGTTTGTGCTCGTGTTGGTCGCCGCTGTTTGCTCACTCACCAGTGGCCTGTGCCGTATGGTTGTGAACTTGTATCATGGACTGCACCTCGTACTCCTTGCCAACACCGACACGAAACGGCAGGCGCAGCGAGCTGAGGCGGCCATACCCAACCTGCAGCAGAAGACAGCCCTGAACACACACACACACACAGACAGACAGACAGAGAGACGCATCCAGTTCGTGCAACCGACCCACCACTCACTCACTCACTCACTCACCGCTTCTTCTTGTGGTCCGTTGGGGGACGGGTGCTTGTCTTCGTCTTCCTCATCGTCCTCCTGACCTCCCGCCCCGCCCTCCTGACCACTGCCGTCCTTTTTATCCCCACTCCCGTCACCATCACCACTCTCCTGCTGCTCACCGCCACCGCCCTCACCACCCTCACCGGCACCCTCAGCCGCCCCGCCCGCAGTGCCGCCCGCCTGGTTCTGCTGCTGTGAAGCGACGGTCAGTGGGGAGGGCTCGCCTGCGGTGTCTGTGTCGTCTTTGGCTGAGAGGGGGGAGGGGTTGGGCTGCTCCGGTCGCTGCTGCTTGTGTTCGGGTGAGTCTTTTGCGATGCTCAGCAGATACGCCGCCAGCCTCTCCATCGCATCATCCTGCTTGGCGTCTGCCGCGCCCTGCTGGCCACTGCTGTCCTCTGCTGAGCCGGCAGACGCTGCTGCTTCGCCCTGAGCGTCGAGCGGCAGATCACTCATCGGCTGAGCCTTGGGATCGATGTGAGAGCCGTTCTGAGGCAAGTTGAGCGAAGGGTGGACAGAGGAGGCGCTGCTGCTCTTCTCTGTAGTGTCGTTGGGCGACTGCTTGCTTGAGTCGCTGCCTTCATCCATGTTGCTTGGCGGCGGATGAGTCAGTCGAGATGTTCATCGAGAGAGCGTGTCAGAAACAGCATCAGGACGACTCAGGCGGCCTTGGAGAGGGATGAAAATGAGAGGAATGAAAAAATCCGAGCGAGCTAGAATCAAAAACCCTGCGAGCTTACCAAACCCTGAAAGCTGTTGGCGACCCACACAAACGCGACGCGTACGGGTTGTTGTGAGGCACATGTGGAAGGCTCGTGCTTAGCTGTCTTTCGCTAGTTAGCAACAGCGGACGTCATCGGAGCAACCTCTCTCAACACCAGCTACTGAGATGGAGTGCGGCATCTCAGGTCTGACGAGGTCTCTGCTGTATCGCATCGAGAAGGTCGCACAGCAGGCCGTGACGCCCATATCGATACGCGACATGATGCGGCACGCCAAGGCATGCGCCGTCAGCCGCACTGGCGAGGGCGCCGGCACCGAGGCGCTCGTGCGGGCGGCCAACTGGATCCAACGGGAGCTGCCTGTGAGGCTGGCGCACCGGCTGTACGACTTCAACAGGCTGCCGTATGTCGTGACGGGCAACGAGCACATCCACAGGGTGTACTCGATGTATGCCGATGCGTTCGAGAAGATTAGCGGGGTGGGCAACGTTCGGGACGAGAGGGCCGAGGCGCACTTTGCCAGGACACTGGCGAGGCTGGTGAGGCAGCAGACAGACAGACAGACAGACTGACACACGCACACACGAGGATTCTGTGTGTGTGTGTGTGTGTTGTGTCAGGTTTCTGAGCATGCCGAGGTAACCAGTCTCATGCAAAAGGGTGTTGTGGAGTTGCGCGCGTCCTACCCCGACATCGCCCTAGACCGATTTCTCGACCGGCTGTTCAACACCCGCATCGGCAACAGACTCATCTCAGGTACGACGGAGGACCAGATACACACACTGCCGTGCTGACGCTATGTCCTCCTTGTTCGTCCAGAGCACTATCTGGCTGTGCGTGAGGACCACTTTCGTGACTTGGAGGCGCTCAAGGCCGACCCGCCGTCATCTCCCCCATCATCCACACCTTCCTCCTCCCCCAGCCGGCCGTCCCCCTCGTCGAGGCCGTCTGACGACGATGCTGTCGACCCGGAGAGGCCGTACGTGGGCATCATCCACCAGCAGTTCAGGCCGGCACCGCTCATCCAGGCCGTCGCTGATCGCGTGTCGCAGGTGGGTGGGCTGGGCTTGGCATGGTGGGGCGGGAGGGCGCTGATGCGGTCCGGTCACTTGGCTGTGTGTGTGTGTGTGTGTGTGTGTGGGTGCTGGCTGCGTGTTGGTGTGTCTGTCTGTCTGTCTGTCTGTCTGTCTGTCGTCTGTGCAGATCGGGATATGGGTGTACGGGCGGTCGCCTCAGTTTGAGTTGGAGGGCGACTTAGATCTGTCGTTTTCCTTCATCCCGGAGCACGTCAAGTTCATCCTCTTTGAGATCATGAAGAACAGCATGCGCGCGACCGTCGAGAACCACCTGAGGAAGTTCCCCAACAGCGACTGCTTCGACGAATCCATACCAAAGGTCGGTCCGTTTGGTGGGCATCTGGGTGTCTGTCTCATGGCGTGTATGTGTGTGTGTGTTGGTTATTGATCAGGTGCGTGTTCGTCTGCACAAGGGGCATTACGACGTGATGGTCAAGGTCTCGGACGAAGGGGGCGGCATGGAATCAAGTAATAGCCATTTCATTCATTCTGCACACGATCCGACCGACACCCACGACACACCCACCCGCTGTTTGTCTGTCTGTCTGTCTGTCGGTCTCTCTGTTTGTTTGTCTCTGATGTGTCATCAGATCTGCTCAAGAACATCTGGCGGTACGGCTACACGACCGTCGGCCACCAGCGCACCCACGACAGCAGCCAGTGCACATCCACACACCACCAGCACAATCACAATCACAACCACCAGCAGCCCAGCCCCTCATTCCTCAACCCGCTCAACGGCACTGTCCCCCCCGGCGCAGCGGGGGAGGCCGCACACGGCAGCCCGGTGGGCGGGCTGGTGACGCCCAAGGAGGTGGGTGGCTATGGCTTCGGTCTGCCGCTGTCGCGCCTCTATTGTCGGTACTTCGGGGGCGACCTCAACATACACAGCGTTGCTGGGTGGGTGAGGGGATGGCGGGAGGGAAGGAGATGGGGAGAAAGAAGGTGTGGTACATGTATCGTGTGTTGTGTTGTGTTGTGTTGTGTTGTGCAGGTATGGCACTGACACCTACATTCTGCTGAACCGCTTGGGCGACCAGAGGGAGAACGAACTCATGCTCAACTACTGTAATACCGCCAAAGACACACACAGAGACACACACACACACAGTACCATGTGCACACTCCCCCACTCTCTTTGTTTGTTGCCTGGCACACGCACAGGGCACGGCCTGGTGTCATACCATCCAGTGTCGACCAAGGGCCGCGCCAACATTCCCGTGCCGCTCACGGCCGAGCACCACCAGCACCCAGACATCGGCCCGCCCGACCTGCGAGGCGACACCGAGAGCTCTCACGCGCCCTTCCAGTCCTCGAGGCAACATGGGCTGGCACAGGGGCCGCGATACTGGATCAACGGGTGCGTGCGTGTGTGCATCAGAAAGGAAAGGCGGAGAGAGAGATAGCGGAGAGGGAGAAGTCGTTGTGTTTGTGTTTGTGTTTGTGTGTCAGGTCTCGAGGTGACACGTTTGAGCATCAGTCGACGCCTTTGGATGGGTTTGCTGCCGAAGAGGACCTCACGCCCTATGTCGACGGCACGGCCACTGGACAGGGCGGCATCTACTCCTCACAATGATAGACAAACCAGCGGGCTAATCGATGGCTGGATCGATGGCGTGCTTTGTGTGGGTGCGGAAGTGTTTGCATATCCACGTGTGTGTGTGAGTGGAGTGGAAGGTTTTGCAATTTTTTGTTTGCGCGGCCGGGCCGGGCTTGCTCTTTCTTTCTTTCTGGCCGCCGGCTGTCGGTCGCCTGTCTGTTGTGTGTATGCGTGTGATATGTATGGTGTGTGTGAGAGGGTTACTTTTGCAGACAGACAGGGAGGGAGGAGGGAACTTTTGGAGCGACATGCCTGCCAGTGGCTGACCGCTTTTGACGCGTGGCGTGAAATGAATGTGTGTGCTCGAATATATGAGTGGATGCCATGTCAATGGGGGGCTGGCCGAGGGCTATTTGTCGCCGTGTCTGCCCACATGTCTTGTGTGTCTTCATTCTCGTATGCGTGGCCGAGTCCGCACGGTGCCCACTGTTGCGTTGCAATGGGCACCTTTTGGCGTCGGCCTCGGCTACGGTAATGAAGCCCGCGGACAGAAAGGTGGGATCATCTTGACATCTTGGAGGCCTCTCTCTGGCTCGACTAACTGACTGACTTATGGGCAAAGCCGTCAAAGAAGAGACAGAAGAAGTGCTTTTGTTGGCTGCGAGTGGGGGGGTGCGCACAAACCAGACAGACGGAGAGGGAGGGAGGGAGAGCGACAAACGTCATGTACAGCCCGAGCTAGCCCCCGTACACAGAGACAGACCTGCTTGCTGTGTTGCGTGGAGTCATGCGTGTGTGTGGAGTGTGTGTGTTGGGGAAGCCGCACAGCACCTCACGGGCCGGCGTGCAGGCACTCACTTAGTCGCATAGACAGACATGACAGGCTGGGGACGAGAGAACCCCCTATACCTGCCTTCTGTGCCTCTGTGTGTGTGTGCGTGCGATGTTCCTTCCCATTTTTCGTCCCTTTTCTGAAAGGGCGCCCATGAAAGTTCTCGTGTGTGTGTGTGTGTGTGTACAGTCTGTCTGTCAGTCGTGGGGAGGCGAGTGGGCGGACACGCCACACAAGGCGTATGAGACGGGAGTTATTTTTCACAGACGACGGCGAAACCTTCCTTCCTCCTGCCGTGCCTCCGTTTTCCTTTTTTCAGTGTGTTGTCTTGTGAATGATGTGTGGGTGTCCGCCCTCCCGCGCACCCGCGCGCGCCACTCACCTGTGCAGCATGCATGAAGTGGTTGATTTTTCCGCGGCCCTTCCCCTTCTCCCTCCTCCTCTCTCGCCGTATGTCTTTCTTTCGTCCTCTCGCCCTCTCTCTCACCGTCTGTCTGTCTGTCTGACTTGCCGTGCTGCTGGTGTGTGGCTGCGTATATGGCCCTCATGCTGCGTGTGACGTGCAGAATGGCAGATTTTTCTCCATCCATCTTTGACCGGTCGGATTGGTTGGGCGGGCGAATGGGCGGATGGCTGTGAAGGGGTGCGTTGGTGCTTTAAGAAACATCCCATGGCGTGTGCCCGTGAGTGTGTGCGTGAGAGAGCGTGTTTATGCGCGGTGTGTGCCTGGCTGCCTGGCTGGAATTCAGTGAGTGGCTCGCGGACGGGCTACTCTCTGTGTGTTTGTGTGTATCCACCTGTGTGTCTGCCTCCCCGCCTGCCTGCCTACCTGCCTGTGTATCAGAATTGATCAGCCAGGGCAACAAGGCCGGCAACGGACGGACGGACGGACGATACCTCCATGAGTGAATAAATGTGTGAGCATGTCGGACCCAGCACGTGTTCTGAATGGCCTGCTTCACTCGATGGAGCCAGCCAAAGCTGTCTGTGCCGTAGGATCTGCTTTCGGCCCATATCTGCCCGTACAACGGCCGAAAGCGGATCTGCCTCGCGCCCGACTCGAGCCGTGTTCTTTCAGGGATCTGTGCGTCCGTTCCTTGCGTGCGCAGTGAGTGCATGTCTTGCTGCCCCTGCCTGCCCACCAAAGGCACCAAGCTCAGGGGCATCGACGACGAGATACGTGTGCAGGAGCTTGGAGGCGGCAACATGAGCAAACCCAAAGTCTACATCGTCTTCTACTCCATGGTGGGCGAGCGGGGCGGGAAAGAGGCATCACGCCATCTCCCACCGTCCGCACACAGACACACACACACATTCATGCGCTGGCTCGTGGTGTGCTGCATGTGTGACTGTCTTGTGTTGTGTTGTGTGTGCAGTATGGCCACGTGCGTGCGTTGGCGCAGGAGATGAAGAAGGGCGTCGAGGAGGCCGGCGGCGAATGCCTCCTGTACCAGGTGACTGACTTGACTGACTGACTGGCGACACGGCAATACGCATGCCCACATCCCAGCCAGGGATCTCTGTCTGTCTGTCTGTGTGTCTGTGTGTCCGTCTTTGTGCTGTGCAGGTGGCGGAGACCCTCTCGGATGAGGTGCTCAAGAAGATGTCCGCACCGCCCAAAGACACAGACGTGAGCCACATGGGGAAGCAACCATCTGATATATGCTCTGGTTGGTATGCGTGTGTGCGCTGCGCTTGTCGTGGTCGTAGATCCCCGTGGTGGACGTGCACACGCTGCCCGACGCGGACGGCATTCTGTTCGGCACGCCCACTCGCTTCGGCGCCATGTGTGCACAGAGTCAGCACCACACACACATAATCTCTCCCGACACTGCTGCTTGTGCTTATGCTCACTTGTGTGCATGTCTTGTGTTGTGTGTGTGCAGTGAAGGCGATGTGGGATGCGACGGGGGGTCTGTGGCAGGGCGGCAAGCTGGTCGGCAAACCCGCTGGCATCTTCTTCTCGACAGCCACACAGGCCGGCGGACAGGAGACTACCGGTAAGTAAAAGTGCCTAGCTGTGGTGTGTGTGCTGTCATCGTCAGGGCCGATGCGTGTGTGTGTGTGTGTGTGTGTGTGTTTAGCTCTGACGGCCCTGACGCAGTTCACCCACCACGGCATGATCTTCGTGCCCATCGGCTACACACTCGGGGAGGTGCAGTTCGACATGAGCGAGATACACGGCGGATCGGCATACGGAGCAGGTGAGATGAGATGAGAGACCCTCACACGCCCACCCACCCTTCCGTCCGTCCACCCACCCCACCCCCTGTGTGTGTGTGTGTGTGTAGGTACCTTCGCTGGAGCTGACGGCAGCCGGATGCCGAGCGAGAAGGAGCTGGCGCTGGCCAAGCACCAGGGCAAGTACTTCACCAACGTCACCAAGGCAATCAAGGCCGGCCGACAGAGCACCTAGGTCGACACACACGAGGGAGAGAGACATGTGCATACGCACATCGATACCTAGATCGATGAGTTGTGCGTGGTCGGATGGATGGATGGATGGGCGGCTGTGTTTTTTCGGGTGGCTGTTGGTCTCTGTGTGATGTTAAGTCAGTGGTTTTCCCATTCTCTCTCTCCTGAAGCGAATCCTCGATCGGACGTGTGTCGCGTCGTGTTGAGAATCGCCTCCATTTCCTTCAGTCATCGGATGCCTGTGTCCTGATGATTGGCGGAGATGGGGGGCTCTCAGCTGACACGATTTGACTCACCTTCCATCGAGCGAGCGATGAATGGGGGAGAGAGACCGGATTGGTACAGACATACATACGTACTGCTTCCTGCTAGGTGGTGTCTGCTGGCAGTGCCTCGTGAATGCCGTCTGTGCCCGGTACCTGGATGGCCAACGTGTCAAGTGGCGTTGGTTGTCAAAAGTGTCGGGGGACTGGAGCTCACGAGACACCAACAGCTGACACACAGGCAGGCAGGCAGGCAGGCTGACGGAAGGTAGAATGAAACGTCGATTTGGTAATGTGATGGTTAGTTATGATTTGAGGCTTCTTTTGGCATGTTAGTACGTACGTCGGGGCGATTTTCCTCGAGAGAGCGAAGAGAGGAAAACACAAAGGGTGCCCACCCACATATGGTGTTCCTACGTAAGTTCTCTCTCTGTGTGCGGATGCCTTGTGTCGCGCTGCCGACCCGTGGTGCATTCATCGGCTTGCCCGTGACTCGGGCTTGCCATCTGCGCGGCTGGGACGCTACACAGGCAGCCACACGTCATCTCTGGTAGGTACAGGCGAACATTTGATTGGTACAGACGATGGTGTGGATGGGTGGCATGGGTGCAGCATGGCTGACGGCAGCCACAATATTGGCTTTGTGTGAGTGGGTTTACTAGTCTGCCTGTCTGTATGCATCTGTGTTAGCATGTGTATGGTGACCCAGACCGAGCGATCAGTCGATAGACGAACAAGCTCACCTCACCAAACGAACGGTCTCAGGCAGAATGCCGCATATCACGCGCGCATCGCATCGAACGGACGATGGTCCTTCCTCACACATACACACAGCCATATCTGTGTGGCTGCCTGTGGGCGTCGCGGCTCCCCGGCGAACGCACCGTCTTGCCCGCGACATGGGCAAGCCGATGAACACGCAAGGGACCCGCAACGTAGCACTCGACAGCCATACACAGAAAACGTGGGTGGGAAGTGCTTGTATACAATACATGACACGCTGTGAGCGATCAGTAAAGCGCAAACCATCCCCCTCGTGATCTCTCTCCGGTTGTCGCGTTCACCATCCGCACCGCTGACGGCGTCTGCCTCCAGGCTGATCAGCCAGGCTGATCAGCCTGGAGGCAGAAGCCATCAACGCGTTCGGTCTACACGACAATTGTCGAAGAGGAAGTCGCGCTCGGTCGGTCTGTGGGCTAGTTGAATGGCGACGGCCATGGCACGGTGATGGATCCCTTGTTGTGGGGCCACACCTCGGCCTCGTCCGGGTGGTCCTCCATGTAACGGTGGTACTTCTTCTCCTTCTCATGCTTGATGCGACCGCGGGACAACCTGCAACACGCACGCACACACACACACACACGTCCATATGGCACACATGTGTGTTGGGGGAGGGTGTCTGACTGACTTGTCGAGGTATGCGATGCGTCGTCGGCGGAAGAGGGGCTCGAAGAACCTGTGGCGTGTCTTGTAGTATGCCCGCAGCCGGGGGTCGCGACCCAACGCACTCTCAAGCTCATGCCGCCGCTCGTCTGCACCAACACAACACCACACAGATAAAGGCATCCATCGATGAGTGTCCGTGCCTCCCTCCCTCCCTCCCTCCCTCCCTCCCCCTCTGCCTTCATCGCTTACCAATGACTCTCTGCTGGTTGGCGAGGTCCTTGTCGTCGACGAGCCGCATCATGACCTCCCACTGCGCCTCAGCGCCGCTCTTGGACGGGCCTTCTGGTGTCGTGGGAGGGTGCTCCTCTCCCTCCCCCTCTCCCAGTGTGCCCCCCTCCCTTTCCCCCTCTTGCACGCCTTGGCTGAGAGCCTCTGGGTCCATTGCTGCCTCTGGCTCTGCCTCATCAACAGCCTCCTGCTCCTCATCCTCCTGCGTCACGATGCCCTCCGGGGCGGCTGGGCCAGTGGTGGTGGTCGGCAGCTGGTACCGGCCCTCCTTGCCTCCTGCTGATGGGGTGGTGGTCTTCCTGGCCTCTGCCGCCGCCAGCGCCGCCCTCTCCTCTCTCCGCTCCTCCCTCGCCTTGCTCATCCGGACCTCCTTCTCTCTGTCGTCGCGCATTCGCCATCGCTGCCTCGCGTCGACGATCGGCTTGTCCGTGAGCTGGGTGTAGCTGACGTCGAAGCCCGTCTTGGCCTTCATCAGCCGAGCGCCCAGCCTCCTGTCACTGGAGCCATTGTCAGCAGTGGCGCGCTGGTGGCGCTGTCCGAGTTTGTCTTGGATCAAGGATGAGAGGTGGGCGGGGGAGGGGGCCTCTTTGAGCGACCTTAGGTCTTGTGCCCAGTTGCTGTGGGAGGGGTCTTCGCGGTAAGACGACTCTAGGAGGGTGAGAGCTGCATAAAAGCGTACAGACACACATGGATTGATGGGTGGGTGTGGTGGTGTGAGGGAGGGAGAGGGTCAGGTGGTACCTTTGCTGGCGTCTTCAGGCGTGTGAGTGCTCATGTTGTACCAGTTGAAGCCGTTGTCGCGCCACAGCCGTGGGTCAGGCTCAAAGGGCAGAGGATTGTCGGACTGCAATGTCCGATACAAGCTGCAGCCACCCACACCCACACACGACACGCAAGATAAGCAGTCATCCAATGCATATGTTGCCTGCATCTCTTGTCTTCTCTTCTGTCCCTCTCACTTACCTGTACAGGTCCTGCAGTGAAGGGTTGTTCGAGAAGGTCTTCTCGTCCATCTGCCCAAACAGCTCCCGGATGGCATCCCGCTTCCGGCACACCTCATCCAAGCACTTGGACAGGTACGCCATCGACGGATGCGCAGCAGTGGGCGCAAACCGCTGGGCCTGTTGGCAAACAGACAAACGAACGAACGAACACATCACATCTCATCTCATCTCATCACACACGCAAGGCAAGATCAGCCATGACCTTTGCACGCACCTACCTGCATTTGGAAGTAGTGCTCGACGTGGAAGTTGAGCAGCAGGAATCGAGCCGGGTAGTACCACCTGTTGAGCTGCTTGGCCATCAGCGGCCGCGTGAAGAACTTCTCTCCCACCTTGCCGGAAAGGTGGCCGAAGATCTTCCGCTTGGCCTCATCGATGGCGCCCTGCCGCACGCCACGGATGTCACGCTGCAGGCTCGAGTAGCGTGGCCGAGGAACCATTGCCAAATGAGCAGAGAAGGCGAGATATATCGTGTCGAGAAAGTGAGACGGCAAAATGAGAGACGGGGGCTTTTTCTTTTTTTCGAACCCGCGGCCCGTTCTCAACCGATTGCCTGGGCAACAGCTTGTTTGCGCTCTTTCGTTCACCCAGCAAGCGATGGATGTCAGGAGCTTGAACGCATCTGATAGGGAGGTGTTGGAGAAGGTTTTCACATGGGCGGCGTCGTAGGGCCCGTGGCGGCAAGCAGGCGCCCTTTTGCCGACACCGCCGATGCGCTCTGCCACCCCCCTGTCGGCGCCAGAGTCCTTCTCCAATCCGCCGCCGACATCGGAGAAGAGCCGCTCGAGCTCCAGGTGGACAAGGCCCTCAAAAAGGGTGCAGACGGCGGTGTGACGGCAGCAGCTATGTCGGCAAAAGCTACCACCACGGCGATCACGCCCTCGCCAACGACGCCAAAAAACTGACAGCGGTCTACAAGGCGGCCATGAGGGCAAGGGAGAAGCCGCTGGTACCCAAGGTCATGGGCGTTACCAAGTATGAGGCCGAGGGCTGGCGCACGATGAGCATCCTGGTGATGGAGAAGTTTCAGTGCGACCTGAAGGACCTGATAAGGGAGTACCAGGCCAAGATGGGGCGGCCGCTGCCCATCAAGGCGGCACTGCAGTTGTGTGAGCACGTGGTATGAATGGATGATGCATGCAACAAGAGAGAAAGAGAGAAAGGAGGGATCGAAGATGCGGATGCATTCTGACTTGTCGGCTGTTTGTGTGTGTATGGATGTATATATGTGTGCAGATCGTCGCGCTGCAGCGCCGGCGATGGGGTGGCGTGGTACGACTCACGCGCCAAAGAAAGGATGAACTTGTCTTACAAGATGTCTTTGTGTGTGCATGCATGCAGGTTTGTGCCCTGCAGCAGTTCCATGCCGCCGGCAAGGCCCACCAGGACCTGAGCAAGGGCAACATTATGTTTAGCTTGACGGTGCCCTTCATGCCCAAGCTGATCGATGCGTCGAGGGCATCCAGGTCCAGCGGTGGCAGATAGAGCCAATCTTCGTCGGCCGCGAAGCAGACAGAGGTGCTGATGGACTATCGTTGTCTACATTTTATATTTGTCTGGAGCGTATCAACCCAAACTCGACGCCGCGGGCAAGGGCCATTTCGACCTGAAGATGGGCAACGTTATGTTTAGCGAGAAGGTGCCGTTCCTGCCGAAAGTCATCGACGCCTCCCGCTCCCTGGACCCCAGCCGCATCGGTGGAAGGGCGAGGCCAAGGCGCCTTTTGTGGGCCGCGGCTGGTCGATGCGAGGGACCAACCTCTTCGCGAGCGCCCACACGTTCAAAGGCCTCATGTGGAACGGAAGGTAAGCGAATGAAGGAGCCACGATATTCATCTCATCGCCTGTCTTCGCGATGTCCTCTCAGAGAGGACCTGTGTGCTGGTGTGCGTACCTGCCTGGCCATGGTGACGACCAAGGCCTTCGAGGGCGACGAGTTCCGCGCCGCCTCAAGGGCGCTGAGCGAGGCGACGGCCCAGGCCATAGCGAAGAAACGGCCGGGCGGCAAGGACCACCCCACCGTGGCGGGCCCGGCACAAGGCAGACAAGGCGGACAAGAAGTGGATAGATGACATCTACGGCATGCTGACCAGGGTGGACGACACACAGACATGATGAAACTTGTGCTGTCCTGACCACAGCTATATGTGTTGGTTGACGTATGCATTCATTCTTTCATTCAGAGTCCACGGCGTCGGACTTCAAGTGGTGGCTCAAAGAGCTCCTCCACTTTGTGGACGAGTGCTCGTTCGTGCCGCCCCATCGTGGTGGCGGCGGCCGAGAAGTACCTCAAGGCCCGCAACTTAAGGCAGACAAGAAATGGGTGGACGACATCTATGGAATGCTGCCCGGTGGGTGGGTGAGTAAGTGGGTGAGGGACACTGATGCAGTGCTACCACATTTGTGTTGATTGATGCATTCATGGATGAAGAGTCGACCGCTGGTGAGGTCAAGGAGCTGCTGGAGCACCTGCTGGGGCTGGGCGACATGACGCCCTATGGGTCGAAATTCTTCGGGGATACCATCGAAATGATAGTCGACGAGTAAGAAAGGGAGGGAGGAGGGGAATTCAGAGACACAAATGGACAATGTCTGCCTCTCTGTGTGCCTTCTCGTCCATTCAGGATCGACAAAGGGCCCGACACCTACCACAAGGACGATCTAGAGACAGCCTTTGAGCAGGCTGTGAGCATGGCGGCACACACTCCTGCACACAGCCCACCTCAGGGGTTTGTGTGTCTGTCAGGGGTTTGTCGTGCCGAAGCCCCTACCACCACCGCCCCTGCCCCAGCAGCAGGCGACAGCAGAGGAGGGAGAGGGCCGAGGGGAGGCCGACAACGTGGTAAGCAGAAACACCGAAGACAGATGATGCTTGCATGGAAAAAATGGATTGCAGCGGGCGGAGATGGTGGGTCGGGCGAGGGCGGAATGGACGTCGAGTGGGAGGGGGCCCCACCGTCCGACCCAAGCAGCTCTGGTGCCAGCGCCAGCACCGAGGAGGAGGAAGCCGCACACACCCGCAAGCGGCGCCGAAGAAATCTCAAGCCCTGCCGCTACGACAAGAGCATCAACGAGCCGCGAGAGAGGGACGGCGACAGCAACGAGAGCGAGGGTGAGGATGACCTGGCGTGGGCCAATGGGGAGAGTCGCAAGGGGGTGGGCCGCAAGCGGTGCAACATCACTGTTTAGTGTGTAGCTAGCTGTCGGGTCGGTCGCGTGCAGGTTGTCGAGGGCTGTACGAGGGTTTGAGAGGTGGACTGTAGCCAATCGTAGCTTTTCCGACCATCCAGCCATCTGCCGCTATTGCATAGCTTTTTCAACCCTTCTCGCTGTGCATGTGGGTGACCTCACCGGCACACACGGCCCCGCCTGTGCAGAGGCGTCAAGGCGGGCGGAAGGGGGGAGAGGAAGGAGGAATCGGTGTTCACATTGTATATTTGCCGTCTGCTTGCTTGGTTTCCTCGCTGCCCGGTTGGACAGTAGAGGGAAGAGGTAGTCGTTGCCTCCATTTTATATTTGCTGTCTCGTTCTTTGGCGTGTCCGTTCACTGACATCGATGGCTTGGAGACACAACACAGCATGTCAGCCATGACATATACCCGGATACACAGACAAGTGTGTTGCCGAAAGGAACATATACGCGAGAGCATGGAGGAACATGAACATGAACAGTCATGGAGGAACCATCACATGATGTGATGAGAGGCATTTGGACAAGCGAGTGCATGGATGCCATCTGTCAATTATCTCTTCCCTAAAAAAGATGAGAGGCATCCCATCCCCAACTCAGCGCCCCGGCCCGCAAACAGATTCTGACCAATACACAGAGAAGAGGTACATTGCAAAACTTGCTGGCCTCTCAATGTATCCCTTGCTTGGGCGGGTGATCCACTCCATACGCCATTCAGCCATCCAAAATCATCCATCCATAAACCAGGCTTCCTTACCAGCTGCTACCAGCTGCTGTGTGAGAATGCACGCGCGCGCAGAAGATCCTTCGCTTGGCGGAGGCGGCGATTCGACGTGAAGAGACGATAAATCTATCGAAGCGGGGGGCTGAGCTCGGTGATGCATGCGGATGGCTCCGTAAAACGAACCATTTTCCAGTGCAAGCAGGAGCCTGTTTGCACTGTTCGTTCACCAACTCGACGGCGATGGATGTCACGGAGCTGAATGCATCCGACAGGGACGTAATTGGGCATGTGTTCCGATGGGCGGCGGCGTCGGGCCCGCCATGGCCGCAAGAAGGCGCCCTGCTGCCGACGTTTTCGGCCAGCCCCGATGTGCAGCCCAAGCTGTACGTCCTCGGCAGCCCCTACGGCAGTGGCACGGACGGGCGCGTCGACGAAGCCGTCGGATACCTGGACGGGGAGCAGGCCGCCATCAAGACAGCGCATGCCGCTGCCTTCAACACCAACATCATGGAGGAGGCGTGGACTTTGAACCGCATCTTCGACGACCTCAAGCGGCAGGGGATCGGGAGGGATGTGATGCCGGTGCCGGCATTCAAGGGGTGGACTGTGGTGGGGCAGGGGATGGCGGGGATGGTGATGGAGTCCTGCCTCAAGGATCTCCAGGGCGTGGCGCAGGGGTGGTGGGGCAAGGGCGGGCTCTTCCCTGTCAAGGCCATGTTTGAGCTCATGCGTGAGGCGGTAAGGAAGGCTTTGCAATGGATGGACGGGTGGCTGGGTGGGATGGATGGATGCATGTATGCATGCGTGTCTGTGTGTTTGGCTGTGTTCTCAGGTGTTGTCGTTGAAGTTGATCCACGCCACGGGCCATATCCACGGCGACCAGAACCCTCGCAACCGTACACAGGAACACACACGGACAGGAAAAGAAAGGAACTCACCTCTGCCTGTGTGTTCCTTTCTCTCTCTGTGTGTGCAGTCATGCTGCCGCGTGACGGCAAGTTCCGCATACAGTTCGTCGACTTCTGCCGGTCACGTTATATTGGCAACCAGACACATACGGAGCCCCGCTTCGTCGGCCGGTATGAGAGCATGCGGAGCACCTTCGCATACGCGTCGCACTGGTCGCTGATGGGCCTGGAGCCGTCGTATCGGTCGGTATTTGCAACGACACAGACAGACCTTCACGTCTCGACGCACTCACTGGTGTATTTCCCTCATGTTGTCTTGTCCTTCCTGTGCAGTGAAGACATTGTGGGGTGTTTCTGGACGATGCTGCAACTCGTGAGTGAGGATTTTATCGAGAGGGCCGAGCGGGAGCTGATGGAGCTCAACAATGTGTGGAATGATGCCTACATGAACGACGAGGACGGCCCCACAATGACGCACCTGTGTAGAGAGTACGTCAATGCTCGTAGGTGGGGGCTCAACGACTGGATCGCCGAGCGCGTCACTGAGCTGCCAGGTAAGATCCATCAAGAAAGAAAGAAAGAAAGAAGTTCCTGCCTGCCCATCTTATCTATCTTCATATGCTTCACGTATGTGGCTCTTCAGTGTTTGTTGGCAATGAGTTTGCCGAGCGGGTGACGGCGTTGCACGACCTGGTGACGGGACTGCCCTTTGGGCCGCTGCAGGACCTAGAGGACGACATGTGGGACGCCTATGACGTCATCGTCGACCACATCGACGACGTCCTCCACCTGTAAGCTCATCAACCAGCCGTGGCCATGTAGACGCATACGGCCCTGTGTGTGGTGCTGTGTGTCTCACACAGGTTCCCCCCAGGCCCGCTGCTTGCGCATGCCCCCTGCGTGCACGCCAACGGCATGCATGAGGTGTACGAAGAGATGGTGAGGATGGAAGGAGGAAACTATTGTGCGTATGTACGGCTGCATCTGTGCGTGTCATGTCCTTTGTCTGCAGGGTCGGTCCATGCCGGAGTGCCGGTCAGCACGGCCGATGTGCCGTGCTTTCCGGCACTTCTAGGCTAGTACTAGCTAGCTGTGCCTGTTGGTTAGTTTGTTGGTTGGAGACTGGTTAGCGAGATGTGAGCATATTTCTGTCGATCCGTCCGTGTGTATGCGCATGAGACGCAGGCTATTCACTGCACGGTGAATGCCTTCCGCAAAGACAATCCTGGGTGCGGTGCAGGGAGCAACAAACAGCGTCGAGTCGACACGGATCCATCCATCCATCGCATACGTCCATCCATCCATGCAGCCACCTCCCTATCCACAAACACATGAAGCGAGCAGACATCCATGTGATCGATCATGTTCTCAGGAAGGCACAGAAATCCTCAAACGTGATTTTGCCGTCCTTGTCAGTGTCGAGCTCGTTCAGGATCTGGTCGGCATTGACAGACGCCCGTCGGCCGCCGGGCGCCGCGATGCCCTCCAGATTGAGGCCGCCCCGTCTCATTAGCGTCTGCAGGTCAGTCCGGCTGATCACGCCATCGTTGTCGACATCAAACTGACACACACACAGACGGGAAACACGTGTCTCTCCCTCCCCTGTGTATGTCATGGTGTCTCACTGACCTGTCTGAATGCGTTCCACATGTTGCGTTCGACCTCCTCGTCTCCCACGCTCAGCAGCGCGGCGATGAATCCTGTGTAGCCCACGTGGCCGCGGCCCTCGTGGTCGACCGCCTCCACTATCTTGGATATCATGTCGTCGGGCACGCCGATCGACCGCAGGCCCTTGCCGAACTCCGCTGACGAGAGGAGGCCGTCGTGGTCGGTGTCGAGGGCCGTGAACACCTGTGGGGCGCGGTTGACGGCGTCGAAACCCAGGTGCATCGCTACGAGATTGAGGCAGATGCGCTTCAATGCTGACGCCTGAGAGAGGGAGACATATGTATTGTGAGCAGGGACACAGGGAATTCAATGGGGGCTTGCCGACCTCAGCGAATCTGACAAACGCGGATCCTCTCTGCGTGACGTGTCTCAGAGGGTTGCCCGAGTAGAGCATCAGCGAGCTCGACCGCTCGTCCGTTCCAACCCCCACCCTGCTCATCCGCCGCCCCTCATGCTGCAGCACCGGGTCCTGCGACGTCCCGCTCAGCGCAAACCAAGGGTGAGACAGCACCTGTGAGGCGGTTGGCCGCCTGTTGACGTCCTTGTCGAGCATGGAGGACAGCAGCTGGACGGCCTGGTCGGAGATGTGGCCGAAGAGGGAGTCGGGGAAGGGGGGCGCTGAGGATGCGACGAGGCGGATGAACTCCTCCTTTGAGGGGGCGTCGAAGGGCAGGTGGCCGGTGAGGAGGAGGTAGAGGAGGATGCCCCCACTCCAGACGTCGCACTTGTAGTTGAAGTGACGACGGAACACCTGACGGACAGATGGAGAGACGGACATGTGTGTGCGTGTGGTGTCTCTGTCTGTGGAGTGGGAAGGTGTGGGACCTCTGGCGCCATGTAGTAAGGCGTGCCAGCCTCCATGGTAGACATTTGGCCGGGGATGAACATCTCAGAAAGGCCAAAATCTATCACCTTGATGTTGCCTGCACAGGAACGGAGCGGTCACACGACACACAGAGAAAAGGCCCCTTCCAAGCCATACACTCCTCCCACCCACTAATGCACTCACTTTCCTTGAAGTCCTTGAGCTGCTCGAGCGTCGGCAGCCCCCTCTTCTCGTCCTTCTTGCCCTTCCCAGATGACCGCTCTTCGCCCTTCTCCTTGCCCTCACTGCTGCTGCTGCTGCTGCTGGTGTCTCCGCCGCTGCTGTTGCTGTTGGTGTCTTTGAGTATCATGATATTGTTGGGTGCGAGGTCCTTGTGCATCACACGTCTCGAGTGGCAGTGGGCGAGAGCGCTCATGACGGACCGCATCAGGCGGCGCGCCTTCCGCTCCGAAAACGACTTGCCCTCCCGGGACATCTTCAGCAGCACCTGTAGACCAAAAGGGGCATCAGAAGGAAGAGAGAAACGGGAAGAATGCACCACACTCACTTGCAGAAGGTCGTATCCCTCAATCAGCTCGAAAATGAGGTACAGGTGGTTCTGGTCCTCGAAGCACTCGTTGAGGCGCACGATGTTGGGGTGGTCGAGCTGCCGCAGGATGGTGATCTCCGTGGCCACCTGCTCGACGGACACCGAGGGCAGCACCCTCGACTTGGCGATCGACTTGCAGCAACGAAGGTGGCCGCTGACGCGGTCCCGGACTTTGAACACCAGACCGAACTACAGGCACACACATGCGAGGGAAGGGGCGGTGGGTGCGGCCTTTCTTTCTCCTCTCTCTTTGTTGGGTGAGTTGGCTCACCTGTCCTTGTCCGAGTTTCTCTTCCCTTTTGTAGACCTGCTCAAGGTTGCCGTACTTAGCCTGCCCCACAAACACCTCACGCTTGAACCTTCACGCGCACAAACAGAGAGGGAGGGAGGGGCAAAGAGACAGACACACAGACATACAGCATTCATTGACATAGTGAGAGGTTGGAAGAAATGTCCGCTGACTTCATTTTGAGTGGGAAGTGTGTGTCTCTGATGTGGCAGAGGGTGAACCGCCAGATGTCCTGGAAGGCCTCCAGCGGCGCCTCCCGCCGCGCATCCACATCATACTTCCAACACACACGCTCAATCGCATCTATAAGTGTGTGCACCAACGATACACCCGGAGATGAATGGATGTGTGTGTGTGTGTGTGTCCAGTCAGTCACCTTTCATAGGCACGGGAAGACCGATTTCGTTCTTCTCGAGCAGCCACATGACCATGTCGTATATGTCGTCATACGACAGCTGGTGATCGGCAGGTAAGGCGTCCACACGCATCTTCTTCCCGGACGCAAATCGCTCAATCGCCTGACCACCCCACACACCCACACACATATACCCATGCATGTCCACCCTCCACCTTTGCACCCCTCCTCTCTCCCTGCCACCATTCTAGCGTTTTTCTTGAGGCTTTCCATGTCGTTGATGAGGTTCGTCAGCCGCTGTCTGGTGGTCTTCGGCGATGGCAGCCCAGCCACAGGCAGATCAATGTCGTCTCCCTCGTCAACTGGCGACTGGAGGGGGTCGGGGAGGAAGTGCTTTGCCGGTCTCGACGCCTTGGCATGAGTATTGCCAGCTGGTGGCTTGGCGCTGTTGTTGGCAAAGGATGGGATGGGGGTGCCTGCCGGAGGGGCGGCGGACGGATGCTGACGTGGGGGGGTCACGTCACGACTGCAATCAAGGTAGGTGAAAGGGAGACAAGAGCACCACACGAGTGAGTGCATGTATGTGCCTACATTTCCCTCTGTCTCACGGCTTGCTGGGCGGCGTCGGAGGCCCTGTTTGCTTCCCCGTCGGCTTTTTGTTGTCAGCCTCTTTCTTCCCCTCCTTCCCCCTCGTGTTCTCCCGCCCAAATCGCGGCGGGCCCCCCGCCATCTGCGTCGTGGCCGCCCTCTGAGCAGCCGGCCGCATGAGTGACGGAGGGGTCGCATTCGGCACCTGATGCGGCAAGCCTGAGCCAATCCGCTGGTAGGAGGCCTCCTGTGTGGTGTGTGGATGGTGGTAGTCGTGCGTTGGGCTGCGAGATGGGATCATGCTGCTTGCAGAGCTGGAATCGGGCTGTGTGTGGTCGAAGAGCGCCTCGACGCTCAGATGGCTTGGGGGCAGTGGAAGGGCAGGCGGCTTCGGCGTGCTGCTGATGTTTGGGTACACAGGAGGGCGGAGCCTGATGCTGTCATGACGCGTAAAAACAGAAGCGGACAAGTCAGCTCCTTTGAGGTCAAAGGTTTTCAGATCGGTCTGCCCCCCCCTTGCGCCTCTTGCGAGCTTAGAATGCCATTCACGTCTGATCTCCCTAGGCGAGCGACGTGAGAAGGTTTCCATCTTACAGATCCCCGCCACCAGCCGATGCCAATCTGCTGCGGGCGGCAACAGATCCTCGACGCCGCCGACGGCGCACAGAGCGACCTCGGCGCTTCAGGTACAGGCCGGCATGCAGAGGCCTCCAGCACCATCCCCCCAGAAGCGGCAAGCATCGTCAGCTGCTCGGAGGCAGGCGGCCGGGCGTCGTATGCGACCCAGTCGGAAGGCGGGGGTGGGGGTGAGGGCGAGGGCGTGAGCGATGGGATGAATCAGATGACGCCTCATGGCAACAAGAGCGAGCCAGCGTCACCGATGGTGCCTAGTGAGGGGGAGGGGTGGTCACCCCTCAAGCAGCCATCGGTGGGTGGTGGGCCAAGATCCAACGTCGCCACACAAGGTGGGTGAGATGGGTGTCTGTCTGCCTGGGGGATAGGAATGGACGAATGTGTGGATGCATCCAATCCAATCCATAGCTGTGTGATTGTGTGTGAGATTGTCTGTGTCCTGCAGGCTCCCCTGCCTCCTCCCCTCCCCCCACAGAGCATCCGTCTACGCCGGACGATGCCGTCGACGACGCACCACCATTGGGCATCGAAAGGTCAGCCAGTCAAAGTCAAACAGTTTATCTCTCTCATGCTGGTGGTGATGTTATGCAGTGTGTCCTTGGAGCCAATGGATGGCGTCAGAGGTCAGCTGCCGCAAGATGGGGGCGGTGGTGGGTCAGTCTGTCCGCGAATCTTCATCTCGTCTGCGTCTGGGGTGGACGTGACGACTGAGATGGAGGAGCGGCAAAGGAGGCGGCGGGGCACCATCGACAACGCCGTTGCCAAGTACCATCTCGTCTTCAAAGGTACACACACATATACACGCACGCACACGTGTGCAATGCATTGTGGGCGCGGTGCGGCGCGTTTGGATGCCTCGATCGCATCTGTGTCACTCACTTGCCTGCAGATGATGTGCATCGGAAGCTGTTCGACTGTCGGTATGCCGAAGTGCATAAGGAGACGGGCAGGCACCCCGACGACCTCATGCTGTATCTGCTGAAAGTCGAAACAGGTATGTGGTTGGCTGGGGTGGGTCGATGGGCGAACATCAAACACAGCACCAGACCCAACGCACCGACACATCTGTCTGTCTGTCTGTATGTCTGTCTGTCTGTCTGTCGGTCGGTCTGCAGGATTTTTGCGCGCAGTGCTGCAAGATGAGGCTGGCGGCGCCAGGGGGTTCATGCACGACATCGAGAAGGTCCGCCTCGTCGCTAAGGCACGGTAGGTATGTCGGCACACCAGCAGCAGGGAGGGAGGGAGGAAGGCATCCTGCATGTATGCGTGTGTTGGTTTGGTTGGTCGAGAGCAGGTGTAACTGCACACGTGCTCGCCGCGGCCCCAAGCGGGCCATGGTGAACGCCATGTGTCGAGCCAAGGTGTGGCTGAAGGTTAGGTGGGCGCGGTGCCCTGGATTGAGGTGGGTGGCCATCAGTGTGTGTGGGTTCGTGCAGGAGAGGCTGAGCAAGACGGGGGACCTCGCCGAGGCTCCAAACGCGCTGGCGCATTACGGCCTGGAGGGGTGTGTGGTGCTGGCGGAGGCCTTCATGTGGCAGGTGGCTGCGGTGGGGGCTCACTTGCCATGTACACTGTGACACATCGACGTGTGTGTGTGTGTGTGCGATGTCATTCGTGTCATGGTCATGTGTGCAGGCGTTGCTTCAGTTCAAGAGTGGGAGCATCAGCAACTTCACGGTCGGGGCCATCAACCTCCGGCGAGCATGGAAGCTCTACGAGAAACTGGAGGCCAGGATCCAACAAGATGAGGTCAGAAGATCTATATGTGGAGAGAAGGAAGGATGGGACAGATCTCCCTCCATGCGTGTGTGTGTAGGCTGAGGGGCTGCCTGTGGATGCGACACTGAAGGCGTCGACGCTCTTCGGTGCGGGCGCGTTCAAGTTCTTCGTCTCACTCGTCCCATCGGTCAGCCTGTCAGGCCCACACACACATATATGACGCCTGCCTGCCTGCCTGCCTGTGTGCAGGGCTTCACGTGGATAGCTCAGGGCCTGGGCTTCACCCCCGACAGAGAGAAGGGCCTCCAACAGCTGCACACTTCCATGAGTCAGCCACACGCACACAGACACTCACCCTGATACATGACCTTCCATCCATCCATGTGTGGTGTGCAGAGTGCGGTGTCGGCAGGGCTGCCTGGTCTGCAAGCCTGCTCCTGTGGATCAACGGGCTCTTCTACGAGGACTTCGACGAGACCAAAGGCCTCCTCGCCTCTCTCCAGAAAGGCTGGGCGTGGGGGAAGGCACACGCACAGGCACACGAGCATCTGAAGCTAAGCCCCCTTTTGGCCTTTCTGGCGGGGTACTGCCTGCGTGTGAATGGGCGAGTTCGCGACGCGCGTGAGATGTTCCGCGGGATGCGCGAGGCCAGCGGGGAGCTGGAGCCGCTGCAGGTCATTGGGGCGTACGAGGAGGGCTGGTGCGTCTTCCTTTTCAACGACTGGAAGGAAGCCGCTGAGGTGACCGAGCTCACACGCACACAGACAGACACACGGAGACACAGACAGACAGACAGACAGACACACAGACAGACAGACAGACACACAGACTGACAGACAGACAGACAGACAGATCGGTTGACGATCGGTTTGTGTCTCGTCTGTCTGTCTGTCTGTGTCAGTTGTTCGAGTGGTTCTTGGAGAGGCACAAGTCCACCACCTACAGGGCCTGGTGCGCCATGCAGCTCGCCTTCTGCCACCACATGCTTGGCAACACAGACAAGTGCGCCGACTTGATGCGCAAAGTCAAGCCCTGGCAGAGGCCGCACTACTCATACGACCAGTTCGCCGCCAGGAAGGCCGACGAGTACCTCAGCGGTCAGCCTGCCCTGCCAGCCCACACTACGCCACGCCGCGATGTGCACGCAACGATTGCAATGCTTCCTTGTCTCTCCGTGTATGTTGCACTGCCCACGGAGCAGGAGGGTTCTCCGAGGTGGAGTCTCTGTGTTTCCAGGCCTATAACCTCTCCAGGTGTCGCGACTTCGACAACGCCCAGCGATTGCTGGATGAGGCCGCCGCCAAAGTCGACGCACAACAGGACTCTGACATGCAGGTCGGCGGATGGATGGGCACACACAAGTGAGTCAAGGAAGGAGGCATGTGTGTCTGTGTGTGTGTGTGTGGACGTGCAGGCGTATGTGGTGTTTTTGCGCGGCAAGCTCATCAAGCTGCGCAACCACACAGACGCAGACGCGCTGGAGGTATCTTCTGACACACATATATATGCAACACACATACAACAGAGAGAGAGAGAGAGATGGACATCGGCGCACCGCACATACGTGTTTGTGTGTCACTCGAATATAGGATCTGTGGGAGCGTGAGCTGCTGCCTCTTCAGTCGAGCGTCAAGCGGGAGCTCTACCTCTTCCCCTTTGCCTGCTACCACCTCGCAGACGCTCACTTCGAAAGATACAAAGTACAGTCAGTACGCCCCCACCCCCCTCCAACAACACACCCACACCACCCCCATGGGCTGGTTGAACCATGGCAGGCGTGTGACTACAAGGAGGGCTGGCCTCACTGGCAGAAGTCGGAACAGTGGCTGGAGCGGGCGCAGAAGACCTTCTCGTCTGTGGAGTATGACTTCAAGAAACCTCTGAGCCGCAAGCTTTCGAAGCTCCTTGACTGCTCCACCAAGGCGAGAAGACCCGACTGAGTGAGTATGGCTGGCTGGGATCGAGAGAGAGAAGTGACTGACGTGATGGATGCGGTGCGATGCAACCGAAGGGTGTGAACAACGGTCGGTCGGTCGGTCGGTTGGTTGAGTACGTCTGCATGGGCGTGACAATCGCATCGCGCGATGTGTTGGTGGTGCATCGAGCCATGCACACATGCTCATGGTCGAGAGGGTGAGTAGGGAGGGAGGGAGGGAAGGAGTTGATACAGGGCGCGGCGCCTCTCATGTATGTAGCCAGGCATATCTTCTGAGTGGCTGGCTGATGCTGACGTGTGACATTTGTGAGACTCTTCCTTTCATGATGTCAGTCAGTCTTCTGTATCTTAGCTATGCAATGCAGTGGTCAGTTGGCACCACCCTACCCAAATCTGTCGTCTATATAAAGCACGGTCCATCCACGAGTCTTCATGTCGACAGTTGCAGTGTCTCTCTGCCAGCCGAGGAGAGGCACAGCTGGGCACGGACGCCAGACCGCCCCGCACCCCACCACAGCATTAGGCAAACAAGTACTCGTCAGCATCAACTAGACTCTCGGCTCTGTACTTGACCCCTGCGCCGCAGCCTGAACCACACGCACTCTGTGGTCGAGCACATGTGATGCTGGTTGCGACACACGGACAAAGCACAGAGCATCGAGATCCGGAAGGCACCAGCATCACACACGGACATTGATTGAGTCAGTCCAGTCGGTCGACTGGTTTCAATCTACACACGCAAATCAAGCGCACTCGCAAAACCCCACTCTCCTCTCCCCCAATACCATCCCCGTCAATGACAACAATACATTTCCTCCCGTCCGTCTCATCTCTCTGTCATTGATTCAAAAGCCCTCCTCCCCCCAATGGCCTTCGGACAGCAGCAAGACCGTCTGTCTCTTCAGAAAGGTCACATCCATCACATCATGTCTGTCGTTTTCAGGTGGGTATCCTCTCGGCCTTGTGTACGACGGTCGGGTTGAGGATCTCCGCCTGGCTACCCGTTATGTCCAGATTCACGCGATCGTCACCCAGCCTCAGAGTCCGCTCTATCACACCCTGCACACACACACACACACACACACAGAGAGAGAGACAGAGAGAGCGCCGCACACCATATTCTATCCCCGTCCCGCCGTCGTCCACTCCTGCTCTGGCTGACCTGCACGGCCGCCAGGGTGACCTCGATGGTCCTTGCGAGGTTGCGCCTGTACTTGTGATAGTTGGCAAGCAGCAGGGCGGCCGTGAGGTCACCCTGACCGTAGTAGGCCAAGTCGAGGTTGGGGAACTTGAGCGACCAGCACTCCATGTCGCCTCGCCTCACACGCCTCCGCCCGTCAGCGCCGTGCTCGAGCGCCGCATCGTCGCCAGCGCCCCGGTACTCGGAGGCGACCAGATAGAGCGACGAGGGCACCATGCCGCCCCCCTGGTCGCCCTCGCACTGGGGCGTGGTGATGGCGGCGCTCGTGGCGACGATGATGCGCGGGCCGTTGACGTGCAGGTGCTGGAAGCAGTTGATGAGGTCGTCGAGTGTGTCGGCAGGCAGCCCGGTGAGCCACCTGAGTTCCCACTGGTTGGGCGTGATGATGTCGGTCGCGGGCAGCACCTCGGTCCGGTAAATGTCGATGAGCGCCTCGTCCGTGTAGAGCTTGCCGTTGTCGCCCAGCACAGGGTCGCACAGCCATATGGGGGCAGAGGGGGAGGGGGAGAGGGAGAGGGGAGGGTTGGCCTTCTGCGACTTGATGAAGGCCAGCACCTCCCTTAGAAAGGACGGCTGGCCGATGAAGCCGGTGAGGAAGTACTGGTAGTTGCCGAGGTTGTGTTTCTGCAGTCCGTCGAGGAGCGTCCTCAGCTCCTCGCCGCTGAGTTTCTGGCCCTGGTGGACGAACTGGGAGACGAACTGGACGCTGTTGATGAAGTCGACGTCGTTGCCGAGCAGTTGCAGAGGGAAGATGGCGGCCTTATTGCCCACGTAGCCGTTGACCACGTGGGACTGGACGCTCAGGATGCGGGCCTGCGAGATGTCCTGGGTGCTGCCCTGCCGATATGCCGACGACATCACTCAGTCCTCACTCACCTCACCCCAGCACCACTCGTTGAGCTGATATATCGACCAAGGGACCACAGCATCTTGTCAGGAGAGCGGCAGTGAAGTGGACGTCGTCGAAGCTCAGAACTGAAGTTTTTCTTAGCTCTTTCTTAGCTCGCAATTACATGCGAGGGCCTGGGGGCCTGGGCGTCTCAGACGGTCTCCCCTTCCCGGGGCCGCCACCTCGCAGCGGATCCATCGTGTTTCCTCGGTGCAACAACCTCCTTGAGTCCTTCTTGAGGGAGGCTCAGCTCTGCCGGGCTCTGCAATGGCAGCAACGAAGAAGATGTTCTTAGTCGTGCTGCGCCTTCTCGGTGGTGAGAATGAAGCGGGGGAAGCCCTGCCCACCCACATCCCCGGGCTATGTAACAGATTTGTTGAATCACCCTTTGCTGGATGTGTGAGTGAGTGAGTACAGGCGCGTCGCTGTCTCTGTCTGCCGCTCAATCCAAGCAAGGGGCTTACACTGTCAACAATCGCCTTAACGACACTCTGTCAGACACACAACCGGGTCAGTAAGCAGAGCAGACCACGCACACACGATGGAATGGAGGCAAGCTTAGGCTGCACGCCTGTCTCTGCCTGCCTGCCTGCCTGTGCCGCTTTGCCTGTATGTTCACTGCAGACTTCGATTGCAAACTCGGAATCTGTGAGCTCTGCATGCCTCCCTCCCTCCCTCAGCCACTCGAGGGCCCACCATGACAGTCAGTCCATTGATTGATGTGTGTGCCTGTGCGCAGCAAGAAAATGCACATGGGGACCGGCCAAGCAGTGGCACAACCAATGTCACGCGCCGTGGCAGTGCATGGCGGTGGACATGGACAACGTCTTCCTCCGCAAGCCGCGGAAACACATCGCGTGCACGTAGGCGTGCAGGCTCACAGTGCCTCCCTCCCTCCCGGCTAGGCTACACGGAGAGAAGACCACACACACGACACACGCCAGTCGTTGCCTTATATCAGATCTGAGGCTCTCGACAAGTTGCTCAAAGAGTCAAAGGAGGAGAAGCACAATGTGTGGGACTCGTTTAAAGAGTCTATAGGCATGTCTCCTGAGCCCGACGACGAACTCTTCGAGCAGCGGAAACACGACTTGTCCATGCGGCTCTTCAGCCAGGTGAGCACTCTGCCTGACCAAAGACAGTCCCCTCGTGCGCATGTCTCTCTCTCTTTCGCCTCTCTCTCCATTGGGCCAGTGCTACTGCTGCGCCCCTCTAGGGGAGGAGCTCAGCGCCCCTCTAGGGGAGGAGCTCAGCGAAGTACAAAGAGAGGATGACAGAGAGGAAGAGCGAGTGAGAGAGAAGAGCCGCCGGGCGAGGATCCAAGCCGTGCGCGAGGCGCGTGAAGCCAGGGACACCGGGAGGCAGGATAAAATGATGCAGCGCAGGACGCAGCGACAGCGCGACAAAGCGAGGCAGGTGGGAAAGGAGCGCCAAGCCATGGCCAGGCTGCGCACTCTTCTTGACGCTGTGGGAGGGGAGGTGCCCCTAGAGGGGGCCGACCAGCCGGAGCTGCAGCCTCTGCCGCCAGAGACCGAAGATGAATTGGAGACATCAGACGAACTGGAGACATCAGACGACTCAGATGAGTGGACGCCGGATAGTGCGGAGTCTGACACGGACGGTTCGCTCTTATGGAGCGAGGGGAGCGACAGCGAAGACGAAGACGAGGGTGACGATGTTGCGTGGTGAGGAGAGCGTCTTCTGACCAGCACACGGACGGAAACAGAGATGTGCATACGTTTGTGTGCGTGTGTGGATGGCTGGCTGGCTGGCTGGCTGGGTGGCTGAGAGACAGAAGAGAGAGAGAAAGAGACACGCACAGACGGCAGGGAGGGAGGGGGTGGTTCATCGACTTGAAGGCACTCATATGTGTGTGCGTGGTGGGCGGCGCCGCTGGAAGATACGCCAGGCGGGCGCTGAGGATGGTGCTGGCATGTTTGTCGCATGATTGAGGGTTGGTCGATGTTGACGCAGTTCGTTTCATGAGAGACCGACAGACTCTGCCTGCCGTTAACGTTGCGCTATGAGTTAACGTATGTCACGTCACTTGAAGGCACTCGAGTGACGCGTGAGCCCTTCAGCCTGTTGGTTACAGGCTCACGTACACTCACACACACACACACACACAGACACACACACATGGAGGGTCTTCCCATCCACGATGCTGCACTCCCTGACCTGACAGACAACGAAGGGCGCCCCCCCTGTCTGACTTACGTTATCGATGGGATTGAAGCGAGCGGTGCAATGGCGAATGTGTGTCATCTGGCAGTGAGGTGAACGCAGTGACCACAGCATCTTGCCAGGAGAGGGGCAGTGAAGTGAACGTTGTGGAAGCTCATCGAGCTCGCAATTGCATGCAAAAGGGCCTGGGGGCTTGGGCGTCTCAGACGGTCTCCCCTTGGTGCAGCCCCCACTCGGCAGCGGATCCATCGTATTTCCTCGGTGCAACAACCTCCTTGAGTCCTTCTTGAAGGAGCTCAGCCGGGCTCTGCAATGGCGGCAACGAAGAAGATGTTCTT
>CDMY01000387.1:0-77600 GCA_001179505.1 Vitrella brassicaformis | reverse complement strand
CCCCCCCCCCCCCCCCCCCCCCAAACACACAAATGTGTTGCTTCTGTTCCGTCTGTCAAGTCAACACACTTGCCGTTCGTTGTATATGTCCAACTTACATGTGTGACAGGCCGGCTCCCGCTTCCTGCGCCAGCCCACCTTTCAGCTCATGTCCGGTGCGTGCGCGCAATTCCATGCACTGCACGGCGCTTCGTTTCATCAAACGAAAAGCGCATCTTTCCCTCTCTGTCCTGCTATCCATGCGGCCAACAGGGACGGACCTGCTGACCCACAAGCTTCAGATGGAGCGTCTCAAGGACATCGACACCGTCCCCCACTCAGACTCCACCCCACTATTCCCCGTCACATCGCCACCCTCACCCGCACCCAAGAGGGCCGCCATACCCGCCAAGCCACAGCCACAGCAGCAGCCGCAGCCACAGATCAGGCGGGGTGCGTCGGGGGGCAATGTGGGGAGCAGCCAGACCCCCAAACACGCCACGCTCGACAACAGCAGCCCCAAGAGTGGCGGCAGCGGCCAGAAGAGCCCGCGGCGGCTGAGCGACCCGCTCATCGAGGAGGGGCGGGGGCCTCAGTTCTTCCCGGTCTCTTTTGCCATGAAGCGGGAAGAACTCGAGGTGAGTGAGGGACACCCTGACTGACACCCGACCGAAGGGCGTGAGGATTTTGTGTGTGTGTGTGTGTGTGTGCAGAGCGTGAGCCAGGCGCACGAGGCGGTGCTGGACGCCGCCAAGGCCCTCAACGCCGCATTCAGATCGGTACCTATAGATGGGATGGACGAATGAATGCGGACACAAAGGAACGCACGCGTGGATGTCATGTGTGCCAAACAGCGTTCGTTGAGTGCGGATCTGGTGGTGACAAACCTGCCTGACGTGCCGCAAGACCACAGTGCGTTCGGATACATGCAGTTTGTCGAGGTGCGGACCGACACACACACACAGACATACATACATACTGAGGCACTGACTGCCACCTGAGCTGCCTGTTCTGTTGTTCATTCCATCTTTTGCGTTCGTCAGGTGTTGTGTGCTGATTTGAAGCGTGTGGTGCTCATCAGGGGGTCGGCCACCGAGGTCATCACCGCCTTCACATGAGGAGAGAGGCCCTGCTGGCTGGCCACACGTGCATTCGTTCATTTTGTTGAGTGAGGAGGGAGGGAGGGACGGAGGGAGGAAGGACCAACACGCCGGGTGCGCTGCGCGTCTTGCTTTGCTTGCCAATCGTTCCATTCTTTGCTGCATGTTGCTGCTACACGGTTGTCCAAAGGGTCTTGTCTGTATTCTGGAGGGTTGCTTTCAACTGCTTGCTGCCTGGGGGGGTGGCTGGGGGTGGGGTGGGGCGGGGCGGGTGGCTGGGCGACTGTGCATATGTGTGTATATGTCGGTCGGTCTGTGGGCACAGAAAGCCGTCTGTCTGTTTTGTTTGAATGAAGCCGGCAGCGATCGATCGTTTTGTCGGTGTCTGTTTACTCTGCGGGCGTGTATGAATGAGTCAGTCGTGTTTGGTTTGAGTGGTGGGTGGGTGGGGATGGATGGGATCAGGAGGACAGACAAATGTATACGCTTGTACTCTACTCTACACACACAGACAGAGACGTCTCAAGGCAAGAGGGAGGCCACATCCATCCATCGCCTCCATCGCCCATTTGTCTACACCACGAACAGAGTGAGGTGGGTGAGGGTGTGTGTACACAAGACATACATACGTAGGAGATGCAAAACCACATCGCATCGCATCGCCCTCACGACTTGTATGCAATGTGGGTGGACGAAAAAAGCCTACGGAATGAATATCACGGCACCGCACGGCACGGCACGGCACGGCACTCATACTGTACAAACACACACACACACACACACACAACAAGCTCACCCCCGCAACACGCGGCTCTTGGCAGTGGTCTATCTATCCATCTAGATGAGCTACCAGAAGGGGCACCACCCCAGGTAGCACTGGCATAGGTTCTCGTGTGACGTGGCCTCCTGGATCAAACGCTCTACCTGACCAGGGATGTCATGCTCAGACCTGCACACACACCCACAAACACACGAACACATCACAACCATATGGTCGCCCATCCTCCCCGTGTGTAGGAGTGAGTCAGTCCATCCGTCCGTACCCGAAGTCGGTGCCGCTGAGTTTGCTGTCGACTCTGCGTATGACGGACCTTGCATAGGTGGAGAGCATCTCGGGGTTGGCGCGCATGCCCTCCGGCCCCAGGTACTGCTTGAGCTCCCGCTGCCGGCTCTGCTTGATGTGCGTCGACACCATGTGGGGGTCCTTCTCCATGTCCCCAGCCATCGACACGCGGCCCTGGGGGAACCCACCGTGCCTCAGGTCGCCCCCAGGGGGCAGCCCAGCAGCTGTAGTTCGGGTGGTCACAGGCTCCCTCGGATGCTGCTCAACAACAGCCGCTGATCTCTGCCGCCCATTCTGCCCGACGGCCCCCTCACCCCCACCCCCTCCCCCGCCCCCTCCGTCGTCTCCTCCCTCCTCTCGCATGGCGGCCTGCTCGCCTTCCCTGTCCTCAGGGTGGGTGGGCAGCTTCGGGAAGGCCCCCGACCGGACGCCCATTGGGTCGGTGCCGGTCAGAGGGGCGCCCGATGGGGGCTGGTCTGATGACGGCGGTGTGGATGGAAGGGGGTCTGCTGTGGTGGGGGGCTGTTGCTGTTGGGTGAGAGGGGGCTGTTGGGGTGTGGTGTTTGCGGTGGTGGTGGTCTGGTGCGGCTGCAGCTGCAGCTTGGCTGCCGGCAGGAGGCGCCACGTGATCAGGGGGTCGTCCACGAAGGCCTCCAGCATGGCCATGAGGGTGTCCTTGCTGCTCCGCAACACGCCCATGACCAGCTCACACGTGTGCCTGAAGTTGCCTTCGACGCCTGAGATCTCGAGGGCGTTGAGGAGCATCCGTGTGAGCCTGAAGGGGATCTTCTCGGGGAACCGCTCGCGCAGCGCCGCCACCTCAAAGCAGTCGCCGAAGTCTATGTGCACCACACGCCCCGAAGACCTGCAGGAATGCATCACCATCACACACACACACACACACACATACACACCCCCTCGCCGCCATGCCGGCCGCAATCCTCTTGCCTGGTGAGCATGAGGTTGGATGGGTGTCTGTCGCCGAGTCCGAGTATGTATCCGACCATTGACATGACGGCCAGGGAGCGGCAGTAGACAGTCCGCCTGGCCAGCCACACCTCGCTGCTCGACGACTGCAGCCACAGCATCTTCTCCAAATCCTCGCCGCTCGTGCAGTCCAGGGCGTACTGAAACACCTCAACCTATCGACACACACACACACACACACGGAGGCAGACGGGCTACTGTGGCTACTTCCGGGGCTGGTTGCTGCGGCTATTGTCTTGTGGCCGGTTGGTCACCCACCCACCTTTTGCAGTAGGCAGAGGTCGTCGCATTTGGCGTACATGGACTTCATGAGGTTGTGCTCGAGGCTGAGGGTGATGTTGTTGGCGTCACGGTACATCTTGATCAGCGAGTGCAGCGTGTCGCAGTGCGGCACCCACTCTATCAAACCGCTGTTCGTCGACAACGGCACCACCGCATAACGCGCGATGGCCAGGTCACGCTGGGAGGCCTCCGAGTGGCTCAGCAGGAGGTCGTTGATCAGGCCAAACACCTGCACACACACACACACACACGCCCATACACGCATAGCGATGGACTGACTCGTTGAGGGAGTGGGGGGTGCGTCTGTGGGTTATGGGCACGTACCTGCATGACGCGCTCGTCCTGTTTGAGGTCTTCATGGCCCTTGAGGAGGAACTTGTACTTGAGTCCGTCGGATCCCTCCATCTGCAGTATGCGCGGCTTCTGCTTGGAGTTGACCACCTGGATGGACGGCGTGAAGGCCAAGATCCGCACGGGCGGCTCGTCGGGCTTGTAGGTGCCCGGCACCGCCAGCTGCAGGTCCTTGGCCGACAGCAGATTCGGCGACACATACTGCAGATCTAAGTGGGTCAGCGACTGAATCTGTCGGCACACATTGGGAGGGAGTGATGGGTGGGGGGCTGTCTGTCTGTCTGTGTGTGACCCGGCCGACCTGTCTGTGAATCTTCTGGAAGACCCGGTAGTAGATCTGCCATGCCTGATCGATGTCGGCCCTCTGCGGCTGCTGGCTCGACACACCACCGGCCTTGTTGGTGCCACCCGACGGTGCCCTCTCCCTCTCCTTGCCCTGCTGCTGCTGCTGCTGGCCCTGACCACCACCACCACCACCACCTTGCCCCGAGGCCGCTTTGCCGATTGCACTGCCCTTGGTGGTGCCGCCCTGCTGGCCGTTCTTCTGGGGCGGGGGGGTGTCTTTGGCGTCATTTGCCGGCACGTGACGCTTCCACCTCTTGATCCAGCTCTCGGTCTCCTCCAAATCGCGGCCGAAGGCCTGAAGAAGGAAGGCATCGCGCATCGTGTCGGGGGTGCAGCGAGTGGGTGTGGCTGCAGTGTATGCATGCATGTGCCTACCTGAATGAAGGCCGTCTCCCTGAGTGTCTGAGGGCCCCTCCGGAGCATGTTGTGGAGCGGCAGGAGGACCTGGACCATGCCGTCGATGTCCCGCTCGCTGTAGTAGAGGCGGGAGGCCTCCTCCAGCGCCTCGTACCACTGCTCGTGCCACAGGATTGACACGCGGATCAGCTCCTCGCTCACCATCAACGACTGCTGAACCAACACCTGCACACAAAGCCACACATAGCATAGAGGAGGGGTGCACCGGAGGGTGGTGGATGGATGGATGGTCTGGCGCACTTACTGGGAAGTGTTGTTCGATCTCCTGGAGCAGCTGTCTTGCCGACTTGGAGAGCTCTGATATGGCTGACTTGGATGCGACGGTGAGGGGGAAGACCAGTGCCTGGGGGTACTCCTTGCCGATGCGCTTGAGCAGCGCGTGAATGGTCTTCTGCAGAGCCTTGTTGGACGATCGCAGCCTGTGCATCCATCGTACAAACATACCTGCGTTCATCTCACAGCCGCTGTTGTTGTGTTTCCCGTGACTCTCCCCGCACCTGGCGAGTATCTGTGGGATGACCTCGAGCCATGTTTCCAGAGGTGTGGTCTGGAAACCCTCCTGCAGCGCCGATTCAAGAGCAGAATGGCCCGCATGCTGACAAATCACATCACAGCAGCACAGCACACACAGAGACCATGGATTGGATCAGACACACTCCCGCGCAGAGGCACTCTTTTGGCTTACCCTGAACCACAGTGTGAGCAGCCTGAGAACGTCCTGCAGGTTGGCCTTGCAGTTGAGCTTCCCCCGGGCCTTGCGCGTGCCCAATGCGATGCTCTTGACGAACCCCCGGACCGCCTCCACCACATACTGCAGATGCAGATCCATCCCGCCACGCCCAACACGCTCACGGTCCGCCACCGACGAAGCCGCAGACAAGAAGCCCTCCACGTCGCCCTCCCCGCCGTCCTTGGCCTCAGCGAAGAGCGACGGCGGCTGTGTGTGGATGTCGGGCATGGCGCGGTCTGAGGCGTGTCCACCGTGGTGCGGCAGCAGTGGGTGGTGTGAGATGGGGTGGATATAGGGAGAGGGGTGGTGTGGGTGTGCGGGCGAGACGGGCAGGGAGGGGTGGTGCTGGTGCTGGTGCTGGCTGGGGGAGGCAGATCGCACCATGGGCGGCGGCGGGCAGGCGTGTGGGTGGACGTGTGCGGGGTGCTGCGACTTGTAGAGATCGAACAGCTGGACCACCTGATGGATCGACCATCAATGACAGACAGGACGCACGGATGTCCTTATGTCGATAGTCGTTCGTACGTGGAAGTTGGTGTTGGCCCATGCATTCCAGGCCTTGTAGTAGGTGGGGCTCAGCCGCACTGACGCTCGGAAATATAACAGCACCTGAACGAACGAACGGACACACAAATGCACAGACCCCCTAGCCTAGCGCCTCCCTGTGAGGGACTATTCCTTTCGCTCCTCACCCACCTCTTGCAGCGTCTGGTCGTTGATCCAGTCAGCGCCCCTCTTCTCCTCCAGCACCTCCTTGGTCCAAAGCCCCAACTTGAGGTGGCACTTGGACAGCAGGTGACACAAATGCTTGTTGACCCGACGCATCCCCTTGCCGCGCATCTGACCCACACCACCGCCACCGCCACCACCACTAGCAGCACCATCGCCTTCCACACCCACACCCACCCTCTCAGCCACGTGGGGGTGTGAGTGTGTGTCCTCCCAGCCGCTCAGCGCGCTCGCAGATGTCACATTGGTGAGCGAGGTCAGACCCAGTGGGAGCAGGAAGTCGCCTGGGGGGTGGTGTTGTTGTTGCTGCTGATCAGAGATGGCGGCGTCGCTTGTGGGGTGCAGTGAAGCTGTGTCGGTGGGGAGGGGCGGGACGAGAGGCTGGTCGAAGAGGTACCAGTTGCAGGAGGTGCAGAAGTCGCGCAGCTGGCTTTGGGCGGTCTCCTTGTGGCCGCCTGCATAGAGGTTCTTCAGGTGAGCCACCACCACCCTGCTGTCGGTCATGGGCGGCTGTGTGTCTGACGCCGTGAGCAGCTCCTTGACAATGTTGATGCTGAGAGAGAGCTGCTCTTGCTTCCGGCACAGCGAGCAGAAGCGCAGCCAGATGGGTATGTCCTCGGTGGGGGGCAGCACCATGGAGCGGACCTGCAGGATGGCCTGCCAGACCTCCACCTTTGGCTGGCAGCCCTGCAGCCGCGTTGCCCACATCTTGCGCATCATCTGACGCCGCGACTCGCTTGCCGTCTGCTTGTAGGCGATGATCTCCTCCAGCTCGGTCAGCTGCTGCACCTTCACCAACGCGCCGTACGCCCTGCATAAGACACCACACACGACACTGATGCCGATGGATCGATGGGCGTGTGGGTTAGGTGTGCTCATTCGGACCGTTCGTAGCTCTCTCCGACGAGAGCAGTGAGCTCGGGGTCGAGTATCTCCCTGGACTTGGTGATGAGTCGGGTGGCGAGCCGGTAGTCCTCCTGGTGGATGGCCAGCAACGCGCTGTAGAAACAACCCTCATACGTGTGAGACGGGGTGGCCTGCACACACACACACACACACACACACGGGCACACACATGTGGTGCGCAGCAATCCCCATATATATGTGTGTGTGTGCCAGTGCGGGTGTCAACGGTACCCACCCACCCACCTCGAGCGCAGCGACCCAGTCGTTCATTTTGTCCCATTTCCTGAGGTTGAATTCGGCCGCCGCAGCGAGGTATGCCACCTCGTGGCGCCTCAGCGGGTCCCGCAGCCCCGGGTGGTTGCTGTCCCAAACCTTCCGGGACAACTCGCTCAGCCTGTCCCACTCGCCCAGCGCATGAAGACACCTACAACACATACAAACAGTGGGGGTGGTGGGGGTATGTATGGGCGGGGGAGTGGGCGATTTCGTACCTCATTCTCGACCGTGTCCATTCAAGGTTGGTGCGGTCGTCCAGCTGCCGTATCTCATAGGCCTCGAGGGCGTCCTCCCACCTGTGCAGCTTCTCGTACCAGCTCTCCTTGAGCGTCACGTTGAGATGCTTCTGCGCATACACGAGCACCCCCGTGGCGGCCTCCCGCTGGCCCAGCTGGTTGTTGAGCGATATCAGCGCCTCCACACACGCCTCACGCGCCGTCTTGGCTTCCCTCTCCTTGTAGTGCAGCGCCTTGGCGTAGGCGTGGCTCTTCTCAGCCAGCCCACCCAAGAGCGCATAGTCGAGCGGCAGAGGGCTGCCCTGGTGCTCCATGAACTCAGCTAGGTTGAGGATGGTCTGCAGCACGTCGGGAGGGAGGTTGGGGGACTGCAGCGCCTGCTCGAGGGCCTTGGCGAGTGCGTCCTGCATGGTGTCGTATAGGTGCAGCCAGCAGCTGAGAAAGGCCACAGGGAAGAGCTCCTTGGACAGCGGCTGGTAGACCTGCGAGAGGCTCCAGCAGGTGCGCAGTGCGGGGGAGGGCGACTCGCGCAGCAGCTCCAGAGAGAATCGCCGCATCCACTCGGCCCACTCCTCCCGCGTCGAGCGGTTGTTGGTCTCCCAGGCCTGCTTAAGGCTCTGCTGATGCACCTGCAGCGGACCCACTCCCACGTCCATCCCACGACCCCTCTGCTGACCCCCGCCAGCTCCACCCATCAGTGCCGCCCCACCGCCTTGCTGCGACGCGTGGCCAACCGATTGGCTCGTTGGCTGTGGTTGGGGTGCGGACGATGCATCCTTGTTGTCTGCAGAGGCAGCGCCGAACGGGTCGCTTGGTCCGAGGCTGGCGGATGCGTTGCTTTGCAGGTCTGGGTGTGGCGGCATGGCTGGCGACTGAGTTGCCACGCCTCGCCGTGTGGCGAAGGGGTTGGTGGGGGGCGGGGTGGGCAGAGCGTTGGGCGAGAAGGGGTCGAAGATGGCAAACACCGGGAGCCGGTGACGGTGCGTCACCATCCTGTTCACACACACAGACGCCCACAGAGATAGATAATCAGACACTCAGAAGACATCCATCTGCCCACCCCTTACTTGACGAGTGGCACAAACGGCGCGAAGTCCGCCCCGAACGCCCTGTAGAGCATGGCCAGTGTCTGCAGCGCCGCCATCTTCATCTCGTGCACCTCCCCCTCCGACCCCACCCCGACGTCCCAGCCCCGGCCGCCTCCCACCACCCCGCCAGACGGCAACGTGGGCGTGGTGCCCATCTCAGAAGGCCCCGTCAACGAGCCCACCGCAGACAGAGACGGCGTGGGAGTCGCATCCGCATCAGCAGCCGACATGGCGATCGAGGGCGGCTGTAGGGGGATGGTAATCGTCGTGGCGGTCTTGCCCTTGGCGGCCTTTGTTTTGTGGTTGCCGGCGGTGGCAAGAGATGTGGCGGGGAGGGATGTGGCGTCGAGTATGCGGATGAGGGCGTGGCCGATCCTGGCGGAGAACTGTGGGAAAGTGCATGTGTGTGTGAGGTGGCCGAGGAGGTAGATCGAGTGGATGCGGAGGGAGGGGGGGGCGTCCTCGTTCTCGGCCAGCTTGGTCAGGGCCGGCACCACCAGGTAGATGTAGTCCTGAACGCCTTTGCCGAAGACACCCAGCGCCTGCAGCACGCCGAAGGCCACCTCGCGACGCTCCGACTGGTCGTTCTGGCCACACACACACACACACACACACACTGATGCTTGGGTACCTACCTTCACACACGTGTGGGGTACCTGGAGGAAGTTGAGTAGAATGGGGATGAGCTGGCCCATGTAAGTTTCGAAATCGTTGGGAAGGTGTGTGGCGATCTCCTCCAGCACACGAAGCAGCGCCGTCGTGCCCCGCTCCCGCTCCGTCTTGTCGGCCGCCTGCTCAGCCTGTAGCACTCCACCCACCACCCTGCACACCACACCATACCAATGCAATGCCACAACACGCCTGCAGACCAGACCCCCCTGCTGTGTGTGTGTCTGTCCTGGCCTTACTGTGCCGCAGCGATGTTTGCCGGAGCCAGCTGTGCGCCGCCCCCTCCTCCAGTGATGATGACCTGCTGCTGGTGGGCCTTGAGGTGTCCCTGGCAGATCTGTGTGAGGAGGTCGAAGAGGGCGGGGAGGTACCTGGCCATGGGGGCGCCCACAATGGCGATCAGGTCACTCAGGTTGAGCAGCAAAGACTCCTGGGACTCGCCATCGCTGCTGTGCAAGATATCCAGGAAGGCCGGCATCACCTGAATGAAGGCAGCAAACATTGACTGAGAGGTATGGTGCGGTGCTGCCTCCCCTCGTGGCTTGGAGACACACCTACCTACCTGTGGCAGGAAGTAGACAGTCTTGTGCTCCAGGTTCTTGAATATGCACATCATGGCCGTCATGACGGACGTTTGGTGGCTCGACAGCACACCTCCCCCGCCACCCGCCGCACCGCCAACCATCGCCGTCTGCCCATAGGCCACCCCGCCCCAGTAGGTGTACCCCGGCAGCCCAGACGCAGGCTGACTCGCGCTGCCCCTGCCCTTGCTCTTGTTCTCGGCCATCATCCGCAGCAGCGCACGGATGGCCGTCGACGAGAACAGATCCACACCCTTGTCGTCCTCTCCCCCCGCAGCCCGCCCACCGCCTCCCCCGAGCACCGGCATGCCGTGCCTACTCGCCGCCACGCCTAGCCCGGTCACCACCTCGAAGTCCCCCTCCTGCTGGCGCTTCATGTGCCGCTCGCCGGCGAGCTTGACGTTCTCCCACTGCAGGTTCCGGTGATCCGCCTCGTTTGCCCCGAGAGGGGGGGCTTCCAGACCGCGGGTCTTTGTCTGCTGCGGTTGTGTGCGTGGGAGTCGCTCGAGCTGGTGGAAGCGGTAGGGGTCGAGTGCGCCCAGGGTGCCGATGGCCCGGATGATTTGTTTGCGCAGCGGCCAGTGCCATGGCCAGTGGACGTCTGACGTGCTGTCGGAGCGGAGGAGACCGATCATGTAAGACAGCAGGGAGGGGTACTTGAGGTAAGGCTCCAACACCGCACTGCAACACGCAACCAACGAGGAATGATTGAGGGGTGCCGAAAGAACGAAAGCCACTCACTGACTCACCCAGTGTTTCTGACGATCTGTGAGAGTGTCCTGAAGGCCACCTCTCGCTTGATGCCGCTCGGCGCCGTCGTGCCCGTGTCCTGCAGCGCCTCCACCAGGATCGGCAGCAGGTCGTCCATGAGATGACGGATCTCAGTGCCCCCCACCTCAGACAAATACCCCACGGCCGTGAACAGGTGCGTGTAGAAGCTGGGCGTTGGCGGGGGTGGCTGGGGCAGCCCCATGCTCACGGACCTCGCGTGTGACGACACGTAGCCGAACGCTGCGCGTTGGTGAATGAGTGTGCTACTGCTGGGGGCGGGCGAGGGGACGGGCGGAGATGAAGAGAGAGAGGGCGGGGAGGGAGAGGGTGTGAGGGAGGGGGGTATGGGGTGGCCAGGGGGGCTGGCGGGGTCGATCTGGGTGGACTGGGTCTCCTTGAGCTTCGTGATCAGGTGCCGGATCACCGACGTGGCGTAGGGCTCCATCAGCTGCTGCGCCTCCAGAATCAAATCGCCTGCAAACAGACCATCGACACGGACGCATGTGTGTGTGTGTCCGCTGCAGGCAGACAGTTTCACTGACCGAGCAGCTCTGCGGCTTCGTCTCTGTGCCGCGCGTCAGGCGCGAATTCGAGGTCCGTGAGCAGCTGTATTAGGATCTTGCGCAGGGCCGGCAGCACATACGCCGGGTTGTGCAGACACAAACGGCCCATCAGACGCACCGCCGTCTTGCGCACCTGGTGCACAGGGGACACACACATTCATATACCATTTGAGTCAGCCTGTCAGGCATAGCCACACACGTGTGCCATGAGTGTGTATCCACCCACCTGGAGTGACTCGTCATGGAGGCTCTGGTTGAGCGCGGCGAGGCATGATGGTTCGCACAGGAAGGGGTCGAACCTGAAGTCAAAGCCCTCCAGCACCGCATGGCGGATTGACGCCTCAGGGTCTGCCACGGCGAACGTCAGCAGCCGACGAATCACCCGAGATATCGCCAGCAACTGATGCGGCCTGACAGAACACACACAAAGGAAAGGAAAGGTGCGTTCTCTCCGTATAACATGTGTGTGTGGGCCCACCTGCAGAGGACGACGTGTTGCAGGAACCCCCCAGCCAGTATTGTGCTGCCCTCATTCGGGGCCTGGGTGGGCCGCCCGGATGCACCAGATGCCCGTGTGCCACCACCGCCAGCACCAGCCGCACTGGTTTGTGTGCCGTCTTGGGTGGATGAGGGCTGCGTGGCGGCGTCTGCTGTGGGCTGGATGACGACAGTTGGGACGCTGAACGGTTTGGGAAGCAGCAGCTGTATGGCGGTGAGTGCTGCCTCCTTGCGGACGGCTGGCATGGGGTGGTCGAGGTACCGCAGAACGCACTCACACACAAACGAGTTGGTCTGCAAGTTGTACGTCAGCGTGCCAAACTGACCTGACAGACAACACACACACCCCACCCCAGGCCAGGACACACACCAACAATGACAGACACCTGTTCCCCTCCCCACTCCTCACCCAAGGCGTGCAGTGCCAGCACCACCAGCCGCGCGTGTTCCTCGCTCCTGTATGGCGCTCCGCCAGCCCCTGACCCAGCCCCAGCAGCGCCGCCCTCTGCTGCTGCGGACGCACCTGAGGGTGCACTCGTGGCCTGCGATGGGTGGGTGGCGGTGTCGCCGCTGTCGAGGTTGGTGACGGACTCGTCGGCGAGTACGAGGGAGATGGAGTGCAGGAGTCGGTTCTGCATGACGGGCAGGAGGGAGGGGATGGTCTTGCACAGCTGGTTCAGGGCCTCCAGCAAGGTGGGGGACAGACCACCTGTGTGGCACACATAAATGACATGACACGACATACAACAAGAGGAAACGTGAAGGATCGACGGCATGGCAGACGTCCAGATGAGACGATGGCAGCGTAGCGTTGCTTCGTGTTCCCTACCGACAAACATTTTGTCGACGAGCTGCTCGATCTGCGGCGCCAGCTGAGGGCCCACGGCCTTGGCCAGCTTAGATATGCAGATGAGGGCCTCCTGCGTCTGTGCCTCCTGCCGCCGCCTCGACCCCCCTCCCATCGACAGCCCCAGCGACGCCGCCATCCCCCCGCCCCCCAACCGATGCGATAAAGCGTCATGGACCACAGTCAATATCCGATCCACATACGGCAGAATGGCCTCCTTGACGGCAAGGATCAGGTCACCCAGCGCCTCAAAAGCCAGCTCCCGGTCGGTGCCCCCACTCCTGATAGTCTGCAGGAGGTGCGCGACGGCCTTGTCGAGGTAGTTGAGGGCCACGAAGGAGGCGGGGTCAAACTTGGCGAGGGTCGGCAGCAGCTGCAGGACGGTGCGCTGCACCAGCCGGTGTCGGTTGCTCTTGAACTTGAAGACCAGGTCACATATCTCTGCGAAGCGGGGGGACGTCACGAGCTGATCTGATGTGGCGTCGGTCGGGGTGGGGGCCTGCTCGGGGCGGGCGAGGTCGTGAGTCAGCAGCTCCCCGACGGCCAGGAGGGAGCCGTGGAGAGCCAGCGCGTCGGATGAACGGAGACCCTGCTGGGTCTGAATGAAATAAACAACGGGAAATGGGAGTCTGTCTCATTGCAGCCAGCGTGATGGATTGTGCTATCTATCTATCGGCCTTATTTCCCCTGAGTTGACTGACCTTCTCCCATATGGTTCTCGAGATGTGTGTGCGATAGCGGGACCGCTGCCGCGCCTGACCTGCTGTGGCAGCCACAGCAGCCCCTCCACCCTTGCCGTCAAGCGACCCAGGCCCTGCAGCTGCCGCTGCCGACACCTGCGGTGTGGGGGTCGTTCCATTGGTCACTGCTGGCTGGTTCTGGTCCCGCTGTGCCAGCAGCTGCAGGACCGCCCGCAGCGCCTCCACACCAGCCTCACGGATGACCGTCTTGGGCTCGTGCTGGATAGCCACCTGCATTACATGACAGCCAGCCGACACACAAACAATGGGCCATTGCTGCCTGTCATGTTAAATGCATTAACGCACCGTGAACGTATACCTACCCATATGTGGTCGAAGAAGGCGTTAACATGCGGCCCAAAGAGCACGGGTGCATTGAGCGCCAGCTCCTTGAGGATCAGCACGGCGGCATAGCGGTGGTACTCCGACCTGGGGTCGCTCCCCCCACCACTCTGCAGACACTCGAGGGACCTGCGCAGCTCAAACTCTACGAAGTCTGCCGTCATGGTGCCGCCGGCTCGTGCCAGGTGGCCGAGTGCGCGTGTGGCCCTGGGCAAGATGGAGTGCTCGAGAGGTCCGCTGGAGCACTGCTGGAAGATCATGCGGAGGTAGTTGGAGAAGCGGATGATTTTGGTCTCATTCTCGTCGCACTGAACATCGATGAGCTCGTCGATGGCCATGATGCCGCCGATCTTGTCCTCCTGGTGCGGGCTGCTCACGAGGTCGTAGATGCGCTTGTTGAGGTCGGCCATGAACTTGGTGAAGGTGCCGCCGGACATCTCCTTGGCCTCAGCCTCCACATGGATCCGCAGGTTCTTGGCGGCCTTGGCGCGAACCGACTCGTTCTTGGACTTCAGGTCTGCCAGATACTTGCTCTCCAACATCTTGGAGTAGGTCAAGGAAGGTACCGATGAATCAAACGCTCTCAGCAGAGAGATCTTCAGCTGCGGAGCCTTGATCTCAAGCGAGAAGAGGAAAAACAGGCTTTTCCTCTCTCCCCCAAGCTCGCCACAACTAAGCTCGCAGCGGTTCTTGAGTCTTTGACGTCCGCAGAACATTCGTAACATCATAGCATCACTCAGACGGAATACACGCCGAAACTGCCGGCTGCTATCTACACGACCGCACGGACGACCTGCTCTGATGGACGTCCCTCCCATTTCATCAGAACAAGCGGCACAGGAGGCCACTGGGGAGGCGGCCGCAGACAGGACAGTCGAGCCGACTCATCAACCACCAGCTGCCATCACCACGTCTTCGTCCTATGATCTGATCAATTCATCGGGCTCAGCCGCCGCGCCCGTCGCTAACACGAGCAACCATCAGCCCTCCCCGTGTCAGCAGTCCCACAGGGCCCCCTGCACCTGTCCGCCCTCCGACCGTCCGACCAGGCGGCCAAGAGAAGACGAAGGCGCGGCAGACGAGGCAGCAGTGGTGGCATCCATGACGACGGCACTGGCCACGCCGGAGATCTCTCCCCCTGTTCCTCAGTTTCGGCCCGAAGACGCCCCTGGTGCAGTCAATATGAGGGAGACGACCGACCGGGAGCAGACGGAGCAGCAGGAGGATCTCCCATATGACGACCCGGCGTATGCGACGGGATGGATAGCAGTGTCAAGGCCTCAGCGTGGCTGCCACAAGACGCCGCCCACCAAGCATCACTCGAGCGGGGGCGACAGTGACCCGGGCGAGAGGGGCGGCAGAGGTGGGCATGGCGATGAGGATGGTGATGGTGAGCTGCTGCCATCACGGAAGAGAGGGCGATCGCCTCCAGCCCCCGCAGCATGCAAGCCGTCCGGCAAGCGGCAAGGTAGCCCGCCGCGCGAGCCCATGTCGTGCCAGAATGACGACGTCCTTAACTTCATGGCCGGCTTGGATAGGCAGGGCATCGATGTGCCGCCGCTGGTGCGGGGTGGTGGTGGGGATGGCGGTGTCGACGCACACTTTATCGTTGTGGGTGCTGGAGTTGCTGGTCTGACGGCTGCAGCTATGCTCAAGAGGCGGGGGTATCGGGTCATCGTCTTGGAGGGAAGGGACAGGTGAGAAACGAAGCAACGATTGACGACTTACTTGTCCGTCCAGTTGATAGATGTTCGCATGTCTGTATGTTTGTATGTATGTGCCTTCCTTCCTTCCTTGTTGTGTTGTGTCGTGTTCTTTCTTCAGGGTTGGCGGCCGCATCCACACCAAGACACTCCCTGCCAAAGACAGCCTGCCTGAGACCAAGGTGAGTGAACCGCAACGCAACAGGCTTTCCGACTCCCTTTTCTCCGCCCGCCTCATGTGCATACAGGACACCCACCCATCTGTCTCTGTCCGTCTGTGTGGTGCACTGCAGGTGGATCTTGGCGCCAACTGGCTGCACGTTGCACCAGGAGATCCGCACTATCCCTGGGATTTGGCGGCGGCACTCGGCATCGAAACTTCTGCTGTGATGGGTGAGCGACACAGTGACGCAGCTGTTGTTCGTCGTTTCACCACCACCAACCACCACCACCACCAGCAGTAACTACACCATCTGTTTCCCCTCCCTGTCTGTCTATGTCATGCAGGCGGCAAGTGGGAGCCGACCGAGTTTGCGAACTGGTATGACGAGCAAGGACGGCAGATTCCACAGGCCGTCATCATCAAGTAACCCACACTCATTAGCTGATCTATGCATCCACGGCCGACCGTCCATGCGTGGACGCCCTTTCCAATAATGATGTTTCAGGGCGCTTCTGTTGATAGAGCGGGCGATGGCACACATGGTGGCCCAGAAGCACAAGGAGGACCAAGCCACCACATCGCCAGGCCCCTTCCCCGCCCACATGGCGGCCCTTCCCCCATTCCCACCGTCCGGCAGCAGCTCCTTCCAAGACTGGTTTGGCATTGCCCTCAACCACGCCCTCAACGACGAGGCACAGGCGCGCGAGGAGCAGCGACGGGCCGACGAGAGGAAGCGCAACCGGCGCAAGACCAGCCGCGCCCGTGAGCAGGCGGCATCACTGGCGGCCGATCAGGCGGAGAGGGACGAGAGGGAGCTGGCGCTGATTCGGCAGATGGGCAGCAAGATCGCTCAGCGCATGTTTGGCTACAACTGCAGTTTGGCCGACCTGGCGCTGCTGCCCTCGCTGGCCCAGCTGGGTGAGCTGCGGTTGCCGGATGGGCCCCATCGGCTGGTGGACGAGGGGCGCCTCAAGGTGCGTGTGTCGGCCGACACGGCCTACATGAAAAGCTACCAGAGGGGCCAGGGCTTCCTGCCCATCCCCACACCACCCCTCTCGCTCTACGACGGCCAGCACCACGCACCTGTCGGCCAGGCTGGCGGTTCGGCAGCGTCGTCATCGTCGTCTGACGGTTTCATGGGCATGGACGTGGAGGGCCTGGAGGCTTACTCGACGCTTGATCTCTTCAAGCTGACGGGCGACGATATTGCGCGTCTGAGAGGCGACACAGGGGAGCGTGGGGAGGGCGAGGACGACGGCGATGGCGGGCAGGACGACGGGGACAGCGAGGCGGTCACCCCCAGTAGCAAGAGGCGAAAGACAAGCGGCAGTGGCTGGCGGGTCAGGGAGAAGAAGCGGAGGGAGAAGCGGGCCAAGGCAGGCAGTTACGACCCCTTCAAGAACTCCAATCTCGATCACAAGGTGAGAAGTTGATCCGATGTGCCAGACAGCCACTAATCCACCCACCATGTCTGTCTGTGTGTGTATCATGTCAGCTGACCATCGGTGACCGTCTGAACACGCGGGGCTACAGCTGGCTGCCCGACTTACTCGTCCAGTCGGCCGATCTTCAGGACAACATCTCCCTCAACACTGCCGTCAATCGTGTGTGCATCGTCGAGGGGTCCCACCACGTGGAGGTGACGACCGAGGCAGGGGAGGTGTATAGTGCGCTCAAGGCGGTCGTCACGGTGCCCGTGGGCGTGCTCAACCCCAGCAACACGTCCCGTTCGCGTATCGTCTTCGACCCACCACTCAGCGAGGCCAAGAGGGAGGCGTGTGGGCGGCTGGGCGGCGGGGGACACAACAAGGTGATACTGCGCTTCAAGGAGTGCTTCTGGGACGAGACCGCCCAGTTCCTCAACACACCTGACGAGTCCGTGCAGTTCATGAACCTCCACGCATTCGACCCCACCAAGGCGACTAATACACTGGTGCGCAGCGCACACGCAACACACACACACACACACACACGAGGCTGTCGTGACCTTCGTCTCTGTGTGCTATGCTTCGCTCTCCCTGTTCATTCAGGTAGGTCATCTCTTCGGTCACTTCAACGTCAACAGAGAGCAGACGGTCACCAAGGCCCTCGAGGTCCTCAGCACAATGGCAACCAACGACACCCGGCTGTCCGTCTCGTCGCTGCGGTCGCTGCTGGTCGACGTCGAGGTGACTCAGTGGGACACGGACGTCTTCTCGCTGGGGTCCTACAGCTACTATCGGCCGGGGGGCAGCCTCGAGCACATTGAGGAGCTCGCCACGGCTCACCCGGAGCCCGACTCCAAGAACGGGGTCGACACGCGACCTGCCGTCTTCTTCGCGGGCGAGGCCACCAGGTGAGATGAGTGAGGAGGGCAGATGAGATCGGCGCCATATATGTGTTGTTGAGGCCTCGCCGAGTCATATATCCGCCTTTTCCTTCCGATGTGTCTGTCTTTGACATCAGTGTGTCGGGCAACCAGTGTGTCCACGGGGCCGTGCACAGTGGCGTGAGGGCGACAACGGAGGCCCTGGCTGCGGTGCATGGCGTCGCACATCCGATGTGGGTGGCCTCTGAGGTGCGCGGGGATGATGCGATGGAGGAGGAGTAGGCGGAGACGTGACGTGACTGATGGGCGAGGCGACGTGAGGCGACCTATTGTACCTATAAATGCCTTGGATTAGCTCTGCTGCCCGACAAAGGGGGTCGGAGTGTCGTAGACGGTGAATGATGGGTGGGGCATCCATCATTTAGCTGCATGGCGAGTGAGGGAGTGTGCATGTGGAGGGCTGCATCGCCTCGCATCGTGTGACGGTGAATGTACAGACAGACTCTTGAGAGAGAAGTCAAGTCGATGGACACATCACGTACGGGTGGGGTGGGAAGTGCAGGCTGGGTGGGGTTTTTTCATTAAGGGCGGCTGATAAACGCGTTGAACGTGTGAACGGATGGATGGAGGAAGGAAGAGTCAAAGAGGCAGGCAGGTCGCCACACACGCACAGCACATGCAGTCGTAGGTGGATGGAGTCATACATACACATACGGATGCACCAGCCCGACAAACTGCCGGCCAGTCGCGTCGCGTCAGTCAACAGAACGGAACCGACCGAAAATCACGACTCATCTCTTTGGCTGGCTGGTTGGCAATTTTGCGCTCTGTCACGGAACGACCTATGCACTGCAGGGAAGGTGCCGTGCGGATGGATGGAAAATACGTAAGTATGCACACAGGCGGTATGCAATGCAGAAGGGACCATGTAGAGAAATATTAATGAATGAATGCAGCTGGGGATATACGGGCAGCAAGCAGGCAGCAACTTGGTCGACTGGATCGATCATCAAGTAGAGAGAGAGCACACCCGATAGACAGACAGACCGACCGACACACAGACAAGGCGGTACTGCAGTCGCGAGATAGATAGGTGTCACGAAAATCGATCTCTCTCGGCACGTCAAAATACGACCGACACGATGCGCAGCCGTATGTCAGCTGCTGATCCCTCCAATGAACATCCCTCCTCTCTCCGTCGCGAAACGACCTATTCGGCCACATCGCCCCGTGGCTCTGGATACTTGTGGAGGTCAGTATGGGCAGGTAGACAGAGGGTTCTTGTGAAAGCCGCGCATCAGGCAACTGAAAACCAAACCCACAGCAGCAGCAAGAGGACAGGACAGTGACTCAGTGACTCTGCCATGCCATGCAGAGATCTCTCCTGCCCTCTCTCTCCTCTCTATGTCAGTCAGTCGCATGCAGCGCACAGACAGGCGGGCAGACACAGACAGCCTAGAGTAAGGACTCACTCACTGCCTGTCTGTCTGGTCTGCCGTGGGTCGGGCCGCTCAGTGGACAGGCACGTGCATGAGGGATGTGCTCGCACCAGATAGGGAGGAGCGGTTGGCCGCGGCGGCCATGGCGCTGGCAGAGCGGAGGGAGAGCGCATGGGAGCCGCTGAGGTGGTGCTCTAGGTTGCCGTAGCCATCCAGGAAAGCTTGGTCGACGCTGCACCGACGGTCACAGCACTCCTCCAGCATGTCGCCGAACACCTGCAGTGAAACAAAATGAAGAGGGTGGAATGATAGGCACTCAACATGCCCGACCGTCGTGGTTGTCTTCGCTATAGGTCTGTCTGTCTGTCTGTCTGTTTTGGTGTGTCGGTGTGTCTTACGTTCAGGAGTTTCTTGAAGTCGGGCCGCTTCGATGGGTCGTCATTCATGCAGGCCCGCATGATGATCGACAGACGCCCTGGTGGACACACACACAGGCGCACAGCACACACATACATTCATTCATTCGCAGGGCGCTCCGCCCCCAGTGCAGTGGAGTGCAGTGGAGTGCAGTGTGTGCATTTACTTGGTGCGTCTGGTAGGGAGCCGGGTGTCTTCTTGCCCCAGCCCACCGCAGCAACGATCTGCGGCACTGACAGAGCCACGTAGGGAATCTTGACGCCAAGCATCTCCCTACACCGACACACACACACACCCGCAGATGTCAGTCAGGCATGTGCAGCAGAGAAGGACTCGTGAATTGGATTAGAATACCATAGGAGAATTCCAAATGAGTAGACATCGGCAGCTGGTGTGCACTCCGCCCCACGGAGCACCTCGGGTGCCATCCAGTGCGGCGTCCCTACACGGCCACGGTGCTTCGACGACTGCACGTGCGCACACAGCCACGATACAGCCGAGGGAGCTTTCATATTCGTGTCTTTGTGTGAGTGCCTACCCGTTGCCTGAGCAGGTTGAGTGCGAGGCCGAAATCGCAGAGCTTGGGATTTAGTGAATAGTCCAACAGTATGTTGGAGCTCTTCAGGCTGCAGACAGACACGTGTCAGACACACACACATATGTACATTACACCGAGAGTCATCTATCTATCGTTGTTGTGTCCGGACTGGGCCGCTTACTCGCAGTGTATGATGCCGAGGCCGTGCAGATACGCCATGGCCGAGCAAATGCCCTGCACACCACATACCACACACACACAAAATAGACAGACATGATATTGATGTAGGTCAGGTGTGCACGATCTGATCTGGTTGCCTTGCCCCGCCCACTTGGCATATCTGTAGCAGCGAGAGCTGCTGGAGCTTCTGGTGGCGGCGATGCAGCAGATCGAACAGCGAACCGTTGCCAACGTACTCACTCACTATGCACTGACACGACAGACAGCGTCATGCCAGACACATCCACCAACCCGAGTGACTCCTTCGTGAGCAGCTGGGGGTACCTACCTGGTACTTGGCCTCGACGCAGATGCCCATAAACAGGGCGATGTTGGGGTGGCGCAGCTGGGCGAGGGTGGAAACTTCAGTGGCGAACTCACGCAGCACCCGGGCCTCCTCGATGCCGGTGCGCCGGAACTCCTTCAGCGCCACCTCATTCCCCGCCCACTCACCCAAATACACACGACCGAAGCCTGACAAACAGACAGACACACCATTTCTCCAACTCTGTGGGGAGTGCTGTGTGGCTGGCGTACCTCCTTCTCCTATCATTTTGAGTCTCTTGAGCTGCTCATGTGGTATGATGTAGGGCCGGAGAACGCGGTCCTCTATGATGTCCGTCCACTGACCCACACACCAGCACAAAGAGATAAGGTGTGTATGCCTATGGACGAAGCGCTGCCGTGTGCGTGTGCAGCTTACGGCGATTTTCTTGGCTTGTCGCTTGACTTCGTAGCGCATGAGGTTTTGCGACGCTTGCAGTAGGATCTGATGCAGCAGGTAGCGACAGGAGAGATGACACGCTGATCCCTCCTCTCCTGTGTGCACGTCTGACCGACCGACCTGTCGGTGCGCGAGCTTGTCGATGCCCAGCTCCTCGATCAACTCGCTGTCCGTCAGATCAAACAACTCTGATGAACCCCACAAACAGACAGAGAGCGAAACATCCAGCACATGGTTGCGTGCGTCGATGCGATGGGGTTGGCAGCTGACCCTGTCCTGTGATGTGGTGTTCGATGAATCGCGATGTGAGGTGCCCGAGGCCGAGGAGGCTCAGCCAACGACACACCTCACCAACCGTCCACGACACAACTGACACGAAAAAGATACACACACACACACCACGGAGAACCCACGTATTGACCATACACACAACGGTTTTATTTGACGTCAGTGCTTCCTCACTTGACGAGTGCGGCTGTGTGTGTGACGATGCGGTGGTCGACACAACCGACGCCACAGACGCATGCTCCCGCTCCTGCTGCTCCCGGGGAACAGGCTGAGCGCCTGTGTCGCGGGCATCCATAGGTGGGCTCGGAGCGCTCTCCGACTGCTCCTCGCCGGTCGAACCATCCACTCCATTCCTCTCATCGGGCGACGCCTCAGACACGCCCCCCTCGCCCTCCCTCTCTCCCTCTGCTAGTTGGTCGTGAGCGGACGGCTTCAGTGGCTGGCCAACCGTCTCGCTGGGAGAGGCGTCCGCATCATTCTGGTGGCGCGATGACGACGCGGATGGCGTGACTCGCCTGAGCGTGGATGACGGGAGTGTGGCCGCGGCTGACTGGCTCTGGGGCTGAGAGGGACTCAGCCGCCCTGACGACTGCGAGCACGGCGCTGTGCCTGAGATTGCGGCTCCCTTGGCCTTGGCCGCGTGGGCGGATGACGGGAGAGGAGGGAAGGGCACCATCTGCTCTAGCGGTGTGCGCGACTTCCTCTCTCCCGAGTGCCACGTCTCGCCGAACACGTCGCCAGCTGCCGAGAGGTGGACGCCGTGTCCGTGCTTGACGTTGTCACGGAACTGGCCGTAGAAGGTGCCCGACTGCTCGGCGAGCATGCCCCATCCGCAGCGCAGGTCATTCCGGTACTCGCCTTCGTATCTGTCCCAGTTGGCGTGGATGCTGATGCCCCGACCGTGGCGGCGGTCCTCATTCCACTGGCCCGAGTAGACGTCGCCGTTGGCAAGGAAGAAGGTGCCGTACCCGTGCTTGCGGTCACGAAACCACTCCCTGAGAGAAAACAGGATGAGAGATGCGCGGTTGTCAGATCTGCCACTGTGAGGGGCCGTATGTGCCTACCCTTCGTAGCGGTCTCCTATCCGGTACTGGTAGATGCCGTATCCGTGTCTGAGCCTCTGGATGCTCTCGCCGTGGTACCTGTCGCCGTTGTTGTAAGTGATGACGCGCTTCGCCGACTGACTCGTCTCGTTACCCATCGATGGAGAAAAAAGATCAATGGGCCGTCACGAGAGAGGCATTCCGACTGCGAGGAGCGGTTGCGAGCTATGCGAGCTGGAGCATTGAGGGTGGTGGAAAGAGAAGGGGAAAGGAAAGAAGACGAATGTGGAAAGAAGAATGGAAAGAAGAACATATGAATCGTCATGAATGGGATGTGAATGCTGCATCGGGTGAGGGAGATACGACATATGAATCTCCCACGGTCTGCTGTGCAGACCGGTCTCTGTCTGTCAGTCTGTTGCACGTATGGTCAGGACGGAGCAATGGATGACGCTCACTCGTCATCGCATCGACTGACATCGGTGAGGCAGAGCGGCGGGTCAGTCAGTCTGGCGGGTGCTGCATGCGGTTGTGCTGTGCGTCTGCAGAGTCACTCCTTCACCACGGCTCACTCCCCCCGCCTCTCTGCTGTGACAGTGTCTGTCTGAGGTGAGCAGAGCATCTTGCCCTCCCCTGGCTGTCGTCTGACTGACTGATTGCCATTCACTCGTTGGTGTGTCCTTCCTCTTTTGATTCATTCAGATCTCTCACTCACTCACCGATGGCGTCGTCGCATCCGATGCCCCCCAACACTCCCCAGCCCCCCGCCGCCCCTGCGGCAGTCCCCTCTCTGCCCGACCTTGCCATCACCAGGGCGGCAGACATGGCCATGTCACCGCACTCCGACAGACGCGCCATGCTTCGTCAATGCATCGACAGATTGCCGCAGGCCAAGGCCAGCGCCGCGCTCACACTCGTCGAGGTGCGCATACAGGAGGCCATCGGTCGTCTGGGGCTCGAAGATGTCCTGGTCTTCGACGTCGGTGGTCTGGAGGACGGCTTGAAGGTGGTGCATCTGCTGGAGCAGGGCAGTGGCGCCGAGTGGCGGGCGATGGGGCGGTTCATTCGGCTGGCCGCCATCTATCGGCTCACACCCAATGCCCCTCTGCCCCTGCGGCTGTCGGCTGATGCGCTGCCCTCCCCAACATCTTTCCACCAGCTGCCGCTCGCCATGGCCATCTATCGGCTGTTCGGCCACTTGCTCACCTACCACGGACAGAGCCTGGCGCTGCAGCAAGCCGGCAACGGTGTCTATCGGATCGACAATCAGTCGCTCCGTGTGGTGGCGTTGAGTGACCTGCCGGCCGGCAATCCCTATCGCAGCGGCTACCAGACGACCGATCCCGTGATGCGCCAGGCCGACTACCTCTACCGCTCATTCTCCTCACTCCTGCTGAGCATGCTGCTCACGCTGTGGCACCGTGAGGCGGGGGTGGGCCATAGGTGGGTGCTGACTGCATGCATCAACGACAATGATCCCCGCTATCGCTGTCTGCTGACTGAGCCCATCAGCGAGCAGCAGGGGATCGCTGTGGACTACCGCTTCGACAACGGCAACCTGAATTATGCCCACCCAATCGACTATCGTTTTGTGACTGTGAGCGGCTTCCGGCCGAACGAGACCATCGCTGCCCAACTGTTCGTCGGCCGGTCTGTGTGTGCTGGTTTGGGTGTCATCGACCTGTCGACGACCGAGCGACATGAGAATGCCGATCGGTCTCAGCCGCTCGACGACCGCTACCCCATATCGATGCCCCGCTGGGGTGCCGTGCTGCAGCACTTCAGCCTCGAGAACGACGTCATCAACAGAGGAATGGTGCTAGAGTATGGTGTGTCCTGACTGTGTGTCCCTCCACGTGACTGCTGCTCGATGGTGGTGACCGATGTGAGATGATCAACCGGATGGACAAAGACAAAGACAGAGAGAGGAGGACGGGGAGGGGCAGGGAGAGGGAGGAGCCATGAATGACACTCAAGTGATGGGCCGGATGAGGAAGCAGAGGTCTGAATTAACTAGCACTTCGGTGGTGGGAGTGTGTGTCTGAGTGGAGGGGGTGTCTAAGGCGGACCGATTGATATTTGGATGCACTCAAATGAATGTCACATCACCCGTATGCATTATCATTTGAATGAATCTATGCAGTCAGTCAGATGGATGGACACACACATTCAGGACACGCCACTCACTACACACACCCAGTAAGCACACCACACTCACAGTCAGGACTATCACGCACACACGAGCTCATTGCCTTCTGTGGTTACAGGTTCGTGTACACACCACCTGTACACATCCATGTGTGCTCTGTACGTGCTCAGGTGGTCATTCGAACGGAAACAAAGCTGAAAAGCTCATCGATTCTCCACGAGATGCCGTTGATGGTCTCCCTGCTGCTTCTCGCTGCCCTCCTGGCGTCAAACGCCAATGCTGCTCGACGCAGAGGTGCTCACGCATCAAACAAAGCACGCAACGAATGAATGATTGTGTATGGTTGTGCCTCTGTGCAGGCGCTGTCACGATGGCCACTCATCCAAGCACCGCCAGCGAAGCAGAGGTGAGAGGAGGCAAAGGCAGCAGTGAGTGAGTGAGTGAGTGAGTGAATTCAGGAAGCAATGATTGAAATGATGCACTATCCTGTTGTGTTCACACACAGATGAGCGACTTGCAGTCGGCAAAGGGATACACTGACGCGGCTGTCGCTGAGATCTCCACGAGCGGCGACGAGAGCAATGCCGTCAACAACTTGGAGAAGGCAGCTGAGTCTATGCGGGCGGCTTCGATCGCTGCGAGTGTGACAGACCCAAACCGGTCCAAGGAGGATAGCACCATGGCACAGCAGCTGAGCGCGATGAGTGCAGCGGCGCAGACACACATGACACGCAGTGCCGGTACGTGAGTCTTCAGTCATGCACCACTACGGACGGCCAATACCTCGAGTGTTTGGGCCTCTGTCTGCTTCAGGCCGCCAGTGAGCGTTGCATATCGGTGGAGCAGCAGACGAACACAGCCACGCACAGCCACGCAGACGGACAGACGGACAAACAGACAGACAGACAGACATCATCGGCCGACAATGCATTACTTATTGAGTGACAGACACATGGATTGAGCGGCTGATGCCTTGTGCGCGCGGGCCATGTGTGTGGGTCATGTCAATCATCGCTGTGTCAATCATCGCTGGGTCCGCCTTGACACCCTTCTTTGGTCGGCCAGCGTGGTCTCGGAATGGGTCACAGGCAGGCATGTCGAATACCGCCACACACATCTGCAGCACACACACACCCACACACACATGCATGAGAAGACGGACAAACGAAGAGTGTGTCCTCCAACAACCAATAACGTGGACCAAACGGTGTGCCAGCGCCTGACTGTCATTCATGATATCCACTGTGCTGCGGCGTCCACCGCTGGTGCTGTTTGAGCATGCCGCACCGGCGGCCAGCAGCAGACCAAGAAGATAAGCACGAAAGTACCGCACGACTGGAAAACACGCAGCAGCTCATCCGGGCAGCATCCTCGCCGAAACCGGCCGGATTGAATGCGAGCTTGAGGTTAAGAACCCGCCCTGGAATCAGCGTTGTTCGTGGGATGGCAGCGGCAGCATCGTCATCTGCCTCGCCCTTCAACCCTCCGCTGCTTCACCCGGATGGTCACTCATACGCTGAAGGGAGCATCGAGGGACCCAACGTTGGCGATGACGGATGTATCAATGTCTTCTTCCTGGAGCAGGAGGCACCTGTCGACGGATCTGCTTCTCCCCGTGGCGTCCACGTCGCCATTCCCGCAGCCACCTTCCAGCTCTTCAGAGGCTCCCCTCTCGAGCACATCCTCACAGCTTACGAGGGCCGAATGCACGGATCCAGCTCGAATCCCTTCATCCAAGTCGGCGGCGTGACCTGTGCCGTCGTCCACGAGGCGTCATCGGCCCTGGGTTTCGACTTCCTGGTCCGCGTGCTATCTGCGTTGCAGGGAGGTGATGGCGAGGCAGCCAACGGCCCGTGGGACGGTGTCGAGAGGTGGCTCGTCAACACTGCCAAGGGATGCGGCCTTCAGCCACTCATGGACGAGCCCTCCGCCCCTCCCCCATCGTCCCTCCTCCCCTCCCTACTGCTTACCGCGGCGGAGCAGTGGTGTGCGGGCAGTCTGCGCGACTTCTTCTGGGACACCGGCACAAGTGTCCTCTTCCTGGGCACCCCATCGGAGCAGTGCTGGGGCGACCTGCCGAGGAACCTGTCATCCCTCTTCGCCAAGTGGCACAGGAAGCAGTTCTCGGTGGCCGATCGTGAGACGGAGGAAAGGGTGAAGAAGACGCGTGTGCGGCTGCTTCCTTCATTCACGCCAAAGCCGACACCATCACGTGAGGCAAGATCTGGCAGGTCGATGTCTGTGAGTCACTCACTGCATGTGTCTTGTCTTGTGTGCAGGCCCTTTGCCAGGCAGGACGTCTGAGGAGGGCAATGGCTTCGTCCTCCACGGCTGCCTCTACTGCGTCTCTGCCTTCAATGTTCAGGCGCCAGAGGCCTTCGTGTCGCGCTACGACGCCCATACGGACGAGTGGAAGCCCTGTGGCAGACTGTCCTTCTTCCCCACCACTATGTTCGTGGCACACGGCAGGTATGTCAAGACGCACAGACACCGACCATCACTCGAAGCATACTCACTGTGTGGTCTGCAGGGCGTTCTTCTGCAAGTCGCACGCGGCGCGCCCACCGAAGAAGAGTCCTCCTTCAAACGAGGGCGCTGCACGAGGGTGTGACAGCCGGTACTATCCCGAAGTCTCCGCATACGAGGCGGACCGCCTGATGTTCGAGGCAGAAGTGGCAGCCCTCGAGGAAGCCTCTCGTCATTCGAGCGGCTGTCCCCCGCGGCGCTGCTGGTCCCGACGAAAGCTGGCGTGGACGGCAGTGTCGTGCTGGTTCGGTTCACTCAAGTATGGACGAAGCCACAGTGGAACCCTCTCCCCCCGCCTCCACCACCCCCACCCCCACCCCCAGCAGCAGCACCAGCCGTTTGGCCATCACGGCGGAGGGGTGGAGGGAGGGGCAGGCCGAGAGGAAGGGCTTTAGGAGCCTCTCCCGCACGCCAGGCGTGGGTGCCCTCCCCTGTCAGTCAGGCACGTTACCATCGCGAGCCGCCCGACCCCCTGCCGACGGCCATCTGGCTGGAGACCTTCACACCGGACGGCAAGCGGCTGACTACATCGGTGTTCGACCCGAGCAAAGAGCCGCCGCCCAAGAAGATTGATGGGGAGGAGATTGGGAGCAACGTCCCCTTCTGGCATCCTGAGGTGTCGTTCTTCGTGAGCGCAGGGTCGCCATTCGTCGGCGTGCTGCTGCGCCTGTCCGAGAGATTGGGGGCGACCCTTTTCAGTGTCAGGGAAACGAGGGCTCGCCGACAACAGCCAGTGTCTCATCCGCTCACGGGCCCGGTTGGGTCGGCAGTCGCGATGCGTGGGTCGGCAGTCACGATGCGTGGGTCGGCAGTCGCGATTCGTCCGTCGGCAGTCGCGATGCCAGGTGGGGAAAAGCATCTGTCAGGAAGAGCAGGCCACTCTTCACGTCTGCCCTCACGATCTCCGATGCGTTGTTTCTGTCTGCAGGGTTGGCTGAACGTGACCGGTTGGCTGAACGTGACCCTCGCCATGGCGACACGATCGTGGCTCTTGGCCTCCCATATCACGGTCCTTGGGAGGACAATGTCCCCACGCCCGTCACTAGCGACGTTGGCATTGTCTGGCGCCGGCAGGAGGTGCTTCGGTTTCGTGTGGTGCACTACATGAGCGGCACTGAGGTGCGGCTGGACAGCAGGCTCGGCACGGAGGTGCGGATCATTCCAGAGGCCATCGCGACTGAGACTTCTGAGCGGCCTTTGTCTAGCCCCCGAGCCCTTACTATCCCTCGCACCCTCCCTTCTGCCTTTCCTGGCGTCGGAGGCCAGCAGCTCAAGGTACAGTGTGGAAAGGCTGCAATTTACTTTCAGCCTTCCCCCTCATTCGGCCTGTGGGTGGGACACTCTACCCATTCGCTGGCCCTCGCCGGCTTCCCGGTATCCTCGACTGCCGACAGCTCGTATGCACCCAAGGAGTGCAAGTGGCGGTATGATGGCATGTTCCACCCCTTCCAGATGACACACAGCCGCGTGTATTTCTTCCCCGAGCTGCGAGCAGGGCCGGCGTCATCAGCTGCTGACCAATCGGCGGCTAGAGTGGAGCGAAGGAATGCTGCTGCTGGGCGGAGTTCTTGGCTGCTTCAGCTATCCGCTGCTCAATGCCTTGTCTTCTCTCTACCGGGACCACACATCGGTGAGCAGCAGGGCTGAGAAGAGGTTGGGCGTTCCTTTCTACGAAACATGTCTGTCTGTGTGCCTGTGGGGGTGATATGGTACATGCATGCAGCGTGGTGGTGGACTGGTGGATCGAGAGCGTGACAAGGCATCAGAGCTGACGTATGATGACCACGGCAACCCGATCGAGCAGTACACCCCTGCATCCGCGCCTCAGCCCAAGCTTCAGACAGACGACACTGAAGACTCTCTGACAGGGCTGGTACGCAGCGACCCAACCCCAACCAATCACAGATGTAACATACATGTGACACGTCGCGTGGTTGTATTGGTGCAGGGCAAGTCGAAGGGCCGACTGTTGGCGTATTTGGATCTCTTGAGCTCCAGCCAAGGCGAGTACAAGAATGCTGGCATCTTCCCAGGCTCACACCAAGGTGACTCACTCACACAAAAGAGGGGACGCACATGCCGCCCTTCAAACCACTGTTGGCTGCTTGTTCGTTTCGGGTTGTAGATTTCCGGCTGGATGCCTCTCCCTTCCGCCGCGTGGCGTCATTCTCACTATCGATCGAGGATCTCTTCGCCATTCGTGAAGGCACTACTCTCCATTACATCGCTCAGCATAACAAGACCTCGCAGCCCGAAGCCAGCAGCGGCAGCCACTACCAGGGGCCTCCCGGGAGCGTCAGGCGTCGTAGGGCGCCGAGCCGCACTGACACTGACACGGCAATCAGGACGTACCTCTCACAGGACCTGGGCTTGGATGGCCAGGCCATCGAGGCCTTCGAGAGCATACGATGGCGAGGGGGTCCATACGATTACAACGATTACATGTACGATTGGTACTCGTATGGCGCGTATGGCAGCGTGTCTGATGCGGGCGATGACGATGATGAGGTGGTGGATGGCGATGGGCTGGGCGAGGGCTGGGGGGAGGACGAGCTCGACGAGGAATCGTGGCATGACTGACCATAAGGAGGAGGATCACTGGGAGGAACAGGGTGTCATGGATGGAGATCGTATATTATGGAGGGCTACATGGGTATGGCCTACCGCTGTTGCCGAAATCTGATTGACTGCATTGCAGGGAGCATCGGCTTTTATTGTCTCTGTAAGTGGTATTGGTGGTTTTTGCATTGCGCGGCTGCGGGACTGATCAATGAATAGACGACGTGTGGACACTAAGATTAGATGAATGGAATCAATGAATGCCCTGAGACCTCCGGATCTTGTGTTGAGACAATCGACTCTCAAAGGTGCGAGCTCAGGCTTACGTCAAGGGTGAAAAGAGAAGAGGGCGAGGAAGATTTAAGCAAGCACGGGCCTCTTCTCAGGATGCAGGAATCTGCATCCACGGCCATCGACATGTACCGCCTCATCGCCCTCGTCAACCGAGTGCGGGAAGACGACGCCCTCGCCGCCGAGCTGGATGCCGTCTGGAAGCGGCCTGACCTGCAGCAGATGATCGATGAGCGCACGCGTGTGGTGGTGGATGCGGATCTGCAGGCCCTGCAGCACACCGTGAATGCGCTGAACGTGGCGAGTGGCGGCGGCCCTCAGCCGTATGCGTCCGTCCCGTCGACGCGCAAGGCCATCAGCATCTACGCGGACGGCATCTTCGACCTCATGCACTCGGGCCACTTCAACGCCATCCGCCAGGCGCGGGCGATGGGTGACCGACTGGTGGTGGGCGTGGTGTCGGACGAGGAGGCTTTGCAGACCAAGGGCATCCGGCCCATCTACACCGAGCAGGAGCGGGGCGAGCTCGTCTCGGGCTGCAAGTGGGTGGACGACGTCATGGTCGGCACGCCCTATGCCGTCGACATGGCCTTCCTCGAGAAGACCGGCTGCGACTACGTGGCGCATGGGGACGACTTCGCCCCCTGTGCGGACGGCTCCGACTGCTACGCCGAGCCGAGGGCGGCCGGACGGCTCAAGATCTTCAAGCGGACCGAAGGCATATCGACCACACGGCTGGTGAGCCGGCTGTTGATGGCAGCTGAGAACATGAAGGAGGAGTCCCCGACCCTGGAGCCGCCCACCAGCCCCACCACCAGCACCCACTACGTCGACTGGTCGCTCAACTCGGACAGGGCGTCCAAACAGTCGCTGATGAGCACGCGCCGGCTGATGCAGTTCATCAATCAGGGCCGCAAGCCGCAGCCTGGCGACACCATCGTGTACGTGGACGGGTCGTTCGACATCTTCCACGTGGGCCATTTGCGGTTCCTGCAGCAGGCCAAGGCCACCCACGGCACCTTCCTGCTGGTCGGCCTCTATGACGACAGCACCGTCGCGGCCGTCAAGGGGGTGGGCTTCCCCGTCATGAACCTCCTCGAGCGCACCCTCAACGTGCTGGCCATGAAGGTCGTCGACGAGGTCCTCATCGGCGCGCCACGCAAGGTGTCCGAGTACCTCATCCGCACCTACGACATCCACGTCGTGGTCGGGGGCAGCATCCTGGACGAGCTGTCGTTGGGCAAACAGCCGGGCACTGACACAGATGACCCCTACGCCGTGGCCAAGAAGCTGGGCATCTACCGCACCATTGACATGCGGTGCGGCGGGGAGGAGGGGGACGAGCCCATCCTGACCTTCCGCGACATCATCCGGCGGATCGTGGACAACCGCATGGCCCTGCTGTCATCCATCGGCCAGCGACAGAAGAAGGAAGACGGACACTACGCCAAGACCACGGGGCCGGCCGCAACCCACAAGGTGCAGGAGCTCTAGATAAGACACACGGACGGATTGAAAGATTGATGGGCTGGGCGGAGTAGGGCTGCATGCCATGCGAAGTAGTCATCAAGTGGATCGATGGGGGCGATACGATAGATGGGATAGATGCATGTGTTTATTTAATGGGTGTGTGTTTGGCTTTCTGCTCCATCCACGTTTCTTGTAAATGACTGACCAGATCGATGGGGGATGGTTCATGTGGACGGACGGACACGTGTCTAGTACTAGTGGTTGGATTCTGGATAGATGGAAATAGTCAAATCGAGTCCGCCATGGAAAGAGGAAGTGGAGTGAGTACCAGCGTCGCGCACAAGGGGGGGCGCTGACCTGCACCACAAACATGAGAAAGTGACACGGCACGGCACACACTCACAGACACACATGCAGCAACCGAGCGAGCCAGTGAGTGAGAAGTCAGGAATTGGGGTCAGGTCTCACAGCGCAGGCAGCACATTCAGCCAGCCAGACAGACAGATGGGTTATGTACATTGACTGACAAAGATCGCCCCAATTCCATGCCATGCCGTGCCGTGCCATGCACCCAGGCACGACACTCACTAGATGCCACCCACGAACACGCATTCAGGCACCATGCATACCATGCACTCACATAAATATAGATAGAGGGTGGGACTGACTGACTGATAGACACCTCAGTCAGTGAGACAAGATAGTCAGCGAGGGAGGGAGGGGCAAGAGAGTGAGCAAGGCAAGTGATTAAGGGGAAGGAAGGAAGGAAGGAAGGAAGGACACAATACAAATGCGGTACGAAAGCTCAAGCAACGACACACGTACATCCATCCTCACATGCATACACACATACGTGCATCTAAACCAGGCAGGCAGGCAGGGCCATCCATCCATGCCATGCATGCCTCACTCGCCGCAGCTGACCAGCCGCTGTCTCTCTCCATCTTTCTTTCTTCTCTCTTATACTCTTCCCCTCGATCACAGAGGCCTGCCCTGCCGCTTCCACCATCTCTCTTCCTTCCTCTCCCATCCATTGTGTGCACTCATCAAGAAAGCAAAGTGGGCGAAAAAATCGCATCACAGCACACAGGATGGCAGCACAGAACATACAGAGTCCCATCCATGCCATGGGTCATTCACTCACCTGACGGCAGTCTGTGCCCGTCAGTCAGTCATTCAGGAAACGAACGAACAAAGGGCAAAAAACAAACCAAGAGATGTAGCTATCACGCGGACCAAAAGGCCGCCATTTGGGGCCTGGCCGTCGGCGCTCATTGTCCATTGCATTGTCGCTCGCTCAACTCAACAGGTAGGTTGCAGACACGAGCCAAACGAAATGAAAGAATCATCACGCCCGTCCACCCCACACTCTCATATACGCACGAATTCAAGACACGACACGTCAGGGGTCAGGGTAGGGTAGCTTACAAAACGGCCCTCTCTCTTCTCTTGTACGCTGACACACCTGCGTCTGCCGGCCGAACAGCACGAGAACCTAGCTACCAATGGGATGGATGGGATGACCGAAGGAAGGAAGCGCTCTCTCACTGACGCATACGGCTCACACGAATAATGGACGCAGATGGCCTGCCGGGTGAGTGGGGGGGAGGCGGGCATGTACATCATATGCCTGTGTCTGTGCCGTGTCCTGGCAGCTTAGTCAGTCAGTCAGTCAGTCAAGCGAGGCAGAGAGGGGGAGCGAGGGATACAAAACTGAGCTACATACCTAGGTGGCGAATGAGAGAGTGAGTGACGAAGCCATGCAGACACAATTACAGACGTACGTACGTAAGATAGCAGTCGAGTCACCACGTGAGCAGCAGCGTCTCGCGTCGGAAAAACTGTCAATCTCGACGCCTCTCACCGGTATGTATGTACACGCACCCGCAAACAGCCAGCCCACCAGCCATCAACTAAGCCGACCCGACCACCCCCCCAGGCAAAAGAAACAACCAACCGGCAAAACACAAAACAGCAAATGGCAAAGCAGCTAGCCGGGTACTCAGACAGACAGACAGACAGACAGGCGTACAGTCGGACAGACAGAGAGAGAGAGACAGAGAACCAGCCCACCAAACGCACCTCATCCATCCACAGCCCTCTCCAAAACTGTCTCCCCCGCGGCGAAGCATGGAGGGGCAGCTGACCGTCCAGCATTCAGTCAGTCGCCCTTCTTGGCTCCCTGCTGCATCCTGCGCGTGTTGATTTGCTTCTTCCATAGCCGCACAGACTGCAGCGCGTCGGCAACACGCCCTCGCGTCCTACAACACAGTCACACAGACAGGCAAACAGACAGGCAGGCATGTCGTGAATGCAATGCTGGCAGGGGTGTGTGTGTCAAGTGTGATTGGTCTTACTGGTTTCCGCTGTGTGCCTTCTTTGGTATTTTGGAGGCGATGGTGTGCAGGTACTCCTCGAAGATCCGCACCACGCTCTCAAAACTGCACGACTGAAGGATCAGCTGATGGACGCATAGCATAAGAGAGAGACAGGCCATTGACACGCTATCATGTGGGGCCGTGCAGTGCAGTCACCTTGGCGGCTTCCCCTTTGCGGATTTTGACGACGCCCGTGAACACATCGTGGTTGTTGTAACACCTATGTGATGTGCAACACCAAGGTGCCAGCCGGCCAGTGAGTGTAGTGTGGCTAGTCGTTTCAGATACCCACCTCTCTAGTGTTGCGACGGCCATGACTTGGGGTATCGCACAGAACCGAAAGCAGCTCTCCTCGTCAACCAACGACATGTACCTGCACACCGCAGCAATCGACCGTAGGTACTCGAGCGTCTGTGTGTGCGTGTGTGGCTTACTGTAGGCAGTCTGGTACGTGCCGGAGGGCGTCCGTCACCATGTCATTCAAACAACTCAACGCCTGAATGGACAGACAATCAATACATCGAGCCGTCGCCAGCCACCGATTGGAAGTGCGTGACGGACCTCGTTGTGGTATTGTGGGTATTGCAGGTCGCCGAGGTGCTTGACGTACTTGCTCCACACCTCCTTGGGGTAGAAGCAACGAGGCGGCTGCTGCACTGTGTCCTCCAAGTAACTGCACACACACATACACACGCATTCATTCGTGAGCCGATCTGTTCGTTCATTCATGCATCGTCCCTGGTTGTGTTGTCTGTGTGGCTTACTCCCTGATGATGTTGGTCTTCTGCAGGAAGAGGCCCATGGAGATGGCCAGGTCGTCGATGTTGGACATGCTGTCACCCATCAGAGCAGAGTGGTAAAACAACCTGATGTGATGCCGACAGACACCAACACACAACCACACAACCACAGCCACTTGCCGACTGAGATGTCTGTCGTGATGCGATATATGGACTGACTGGGCGCTGGTGTGCACACCTACCGTGTGAGCCCGACGCCCACGAGCCCCGCGACGTAGTAGCAGTAGCTGTCGTAGTCCTTGAGGGTGGCCACCTCCTTGGTCTGGTATATCGCCATGCCCTCCGCCATCTGGGTAGCGATCTCCTTTATCACACTCTGATACCTACACGACACATACTCGTCCAGCGGTCGGCGTCGGTCCGTCTCGCCTGTGCACTCTGATGCTGTCTTGTGCGTGCTGGCTTACTGCGGGCTGAGTCTGTAGTAGACAGCGATGACGCGATCAAAATTCTCGAGGAGCTCCTGCTCATAGACATTCGCCGCACCGTCTGCCGCGGACCGGACGAACAGACACGAGAGGCAGGCCAGGCGAGTGTGTGAATGGATGGGCGTGGCGTCATGGTTTGTCAGCTTGCTTTGCTTACATCCTTTTCTGCTGTTCCATCCCCTGATCTGGATGTTCTGAGAGAACTGCCGCAGCTCAGCCAGCTTGACCTCCAGGTCTATCGTCATGTCGTCCTCTAACACAAACACAAGCACACACATATGATATCCACCCATCCAGTGCAATGCAAACAGGTAGATAGAATAGAGCCACGGCTGGCTGCAGATCTGATCTGATCTGACTCTCTCGCGCCTTACCAATGGAGTCGAGTGCTCTCAGGGTCAGGTAGAATACGCATATCTGACACCACACACGGACACACGCATGTCTGTCCTCACCGCATCTGCTGTTATAGCTTCCGCCATGTATGGCACTTACCGCGGTTCTGAGTTCGTCATGCAGTTCGATGATGACGGAGGCGAAGCTGCGGCTGACTCTGGTGAGCATGAAGAAGCAGTACTGCTCCTCCTCGGTCAGGTTGGTAGGCAGCTGCCGCTTCTTGCGGATGAAGTACCGCAGCAGGGCCGTCGTCTCGTCGGGGTGCGACAGCAGCTCGCCCACCTTCTTCCATTTCCGGCGGCTCGACGGATGCAGAAAGAGAATGGTGTAGATGAGATACAGCACCGGCAGCAGAAACAGAAGATAGCACAGCCAGATGACCACCTCAGATACTCGAGGAGAGCTTGCGCCAAACACGCCCTCTGCCGGTGGCCACATCTCTTCCTCCTTTTCCCTTCCCTTCTCCCTTTCGGCTTCTAAGCTCGCAGCAGATCTGCAAATCGGCTTCCTCGCACTGGACACCTTCGTTGCATGCCTATTGCCCTGTCATCGTGCTGCTTGGCTTTCGTTGCGGTCTGCATCCTCAGCAGTGGGGCTCTCCACCGCCCGACAGATCTGCGTCTTCCTGCTGCACTCGGCTGGAAAGGGCGGCTCGGCGGGCTACCGAGGATGAGCAAGGACAACAAGAAGTCGCACAAGAAGTGGCTGCCTCTGGAGGCCAACCCGGATGTGATGACCGAGTACATAATGAAGCTGGGCGGCCCGCCCGTGCAGTGCGTGGACGTCCTTACCACTGAGGACTGGGCCCTCGACATGGTCAGAGGGAAGGGAATCACACCAAGAGGAGGTGCATGTGTGTGTCGGGCCATGGTGGCGTGTGTGCAGGTGCCGAAGCCTGTGTATGGGTTGATTCTGCTGTTCCCTATCAAAGACACTGTAACCAGCCCACACAAGGCACGACTACACTGCACTGTGTGTGTGGGTACTCGTGTCCCATCAGACTGAGAAGCATCGCGAGGAGGAGGCTGCTCGCGTCAAGGCCAACGGGCAGACCGTCTCACCCAAGGTCTACTTCACCAAACAGGTCAGGTTGGTCCAACCAGTGACGCACGCGAGACAGTTAGGCCATCATCGTGTGGCGTTCCTCTGTGTTTCCGTTCACGTGTGCAGACGGTTGGCAATGCGTGTGGCACTGTCGGCATCCTCCACACGGTGCTCAACATACGGGACAAACAGCCTCTCGGTGGGTGGGAAGGCCAACATACACGCACTAGACACTTCATTTACTTACTGTGTCAGTCACTGGATGTCCCTCCCTGTGTAGGTGCCGAGGGTTTCTTCAACAAGTTTCTGACCAAGACGATGCCCCTCAGCCCTGACCAGCGAGCCGAGGTGACTGACCCAAGACACACATGGACAGATGACTGCTTCCATCCGTGTGTGTGTCCATATGTGTGTGGGTGTCAGGCGTTGGAGGAGGACGATGAGATAGAGGAGGCCCACACAGAGGTGGAGCAGCAGGGACAGTCGCGAGTGCCCACACGCGATGCACAAGTCGAGACGCACTTCGCCGCACTCATCGAGGTGACACAGCAGCCCTCCCGCCATGTGCGCATTGTTCATGTCCCTCTCTCTGTCTGTCTGCAGATGGACGGCTGTCTGTATGAGTTGGACGGGCGCAAGGAGTTTCCCATCAACCACGGCCCATCGTCGCCCGGAACATTCCTCAAGGTGAGATGGGTGCAGACACATCATGCAGACAGACACACCAGGGATGGCCCCCCCTCCCCCTCTCGTGTGTGTGGTCAGGATGCGGTTCGTGTCGCCGGGCAGTTCATGGCGCGAGACCCAGGAGAACTGCGGTGAGGCCACAGCCACGAAACGGTTGACGCTATGCACTAGGTGTGCCTGCCTCTGATGTGGTGTCTGTGTCTGTGTGAAGGTTTTCGATGATTGCGGTTTGTAAGGCCGTCGAGTAGGTCAAAGCTGGCTGGCTGGCTGACTATGAGTATGTAGTTGGTGTATGTACATACACAACACACATATGGATGTAGTGCGACGCAGTAGATAAAGTGAGTAGACGGATGGATGGATGGACAGACTGGACAAATGGATGGACAGACTGCGCGTAGGCATGAAATAAACTGATATGCTGCACATGGGCATGGACCACCGTGAAGCACGATGGGAGTCTCGCTTGCACATGCATACATCGAAGTCAGTCAGGTACACACCGATCATGTCAGCCATTCGCATTAATGGAGAGAGTCGCTCTTGAGACGCGAAAAGGGGGCAATGATCGCGTCACTCACCAACAGTCTCCAGACGGGATGCGTTTGGTACGTTGAGGGTCAGTGGTCTGTCTCGCCTTCGAATTCTGTGCCCTCAGCGACAACCGGCCGCTCGCAACAGCCGAAGGGGCAAGTCAAGCAATGCAGAGAGCCGCTGATGGCAGCGGTGACCATACTAATTAGCGATCCCGAAGGCTTGGCAATCAACCTACAAGGACAGGCGTCGTCTGTGCTGTCTGTCTCTTTTGTTCGGCTTTGTGTCTCACTTGTCCGACGCAGATGAGCCGAGGGAACTCACAGGAGCAGCAGCAGGAGAGGATGACTGCTGCTCTGCGGGGGCAGCTGCAGGGGACAACGATTGCTGCTCTCGAGCGGCGCGATTCTTCTGAGCGAGCCGCTTGAATCCTGGATTTTGGCTCGGGCGGACACCTATCCTTAGGATCTCCCCCCGCGTTTCTCTTATCCAATCACTCAACGGTCTGCAAGGGAACAAACCAGGATCAGGCATCAGTGCGAGACGCGAGTCGTTTCGTCGCCTCGGGACCGTACTTCTGGTGATTGTCGTTGCCGTTTGACGGCAGGGACAGAGTCCCACACCCGACAAGGCACGACCTGCAAAAGGATTGAAACCAGACCTGCAAAACATGGCAAGATCTCTTTCTTCGATGTTGTTCCTACCTCTGCGGACTGTGGACGTTGGCCCTCGATTCCAACGCCTCCTCATTGTCAAATCCGGCCTTGAGCAGCTGCCGTACGGGAGCGGGCTCCCGCGGCGCATGACTGCGCCTCACCCCTGCCCCTTGTCCCTCCCTCTCCCCACCCTCCCCCCTCGAAGACGCGTTCAGTCTCTCGTCCATGGCAAGCGGTCGCCCTTCAGTGATGGGCTGTAGACTGGGGTGTCGTTTGCTGCTTCTCCTTGGATGCAGGCCTAGCGTCTCTGTGGGCTCCCGTCTTGGCGGCGGCGACGGCGAAAGGCATCGATCTGTGGCCCCACGATTCCCGCCGCTCATCACATCGGGGTTGGCCTCCAGAGGCAGCGACTTCTCGTGCGAATTCTTGTTCTCCCTGCCCATCCTCAGCAGCTTGCCGAGCCTCGGCATCATCGTGTCTCTTCGACTAGGCATGCCTCAGAATCAGCTTTGGAGAAGGGTCTTCAGTGCAAAGCTTCCGTGAGACTGCATGCGCATGCGGGGGGCCCGCCCCCAGCCTCGCAGAATTTACGGCGAGATGCTGGCGGCCATGTTTTTCCCGCTGCTCCCGCTCTGCGCTTTGCTGCCGTCAGCTGTCACAGCAAGGCTATTTCTGCGCGATGTGTTGTCATCGGCTGAGCCCGCCACACTTGATGTGTCGATGGCGATGGCGAACGTGACAGGTAGATCTGGCGAGAATCTCCACTTTGCACTAATCTCTGTGTGTGTGTCTGGTGCAGCAAGCGACCCTGCAGCCTTCTGCGAGGAGCGCGCCACACCCTGGAACGAATGCCACAACGTGTAAGGCGACAATGGAATAGGTCACTGCAAAGGGATGTCAGCTCTGTCTTTCCCTTGTGTACTGCAGAATATTCTTTGACCGGCACCATGTTGACTGCGGCACCAGTGGTGCGCTAAGGAAGATGCGCGCGGCCCATGAAAACGGCACCAAGGCTCAGTTCGTCTACACGTGTACGTATGTATGTATGTATGTATGTATGTTTCTGCATGTTGAACGCCCTCCCTCTCGGAGGGCTGGGAAATACAAGAGATCGTGGGTCTGTTCTTGTTCCTGCAGGTTGCGGCCTCGTTGGCGGCGCTGATTTGATCGAACGGGCCACACCCATGGTGACGTTTCACACAGGACGGCCTTAAGGACCCACGCCTGTCTGTCTGTGTCTGTCTTCGAACAGAATGACGAGGGAGACGGCAGGCTCGTTTATCTGGACAGACACCACGTCAAATGCCCTGCAAGAGGGGTGAGACTTGACCGCATACATGCGGTGGCTGGGAAGACATCCTCCTTTCTCTCCCTGGACCTGGCAGGTCCTCACGAGTGTCCACCTGAGGAGATCACATTCGGGACAATATCAGTAAGCCTGTCAAGGACAGGTTTCTCCATCTATCTGTCGGCCCATGCCACAGGTACGAGTACAAATGTACCAACATGAGCCAATACACGCCCGAGCAGCAGACGGCAATCAGCTGCCGATCCCTCAACACCCCGATGGAGACTGACGGCGGTTCTGCAGACCCGGCGGCATGGTTCCATCTCGACAGGCACCGCCTCGAGTGCGAGGCCAACGAAGGGCTAAACAGCTTCCATCTGAAGAGAGGCTCAGCCGGGCAGAAGGTGTCATACGAGTATGAATGCTGCGAGCGGGTGGTATGTCCATTGTGTGCGCCTTGTGCGTGTCCGGCGGCAAACTGCAGTGGGCTGATCAATCAGAAGGTGGGCACCGACAAGCTTGAGAGTCGCGCCAAAGAGATGTTCGCTTGGCGGTTTTGTTGTTCCGTAGTCGGTTGTCAACCAGAATCTCGGCATTGTCGCACAAAACCTGGTCAGAGGCAGCCACTCCAGATGTGTGTATGTTTCCTGGTTTGCGTCGTGCAGACGCAGCGAATATCCACTCTGGACAACACCATCAAGGGCCTCGAGGACAGCCTAACGGCCGGGGGATGCCCCCTGCCCTCAACCCACCAGAATGAGTCGGCCCCTGCCCCACCAGCCAACACAACCAACAACACCACGTCCATTTCCCTCATGCAAACCGAGGGTCAGTGAGACATCTGGGGTGGCAGAGGGGAAGAGACAGACAAACCGATCCGATGCGCTGGCTCCTGTGTGTCTGTCAGCTGAAGGGCCCCCTCTTCCAATTGAGTTGGGTCGTGTAGACAATGATGTGAAGGCCTGGATACCCGTTCAGACCAAGAGCTCGTTCGTAATGCCGGTTGTGATTGGGGGAGTGCCTGACATGAGGGGCAGACAGGAGGCGGTGGTGCGCATCCGCAATGTCCAACCTGGCTCCTTCGAGCTTAGGCTTGACGAACCGGCGCCGTGTCGCGACCAGTGGCACCTTCGCACCCCAATCGACTGGATGGTGGTGGAGAGCGGCGTGCACAAGCTCGTGACAACCATCCCTCAGGGCCTCACTGTCGCCGGTAAGGTCTCAATTCATGCACAGCCGGCGATCCCCCATCTGCTGGGAATGGTGTCTTTCAGCTGGGACGGTGTCGGTCCCTGGCAACAAGCAGTTCGTGCCGGTGCCATTTCCACCTGAGGCGACCTTTACGTCGACGCCCGTCCTCCTCGTTCAAGTACGGAGTGACCGTGCACCAAAGTGATCGCCCCCAAATGCTGTGCGAGTGCAGGTCCAGACGTACGCCTCCGGTCGCGTGTTTCTTAAGCAACGGGTCAAGGACTTGAGTCCTGCTGGTTTCAAGGTTGCGCTGGAGACACAAGGCAGGCAGCTCAGAGACCCCAAGAACCCTTCCGACTTTGAGGCTGAAGGTGGGGGAGGGAGGAAGGCGCCTGCACACGCTACCGATCTTATGTTGGCTGTTCCTGTCAGTCCTTGGCTACGTCGCATTTTCTCAGCCTGTGCAGTCGATCCTGACCACACCAACTGTCAGTGTGTCCATCAATGGAGGCATCACGGTATGGAAGACAGCGTGCCAATGACTTTGCTGTGATGTTGGCTATGCCTTCTCTTCGACAGCCGACCCAGCTGACCGAGAAAACCCATCGAATCGATTTCGCTTTCTCCATCCCGAATGCACACTTCTTCGCGAACATTGCGACATTCAACGGAGGAGACGTGGGGCGTAAGCGACGAACCAACGGGCAGAGACCTTGCATTCATTGGTGTGTCGGTTCAGAGCTCCGCGTGCAGAAGAGGGGGGACACATTTGCGGAGATCTTCATCCAGGAGGAGAAATGCTCGCCGCTGTAATACCTTACGAGAGCCTCGCTTCTTAGTATGTCAAGCTCTTTCCTGTCTTTCTTGTTTCCCGTCTCAGTGATATGCGTCATCCGGCAAAAGAGCAGGCCTCCTGGATGGTAGGCAAATGCGGGAACATGCAGAGTCTTGCCCTCTGTTTTTGCCTTCAGGTCATCGGCGATTTCGAATGGACCCCTCCATTAGGCAAATCACGACCGCACATGGCAGCATCTGTTTGTGTCTCTTCCTTCTTCTCTGTGTCGCAGTCGAGCCTGTGCCACCCCCATGCCCTGCATGCAGGTGAGATGCTGAAAGAAGCCAGCTGCCACTGCTTTCACGTTTCTCTGCTTCCCCTTTGTCGCAGCCCCTGCGAGTGCCCTTCCAATGAAGAAATGTGTGCAGGTGGGGAAGACACAGCGGCAATGAAACACCTTGGCTGACGTGTCACGCCCTCCCATGCAGTGGAGCTGGAGCCTTACGTTCAGCAGTTTGACGAGCTGCAATCCGCCATACAAGAGACTGAGAGCCACCTGATTGCGAAGGAGGAGTACGCCATTCAGCTGTCGGACCATCTGGATGCATGTGAGCCGCCGTCGAGCAACGAGCCGCAGATGTGCCACCAGCTCACAGACATCACGGTGGGTGCGTGCGTGCCACGAGAGCTGCCTTTGTCCCCGATTTCGTTGCCTACATGTCAGAGCTGCATCACTGAGGCCCACTGTGCCTTCCTCGTTGCCACGGAGATGACTACGTGCGTCGACTGGACGTACATGGTGGCCATGAGCAGTATGGGGTACACTCATACATGCCAGGGCTTCAAGGCTTTCGCAGGCGGCATGTTCATGATGCCGGTAGGGAGAGAGAGACAGAGGGACAGACCACACAGCAAACAGAGACACGCTGAAGTGTATCGTCCTGCCTCCTTCAGGGGATGCCTCTACCGACTGTCTACTGTGCGGGTGATGTCATCACCGACCCCACACTGGAGACCAATCGAGCGACAGACATGTGAAGGGACGGAGAGAGACATGTCGCAATCGCATCAGAGCAGCGTGTCTCTGTCCAGCTGCAGACCTTACTTGCTCGTGAAATACATGGATGGATGTGGAATTGGACTTTAGACACATCTGACGAATTCATCTAGCTATGTGTGGACGGACGCACACACGAGTCAAGTTCACTCGACCACAACACGACAAAGCCATGTATCACGCCACATACCACAAATCACGTCGATTCACGCGATCTTCGCATGCAGTATGGCCGTCCTACGCTCATCACTCTTTCCCCTCCCCAGCCCAGACCTCCGCAGCTGCTTTCCCCTGTCGCTCGCCCAGCTCAGCCGTATCCTGGCCTCAGGTGGGAAAGCCACGCTCAGCTGCAGCTGACGCACCAGCTCTCGTGGGGTGGGAGGGGGTGGCTGGGGGAGGGATGTTCCGTTGGCTTGCGGGGGAGGGGGTGCATTGGCGGCGTCTTCAGGGAGGTAGTTGTTGGCTATCCACTGGTACACATCTTCCCATTTGGCTGTCAGCCGATACCGCCGACGTAACCGCCTGCAAGACATATACGTGACACAGATCACGTCGCGATGCCAACATACGGCGGCGTCTGGGCACCTTACCTGCCGTCGGGTAGCCGCACTGATAGTGTCACGACGTCCCTTGCCGTCGCTTCTGGTTCATCAGCAAGGTCGAATGTGCCCTTGCCGTCCTCCAACGGCTCGCCAGCACCCTCGCTGGCCCCCTCCCTTTCATGACCTGCCATTCGATCGCGCCTGTACGTACCAATCGCACACCATGGGCACAATCAGCTAGCGACCCTCCTTCTCTCTCCTCACTTGAGCGCCTCTCTGTAGGCCTCCCTCTGCTCCTTTGCGAGTGCCCGCTGTCTCCTGAATGCTGCCATGGCGGCCCTGTCTTTGTCCAGCCGTGCCCCGTACACATTGGCGGTGGTGTTGAGCCAGCTGAGGAATTGTGCCGATGAGGGAGGGGGGCGGCAGGCGTGGGTCGTCAGCACCGAGGGCCGCATTGAGGGGGGGCCGGGGGGGTTCAGAGGGCTGGCGGGGGTGGCTGAAGGCAGAACATGCATGCATGCTTGACACACGCGTGTACTATGGTTGCTTACAAGGGAAGCGCTCCTTACTTACCAGGTGAGTGCACGATGATGAGAGTGGGGAACCGCTTGGATCGCACCTTGAGCTCTCTCAGCGCCCTGCCAGCCTGCTGCTGGCTCGAGATGGCACCCCAGCACACAAAGTGCTCGCCCAAAAAGTGACACACCTCAGACGACGTCAGGCTTCGCGTCAGGAAGTGTACATCCTGCTCCACATTGGTGGGCCGCCGCCCTCCCCTCCTCTTGGCAGCCACAGCCGCCGGCCGGATGTACACCAGCAGAAAACGCGACGTCTGCCTGGCGTGGTCGAGCGCACCTTTGAATGAACCCTTAAAGAACAGTGGCCGCGGGTGGGCGGGCGACTTTAGGTCGTGGTCGAGCTGGTGAAGGAAGACGCGGCTGGCTGCCTGGCCGCTGTAGTAGTCACGATAGATGATACGGTCGAGCAGGTTGCGTATCCATGCGAACGGCAGTAGCCACACTGACAGGATGCCGGGTAGCTGCCGATTGCCGCCAGATAAACAGACGACAGAGTCAAGGGAAGGGCCGGCACCTTCACAGCTGCACTCAGGGTCCTCCTCGGTCAGAGGAGGGACAGCGCTGATCTCTCTCTCCCTTCTCTGATGCCACCTCGGCCGAAACAGCGCTGCAGCCCGCGCGTCGCCATTCCGAAGAGCGTAACTGCCTCTGCTAGCATGGTCAGCTCTGATGACTGTCACCGCGGCCACCACTGCCGTCCAGATGCAGAGAAGATGCCAAGAGAGCGACGGCATCGTTGGAAGACGGTGTGATAGATAGCCTCAAGCAGAGCGACTCATCATCAAGACGGGGTCACCTGCAGCAACAACAACAACAGCAACAACAACAGAACAAGGAGCGGAATGAATCATACGCAATCCTTCCTGCGTTGTGCTGCTGGCCCTCGTGCACACCTCCGACGGTCTCTCGGCGGCAGATCTATGAATCCATGAGTTACTGCACTGCACGGGTGTGCGGTTCACCACGTTTCAGCTCAGCATCCCCCTGCCCGCGCTCTTCCCTTCCGCTTAGCTCGCAACTGCAGCTCGAATTGCAGCTCCCTCCGCGACGTGAAGGACGAGGAACGTACGGGAGTGCCCTTGAGCGATGTATGTATGTGTGTCTTTATGCATGGCAGGAATCTGTCTGTCTCATTCCACGCCTCACCTGTCTGTCTGCCTTGTCTGCGTGTGTGCTTTGCTGTCTGCAGGGGACGCAAGAAGAGAAAGGCTGATGTAGTGAAGCCTTTTTGTTACTACTGTGACCGTGAGTTTGACGACGAGAAGGTGCTGGTCCAGCACCAGAAGGCGAAGCACTTCAAATGCCATCAGTGTCATCGCAAGCTCGACACCGCCACAGGTGAGTGACACAAGAGTGGATCAGGCTCTGCAGATGCATGTGACAGTACCTTTGGTGTATGTTGTGCTGTGTGGTCAGGTTTGGTGGTGCACATGCTTCAGGTGCACAAGGAGACCATCACCAAGGTGCCGAATGCGCTGGATGGGCGCGACAACCCAGATGTCATCGTCCACGGCATGGAGGGGGTGCCCGCCGAGTTCCTGCATGACCGGGGCGACAAGGGCGGCGCTCCGGGGGGTGGTGGTGCTGGTGGCGGCGGTGCGCAGCCCAACGGTATGCCAGTGGTGCCGCCCATGATGCCTGCTGCAGTGCCAAGTAAGCGGGGGGTCGGGGCATCCATCGTGATAGAGGTACGTGGGGTGCAATGCATGGGCGGTACATGGAGGGATGGATGGACGGGTGACGGATGGCCTTTTTTCTCCAGCGCATGGCATACTCCCTTCGTCTGTCAAGTAACTGACACATCGATCGCACGAATGATCTGACAGTCGGCAGACAGGCAGGGGAGCAGACAGACAGACAGACAGACAGACAGACAGGCGGGGAGAGAGGGCATGTCGCGCTCCGGCAATGTCCTGGCCAAGACCGACCCCAATTTGGGTCGCTTCCTCCACCCCTCTCCCTATCCACCAGGCACGCAAGCCAGAATGACACTCACTCACTCACTCCACCTGCTGCATGATGCATTCATGACTCCTAGACTGCCCTCCTCTCTGTCCTGTCTGACCCACATCACACCACACCACATCCGTCTCAAATCGTTCCCCTTCTGCTTCTCTTTTGTGTGTGTGTGTGTGTGTGTGTGTGCAGCTCCTGCGATGCCGAGCGCGTTTCCGTTTGGCGGTGCGTATCCGGCCATGATGGGGGGCTTCATGCGGCCGACCATGCCCACCATGCCCATGATAGGTGCCATGGGGATGGTCCCGCGACTGCCCACCCCAGCAGCCGGGATGGTGCCGCCAGCCATGGGGGCCGCGCCAGGGTTGGTGCCGCCCGCTGCTGCGATGAGGCCGGGGATGGGGATGCCTGGGGGCCTGGGGATGCCCCCGGGGCTGACGCCACCTGGCATGACGGCACCCGCACAGACCAACGGCGAGGCCGCGGTGAGTGACGACGTGTAGAGGAATGATGAGGGTTTCATGGCTGTCTGTCTTTTGTTCGTGTGTGCATAGGTTGCTTCTGCTGAGGGCGGGGAGGGGAGGGGACCGCGATGGGTGTACCAAGATGAAGAGGTGGGTAACCAAGGAAACAGACACCACACACAGACAGACGAGCAAGTTCCGTCGGGCATGTGTGTCTGTCTGTGTGTCTGTGTGTGTGTTTCAGATATCTCCTGAGGAGAAGCGTGCACAGCTGCCTCAGTACAAGTATGCCGAGGCCAAAGCAGCGGCAGCAGCAGGGCCATGACAGACAGGCTGGCTCACCCATCCCCCTCTCTGACTCACTCCACTCCCTGTCTGATATACGGATGTCCCTGCTTATTTCCATACCTTCTGTCTGTCTGTCTGTCTGTCTATCGTTGCGTGAGTTCATGCGTGAGTGTTTGTGGTGGTGTTGGCATCCATCCGTCAGTTTAGAACGAAGAGGCCATGCTGCGTGCCGTGGGTTGGTTGCCTGCCTCTGTGTATGCCCTGCGTGTGTGTGTGGGTGTGCAGCGACAGACAGACCTTTCCAATATGTGCCTGCCCGTCAATGTTGTGCATACGTAAACGTTTCTTTCTTCTTTTCATGAGTGGGTGCGTCGTAGTACACCATACCATGCACTTTGCTATCAACACATCCACGCCGTACGCTATGCACACAATCGGTCGGCCAGTCAGTCAATCAATCGCCGTTCATCCCACTCATTGTGCGATCATTACATCCATCCATCCATCGCATCGATCCATATCACACACACACACGCATCCATCCATCCATCTGCACTATACACGCGCCGCGCCCCACGTACGAGTCAGACAGACCACCAGCCGTGGCAAAGACGTCAAGACATCTCCAAGCTTTGCACACCACCCAGGCAGTGCATTGGCTGCCCGCGGCTAGTCGTCCTTTTGCTCCTCCTTGGCGTCACGTATCTTGAACCGCCCGTTGCTGCTCACGATGTCGCCCTGAGCCATCATACGCCGGAACGCCTCGCGCAGGTCGGCAGTCGTGCGCCTCCGAAACGGGTAAACCTGCACGAGTAAAGGAGGCTTGTTCTGGGGGTGCGTTCGGGTAGCTATAGCTATGGCTGTGTGGCGGCGTACTGATAGGATCTCCTCCCATCTCCCCTGGCCGAAGCGATTCAGCCCCGCCAGCAAACTGTCAACCTAGCCCATCATGACAGATCAACAGCTGTTGAGCCAGGGGCGATTCGTTTACCTCCCAATGCAGAAACGGTTCGCTGCGTTGCACGTCTAGTGTGTCTGCAGGTAAGTACACGGTGGCCAACAACACAAGCGGTGCACACGGTGCGGTGCAGCCTCTCCTTGTGGGTGGTTACTCACCCTCGTCCCTGGGCCGCTTCTGCTTCCGCCTCACGAGCGGCCGGCGCACCATCGCTGCACACAGGGACACCCACGTAGCACACAGATATATCAGTCAGTGTACTGTTGGCTTTCGCTGTGTGGCGGCTCACGTTGCTTGATCTCTGCAAAGGGGTCTTGGGGTATCCGGGGCTGTTGCTCAATACGCGGCTGCTTCTTATCCTCCTGCTGCTGGTGCTCACCCTCCCCCTCCCCCTCCAATGCCCCGCCACCACGGCCTCCCTGCCGTCCCCCGTCAGCACCAGCACCGCCCTCCTTGACTTGCTTACACACATCTCGGTACACGCCCTTCTCAAACACCTGCACACACGCACACGGAGGGAGGGAGTCATGAGATGAGGCCGTGGGCGAAGGAAACGGTGCGGGTTTTTATCAATGTCACTCACTTTGGAGAGTACGGAAGGGCACTCCGTGGACATGTCGGTCAGGAAATCCGAACACGCCTGCCGCCATATCTGCAGAATGAATGAATGCATGGAGACTTGCGTTGCGGGAGACCTCCGTGCGTGCGTGCGTACCTTGTCACACTCCTCTTTGACATGGGTGACGTGCGCTTGGTCCTCCTCCTTGGTGTCCTTCTCAGTAGTCGCCAACTTACTCAACAAACGAATGCTGATCCAAGACACCACGCCATGCCCAACATAACATGCAGTGCAGACACACTCGTCGACGTACGTCTTTTGGTGCATCTTGCCCACCCTTGTTCCACAGTGCTTTCGTCTGGGCACTCGCTTGCCACGGGGTTGAGCAACTCGTCCGCCTCCTCCGAAGTGAACAGTCTTGACGCACGCTCGTCAACAATCGTCTCCAACGCACCCTGCCAGGCCAGAGGTGCCATGCCATGTCCGTGGTGGGTCTTCCTCGGTCTGCCTTGCGGCCTGCCTCCCTGTCTGCCCACCATGAGCCTATACGCGCATAGAAATGACCGGTAAAGCTCCCCCTCCCTCACAGATGGCCGCAGCTTCGCCCCGAGACGCTCAGCAAGAACGATGCGATCATCCATGGGGGCGCTGACCGAACATGACAGAGGACAATGGTCTTGTTCGCATCAGCGTCCGTCGGACGGCCGCCTTACTTACGTGTTGTTGGGTGCCAGGTGGTAGAGGACGAGTTGCTGGTGCAGGACACAAGACACGACATAACACACAGGTGCATGTGGCCATCATAGCAATGCCCTCCTCACCTGTTCGAGGTTTCTCTCGGCTGACTCATCGCGGGAAGATCCCGCCGCACACAGATCCGTCGCGCCGGGCATCTCAGCCACGGCTGCAACCACACACATCAAGCACCAACACACGAGAGGCCTTAATCTGGCTGCATGCGGTCGTCTGCACTGCCCTCTTGCCTCCGACACTCGTGCATTCATGGCCTTACTTGCGTTGATGGCCGCAGCGATTTTCAGCGATGGTGAGAGGTCCGTGGTAGCGCCCATGTGCCAGTCGGCCGACTCGCCCTGCCGCTGCATGCTCCATGCGAACAAGGCTGCAGACACAGAGATGAGTGTCAAACCATGGCAGAACGGGGGAGCTACCTGTGGTTGCTTTGCTTAGCGGCCTGTTGCTCTTGTCCTTGGGCTCCGCTTTCCTCATTTCATTGCCCTTCTCTGACCTTCTGATGAGCTTGCATTCGATATCTCTGAGCTCGCAGTCGTCGCCCTCCCCCTACCTCCCAGCACGCTTTTAAACGCATGGCCACGGCAGATGACAGCCACAGAGGTGCACTCGACATCTATCGCGATGGACGGACGGACAGCTTTGACGTGTGGGAACTGCCAGGCGGCAATGGCGCGTTTGGGGACGTATGAGTGCTGGACGCTGCAGACGGCAGACAGCATGTTGCCTTCAAGCTGTTTCCGCACCAGGACGACGCGCGGCGGGAGAGCAACCGGCTCGTGCATGTGGCCCAGTGTGTCGGTCATGATGAGGACAAGTGGCTGGACACGCCGTTCGTGCGGCCCTATTTCGATGGAGCCAAACAAGGCGTGCTGAGGGTGGATGGAGAACCAGAGGCGCACCACGTGTACGTTGTGGCAATGGACTACCTGGGTAAGCAGGGGCGGGCAGGGGCACACACAGATCATCTATCCATCCATCCCTTCATCTTGTGTGTGTGTCTGTGTGGTGGTCGGTCAGGTGATGACTGGACGATCATCACGGACTTCCAGTCCAAGTACAACATCCCCGACATGTGCGACGAGATGAAGGGTGCCCAGAACGACAAGGAGGCCGAGGACAAGGCAGGCAGTCAATCACCCATCGTCCGGGGCACCCACGACCACAGCCAGTCAACCCGTAGGACAGATGTAGATATAGAGAGGAGACAAGGAGAGTGAAGGGGGGGAGGGGGGAGGGGGGCGCATGGCATGGATGTGTGTACGTATGTATAGGTGTGTACAGAAGACATACAGAGATCTACAGGCAAGGCAGCAGATATGGATGGACCACAGGCACGTGTGAATCCCATCCCATTCACCTCATGCAGCAGCCATCACAACACCTCCGATCCACCCCCCGCTGTACCTCACTGACACACCTCTAGCTACACACCCCCACCCCACCCACGTACGTCCTGCCTAGCTACCGATGACCACTGGCAGGCCCCTGCAGCAGGTGGCCCGTCAGACGGTACGTATTCTCATACGCGTCAATCCGCCGAAACGTGATCGAATACAGCGCCTCTACCTCCCTCTCACACCCACTCAGACACCCCTTGACGAACTCCTCCTTCCCCCCAGACATGTCGGCCAACGCAGTCAGATTAAAAACCAGTGGCCGCATGGCACAGATGAGCCTCACGCACCCCTGCACATTTCCATACGACGTGAGGGGCTCCTCATCCATGGGAGAGTTCCCCTCTCCCCGGCCCGCCTTCATGATCAGTCTGTCGATGCGGGGGTAGGCAAGAGCCGGTGCATCGGCAGGCAGCTCACTCAGACGCGCGGCACAGAATACGAAAAGGCTCGACACGCGAGCTGGCAGACACGAAACGACCTCCTTCACTATGCCGAGGCTACTGGTCCTGACCTCAACGTCCTCCAGTGGACGGAGCGACCCCAGCAGCGCCCCCAGGGTGTGTGGAAGCGGCGGGCGCTGCTCGTACTCGTCTCGCTCCTCCTGCCCCATCCCCCTTCCCATCCCCTGGATGCAGCCGACCTCCACCTCCAGCTCGGTCACGTTGGGGAATCGGGTGCTCTTGCCGCTGCCGTCTTGGTCGGCCAGCCAGGGGGCCATGCTGGGGATGGCCCGGGAGGGCTTGGTGGCGACGATGTGGAGCTTAGTCGCGGTGGGGAAGTAGAGGTGGTCACTCCAATCGTCATGCAGAGCTAAGAGGCCGCCACGGTACGACACCTGCCGACAATCAATGGATGGATGGATGGAGGGAGGGAGGGAGGGAGGGAAGGAGGGAGGGATGGTACCTTGTCGGCTTTGGTTGCGAGTTGACCAATGAAGCGTGCGGCCGTGGGGTCTGGAGGCGAAGTGAATGACACGGCGGTCTTGTCGCTCTCGCACGACAGCCACATGTGGTCACAACCCCACTCAATCTGATACACACACATGGCACCGACAAGCAGGCGGACTCACACACACGCCTCTGTCAGTGAGTGAGTGAGTGCGGCGTGCTTGATTGCCTGGCAGCTGTTGGATTGTGCCCATGAGAGGAGTGAAGGGATGCCGAACGACTGGCGCCCTCGAGGGAACGAATGGATCTGCAGGGAATACACAGACAAGTGATTCACCTGCACACATGTGGTGGGTATGGCATATGACCTGGTCATTGAAGTCGGCGCCAACACCTACAGTCTCAATAGCGAAACGCAGCTTCTTGGGCACGCCTGCATCCACACACACACACACACACGCATATGTGCATATCGAAGCGCACCACTCACATCCACCCTAGAGCCGACCTAGCATCGATGGCTTGCCCCACTGTGCCGACAGGGCGTTCTTGACCATCGATAGTGGCCCTAAGGCCTTGCTCAGGTCGGGGAAGGCGGCGACATTGAGCTTGGGCAGCGATGCGAGGGCGGGGCAGCTGTTGAGGGAAGTGAGAAAGCCCCCGTACATGTAGTCGAAGCCTTCGGCAATGACTTCGCCCGGGCTTTCGCCCGCTGCTGCGGCCGACATGTAGCCCGTCATGTGGATGAGCTTGGGGGATGTCTCGATGATGTGCTCGATCTCCTTGCCGCAGCTGCAGCTGCTGCTGTCGATGTGGAGCGTCAGCAGGCCGGGAAACGTCCATAGCTCCCGCCTGCTGACGATACCGATTCGTGTACCGGGCTTGCGTGTGCGTGTGTGTTGTCTTGCTTACCTGAAGTATGCGAGCCATATGCCGCTCGTCACGCTCAGCTGCTCCACACTTGGGAAGGGCACGCCACGGGCGGCGGTAGGGCGGAAAGGGAACAGTTCCGGCTCATCTGGGGTCCCTCTGAAGGCCAGTCGTGTGAGTGTGGTGCTGTTGGCTCTCAGCACCGACGCGGCGAGCCCCACCGACGACTCATGAGCCCACCTCGGTCGTGAGCTGCTGAAGGCTCTTGGCACCGAGACGGCGAGACCTCTCGACGGCTCTGAGCCCACCTCGATCGTGGCTGCCTTGACGCTCGTCTGCAGGCACGCACAGGGAGAGGGGTCAGAACCACCGCAGCATGCGTGTGTTAGGTAGGTGTCTCACCAATCGTGGCTTGAGCAGGGTCCGTTGCTGCGGTGTGTATGTGTCGTCGCTGGCCATGATGAAGTGCTGGAATATGCCGGTCTCCTTGCTCATGATCTGAGTGCGGATCTCCCTACTGACGCGGCACAGTCGGGCGGCCGCCTTGGTACTGAAGAAGGCCGCGATGCCCTGGAGGAATAGGCCGCCGGGCAGTCCATCGAGTGAGGCGCGACAACGAACCTGACGACAACAGACAGGGTTCACACACAGTGCTTTGTGGAGAGAATGTGGTGTGTATGTTTGGTAACCCGCCCACCCACTTGGCTATGAATCGTCTGGTTGGTCGGTGATGTCTTGGCGACGTCTGCCGCCTCGAGGAAGCCAACCAGCACGCCGCTCACAACATTCGACGGCAGCCCGTCCAAACAAGGCCGGCCGTACGGCTGCACACGGGAAAGCGAGAACAGCACGGATGGGTGGAGGGATGCACCTCTGCGGACGGCTGTCTTGCCCATATGTCGTACCTCGGCGGGGGGCTTCCATCCGGTGGCTATGGGTAGTAGTGGTTTGATGGCGGCGTCGAGGACCTCACTGGCGCTTGACACCATGGCTACGGCTGACGACAACACGGCTACGAACTCACCCGCATCAGGCAGCTGCACAGAGAGAGAGAGAGAGAGAGAGAGAGAAGACGATGAATGAGCTTCCTGTGTGCTGGTGTGTGTGTGTCTGTGTTGCCTACAATGAATCGAAGAGGGTCGCCCAGCAGCCTCTCCGCCTGCAGCAGCTGCATGGACATCTGACGAAGCAAGAAACATTGCATTGACTGGAAAGGGCAGCCCACGGGCCAGCCAATGTGCTGACCTGTTTCCTGATTTCCTGGATGAACTTGAGGTCTGGAGGTGATGCAGCTGCGATGGGGATGGGTGGCGTGGGCTGAGCCTCGCCCTTGCCCTCTGTAGAGCTGAGGTCGACATCGCCATTGCCACTGTCACCGCTCTCCGCTGCTGCCACTGCTGCTGCTGCTGCTGCTGGTGAGTCGGAATCTGGAGCCGATGCTCGCTGCCAGTAGATGCCGTAGGAGCCCATCGGCCACCCGCCACACCGACCCACCACCTCCCCCTCCAGCCTCAGACGCTCATCGCGCGCCTTCTCCAACCTCGTGCTGCACACACAATACACCAAGCACACACGACCAAGGTGATGGTTGGACATGTGTCAGTCAGTGTTTTTCCTGTGCTGTGCAGGTAGATACATCAGGAGCGTGTTCAATTGCGGATGAGCCAGCCGTGGACGCTCCTCGTCGACGGTGAGTTTCTTAGCTATCAACTCATTGTGGTCGAGGAGGACTTTGAGGGAGGAGCGTAAGCCTGTGAGACCGCACCTGAGCTGCAGAGGCAACGAGGGAAGAGGCGGCGGATCGAGTTGCTGACACACAGACAGATGACAGTGTGCTAGGACGGGTGATCTGTACCGTGAGTGCACTCTTACAAACAAACATACATACCCAGACAGTGGGATAAAAGTTGAGGACAGCATCCAGTCGGTCGATGTGCCCTGCCAGCTGCAAACAAACCATCCACTCACCCGTGTCCCTCCCTCCGTCCCGTGAACCACTGCAGCCATGTGCACTCCCTCCCTCACTCGGCAGCTGTGCCTTTACCCACCGCAGCTGCTCATAGACATCACGCAGCTCCTGTCGCCCGCCGCCCTGCATCAGCGAAGCCGTCGATTGGATGAGTCAGAGCCCAAGAAACGCGCTGGCATCATCCAAGCATCCGCATTGGGGCATCTCACGTACCTGTCCATCCATCTTGCTCATGGAACGCGGAAATGCGATGAAAGCGCGGAAGGAACCGTCAATCTGTTGCTTGACCCTGGGCTGGCGCCAGCGACCTTCTTGAAAGAAAGCTCGCACAGAAAGCGGAAACTCTGGACCTTTTTGGCAAGATATGCCCTCGTACTGTAGCCGACTCGGTCGCTCGGCGGCAAACTGCTGAGATTCATGGATAACAACAGCAGCAGCGGCACCCACCGTAGCGCAGGACCTGGTGAGCTCTAAATGGTTCGGTCGCACCGAGCCTCTCTCTCATTGGTGTCGTTTGTTGTTGCAGCTCCTGCTGACGCGGCCACTCGCCAGGCCCTTGCTGATCCTGCCAGGGACCATCGCCGCCACCAAGTAGATGAAGACCAGCACGACCCACTTCATGGTAGGCAATAGCAGCCACACACATCGTCATCTCTTAGCCAACCTGCCGTTCGTCTGCCTGTGTGCATACAGAGGAGTTGCAGATGATGATTCGGCAGGGGAGGTATCCTGGGTCTGACGTGTCGGAAGGACAGCAGGTGCGTTTGGCATTGTATGGCGCTTCGTCGACTGGCGCAACGGCTGCTGCTGGTGGCGCTGTTTCGTCTTCGTCAAGTCAGGTATGGCCAACACACCACGGCTGTCCGCCATAGTTCAACGTATCTGTCCACTGCCTGAATGTGTCCATTCAGCCACCTTACGAGCCAGCAGCGGAGCCGCCTACCGACACAGAGCGGGGCCGTGAGGCCTCTCCTGCTGCTGCTGCTGCTGCTGCTGCTGATGTGTTGGTTGACGCGGCGAACGCGGGGGCTGCCGTATCGGGAGGACCTCATGCTGTTAGTGCTTCCGAGGCCGTCGGGGCAGGTGCGAGTGCGTCAGGAGCGGAGGGAGAGTCTCAAGACGAGCGGCTGGTGAGAGGACACAGATGGAAGCAATGACGTCTTACAGTCAGCACTGAAGCCATGTCTGCCCGCTGTCCATGTGGAGTGCAGTTCTCGAGGACCGGTTGGTTCATTTCCGTCATGGGCAGACGGCCCAGCCGGCCCACAGGACGCTATCCCCGCTACAATCCCCTTCTGGGTGGGCAACATATAGCAAGTCACCCGCGCTTGTGCGTCGCCATACCAATGCCATGTCATGTCCTTGCCTGTGCACGCAGAGGAAGAGATGGGGCTATCGAGGGAGGAAGCCATAGCTGCCACGGCAGGCAGGGATGGGCCAGGGCGACGGCAGGTACAGTACCCAAAGATAGGTGGTGTTTGGGATGTTTGCTGTCCTCACAACACCTCTCTTTGTCACTGTGTGCAGGCGGAGAGTGCTTCGCACACCGACATCCAGCCACCTGTCGTGGCCGCAGATATGCCTGGACCATCAAGTCAAGTGGGCCGTCACGTCACCCGCCTCCCTCATACACACGCATCCATCCCTCCCGTAAGCACAGCACACCCAAATATAATGAGCCAGCATGATGACACCCAAATATAATGAGCCGTCAGGTTGGGCCGCCTGTCGGCTCTCATGGTTTGGCTCCTCACTCATCGCCACACGTCGCCCCAGCCCCCTTGACACCCCAGTTGGCACCCCGGTTGCCCGCATACCCACCCCCCTATCCGCATCCCTACCCACCACCCTTCTCGCCGCCACCGGCAGCGTTCGTCTATCCGCCTCCTGGCCATCGCAGTGTGGCTGCCTCACCGCCCCATCCACATCAGGTGGCGGTGGTGCCGATGACGACACAGCCGCCACGGTGGCCTCACGAGCAGCCAGTGGGGAATCTGCCCTGCCTTTGAGTGCGTTGCCGTTCCCGCCGGCAGGCCACCCACACGGCAGCCAGCAGCAGCAGGGAGGCGGAGGGCCGGGCCAGTGAGCCAAGGGGGATGGCGAATGGATGGCGGACATGGCAGAGATGCGGGAGGGAGAGGGAGAGGGGTGGGCACCGCAGTGGGCGGCATACATAGATATCATCTTCGGCGAGTGTGTTGTGAGCGGACAGACAGACAGACAGACGGGGAGGGGGCAGAGAGGGACTTAGCACTCAGACATACAGACATGAGGAGGGAGAGAGGGGCTTCAATCCAGTCTGGTGACATCGATGGTTTGTGCAGTCAGTGAATTGCGTGCGCGCGTGTGTGTAGGTGTGTGTGACTGGCTGGCGGGGATTGACTTAAGTAGCTGCCGACTGATTCATGGCTGACAACGCCCCTTTGGCTGACATGCCTGCAATGCTTGTCTGTGTCGTGAGGGTCGGACCAATCCCCCAGGCACAGCTTCATCGGTTTGCACCTCTCGCAATGGCCGGCCGGCCGTGTCCATGCATTTCTGGACAGCCACAAGTGACGCACGCAGTACCAAAGCCACGGTCCGTCCATCCATCAAACCGTTTGCACAGCTCGCCATCCCACAAATACAGACACATTGCCTCGATCAGTGCTGGCATTCAGGCACATATGACCGACCCCCTAGCTCACTCAGCTGTCTGGCTGTGCCGCCGCTGCTTTTGCAGGCGGCGGTCGCGGCATCCCAGACCTCGCCTGCATCTGCCGCTGCCAAAACCGCAACTGCACCCACACACCCACGCACACAGACACATCGGTCAGTCAGCCCATGACCATGCACAATGCTGCATACATACCTGTTCCTCCGAGATGTAGTCTGCGGGCGCGAAGTTGAATGTGGGGACCATGTCCTTGTCCTTCTCCACCTCCCTCCGCAGCTCGCGTCTCTCCTCCCGCCGCCTCTCCTCCTCGACTGTCACCTCCATGTCACGCAACGGACGCGACTGGCCCTTACCGGGGCCGGGCGCATCCCCTGCCGGCCGTGAGGGGTCGTCGGCTATGCCGCGGGGGAGAGAACCGGGAGACGACAGCTCAACGTCATCGCCCTGATGTGATGATGAATGAATGGGAAGCCACACCACACGCATGGCGCATAGATGAAGGGGGGAGCCGTGTGTGTGGACATTTCTCTTCTCCCGCTCTGTCTGTCTGCGTACCTACCGTCGTGATTCGTGCGTTTCTCAGCAGTTCGAGAGCTTGTTTTCTCCACAGCAGCTCGTCTTCACTCGCATCGCCGTCACTCTGCCTTTGAAGCTCGGCCGTCAGCTCGGCGTAGAATGCCTGAAGAGCCTCCTCCTCCTCACGAGCAGTAGCGGCCGCGCGACTGCATGGAAAAGAGGATGCATCGAATAGATTCAACAATAGCCAAAGGACCATCGTGCGTTGCGTGCGTACCGTGCCTCCTCCCGCCTCCTCTGTCGCTCCTCTGGTGGAAGTGTGGGCCTGACGACGTATTTCGTCTCCTCTGGTGGCGTGATCCCTGGCTTGGGAGCCACTCGTGGCCGCTCCCACACCTCAGGGCCCTCGTCTTCATATATTTGCCCCTCCTCGTCAGACGCATCAGTGGCGGGGACAGCGCTGCTGCTGTCGGCATCGGCCTGCAGACAATGAGGGAGGGAAGCGGCAAGGGTGGATTAGTCTGGTCAATGTGTGTGTGGGCGTTGGTGCTTCCTGACTGACCGTTTCCATGGCTTCGATCTCCTTGAGGACCTCAGGGATTCCCAAATCCTTATGGCGAGAGAGAAGGAGATGCCCTTGTGAGTGGGGTTGTGGCATGTAAGTAAGTCACTCACCAGCATGAGTTTGGTGTGTTGCGGCAGCGGGTCGGCCTCGCCTCTCTTGATTGCCGTCCTTGACATGCCCCAAAACCAGCCATTGCGATACTCAAACTCTTGAAACGTCGTCGGGAACGCAGCCACCGCCCTGGCGTAGTCGAATAGCCTCTCCTTCCACCTGGCGTCATTTCTGACGTTGAGAGCGGTCTTGGCGCCGGCCATGAGCTCTTCCATCAGATCCTCCACCTCCACTGCAGGCAGATCAGACATGCAATACGGGCAGACGACAGGTGTGCTGTGCGAAGGCGCCTTGCGTGGGTGTTTGATTCACACACATACGTTGGTGTTCTGCGATGACCTCGCCGACGGTGATGCCGCCATGCTTCACACCAACCTATGGGGCCGAAACGAAACACAGAGAGATAGACCAACATCCATCCAGATGGGTGGGTTATGGCTCTCGATGGGATGGGCCTACGGGTATGATTGAGCTGAGCCAGACGACGTTCTCGACCATCCGCTCCATGTACTCGCCGCGATCCGTCACCTGCAGACAGGCAGGCAGACAGACAGACAGATGCATTGCATTGGCCCATGGACGAAAGACGCATTGACAGCTAGCTGCCTGTGTAGGTAGGTACCCTGCAGTACATGCCGCCGACGTTGAGGCGCTCGCAGAACTTCTCAGCCCACTTGCCAGTCACCAACGTGATGCCATCTGACACACACAGCACACGTCGATACGTCAAGTGAATGCATTCATCGGCTCCTGTGAGCTGCACGTCCACAATGTCTGTCTGACCAGGGTTGAGTTCGGTGGTGACGTCGAGTGCGATCTCTCCGTGTCGGCCGAGAATGACGTACGGCAACAACTGCGTGGCGTCCTGCAGGCCGTACTTCTCCAGCAAAGGGTAGATCATACCGATCTGCGTGAACACCTGGCACATGGGCAGGCACATCAACACAATCAGATCTATACCGGGGGGTGTGGTGTGTGTGGATGAGCGAGGTGATTCCGACTGACCAGGTCTTGCCTCCTGTGTGGCGGTGTGGCGAGGATGACCTTCTCCACATCGTCGGGAGTCACGCAGACCTATCCACAGCACAGCGTTCAATCAATGTGTCTGTCTGTCAGTGTGTCCCCTTTCCTAGCTGAATGGTTGGTCTACGTACGTAGATGGGTCCCTGTCCGGCCTGCAGCGCATTGGCGGGGTGGAGGCCCTTCCTTGACGCGTCCTGGTAGGTCTCCATCGGCACCGTCACATCCACACCGTGGATCGAGTAGTTCTCGTCGACATAACGACCCTCACGACCCCACTTGCGCAACGCCTGCGCCATCCGCCCACTGCCCACGATGATGGACGGCATGTACTGCGGCAACGGAGGACGGGCGCGAGACAGGTCCACCGGAGCCGTGGAGCCCCCCTCAGCAGGGCTCACAATGGACGCCATGGTGGTCGGCGTGCCTCCTGTGGGCTGCTGGGGGCTCGATAGTGCGGAAGCGGCGGTGGACTGCACGTGCGTCCAGTGCTGGAAGGCGGAGAGGAGGGTGGGGTATGATGGCCAACGCTGGACGTCAAAGGGGTCCTGAGTCAGGCCGTAGCGGACTTGCAAAAAGTACGGAAGCCTCTGCATCCACACACACACATCTGGGTGGTCACCTTTGCCTGTGCGTGTGTGTGTGTGTGTGTGTCCACTCACTAGACTGACCAGCTTTAGGAAACCCACGAGGGTTTCCTTGTCGAGCTTGGCGGCCTGGTTGAGAGCCGTCGGTGCCTTGATGACCATGGTGTCGCTGCGGAAGGGTGACGCGATAATGAAGGGCCGCTCCTTCACCTTACCCCCGCCACCGCCCCCCATGGCGTTGGCCCGCTGCAGCAACACCTGCCCGCTCAGCACGGGATCAAAGGTGGCGTCATACATGGGAGGGTAGCACGACAGGTACACTCGCCGCCGCGGCTCCACGTACTTGACCCGCACAGACACCTCCTGGCCCACAGAATAGGCCTCTCCCACATCAGCCAGCCTCAGCGGCCCACCGCTCTGCCCCTTGTGAGCTGTCCCCGCCTCATCGATGGCCACAATCACGTCATCAGTCTTGTCACCCTGCTCTCCCTTTGGCTGCAGCTGCAAGCCGGTCAGATCGCCGTACTGAGCAAAGCCAACGATGTCAATCGGCTTATCGGGGAGAGGGGGCGGCGTGGGTCCAGCGTCAGCAGCCATAGTGGCATCGTCCGCCTTCAGCGGTGGTGGTGGTGGAAGGGTCAGTTTGATGAAGGCGCCAGAGTCTGTGGTGGCCACGACAGTGCCGTTGAAGAACATGTCAGGTGGGACCGACTCCAGCAGTGGCTGCAGCAGCGGCTCCGGATCAGCCGACGGCAGCATAGTCAGCAAAATGCGGGACTCTTGACGGACAGGGATAGACAAGAGAAACAACCCACCCATCATACTCAGTGCATGGCGCTGTCTCTCTCTGTGGTTTTATGTACCTGTTTCGATGACGTCCATGAGTCGCACCTTGAGAGTGTCGCCAGGCTTCACCTTCTCGCCCATCTCTGCCTCAAACCCATAGGCCATCTCGTGGACGTGCAGGAACCCAGGCATGCCGGCGCCACAATCCAACCACGCACCAAACTCCGTCACCATGCGCACCTTGGCCTCAAAGAAAGCCCCATCCTTGTGCTGCTCGACCACCTGACGACACGCCTTCCTCAGCTCAGCCTTAGCTGGCTGGCTGCTCGCCGGCTGCTTCTGTGTGACAACAGTTTTCCGCTCGGGAGATGCCACGGCCGCCCGGAGAGCTGATGCTGATCTCAGATGAGGCGGCGATAGAGGGCGTATGGAGGGGCTGGGGAGAGGGCGGAATGCAGATGCCGAGGTGGCGAATAGCAGCACCGACAGAAGAGCCGTCCTTGTTGAAGTGGGTGGATGAGTGGAAAAGGCTGAGAGAGGCCGGGATCTTGCTGCTGCAGTGCCGTCATCGGTCCTCCTCGATGGTGCGACTGACTGCCGCATCGATGACCTCATTGCCAGACGACAGGAGAGGATTGAAGCAGATCTGTGATCAGTGACCTCCCTGGCTGCAGCAGCTACACATTGGCTCCTTAACTAAGGTGTTGCCTCATCAGATCTGCAATATCCCGATCCGTAGCTCGCAAGTGGCGGCGAGAAAAGGAAGACGAGAGCTCTTTGATGCGCAGCGTCCAAGGTGAGCAACAGCAGAGAAGGACAAAGGCGAAAGAAAGAACCAATTTGAAAGCGTTTCTCTCGGTTCGTGCCTGCTTCAGGCGTGAGGAGAGGCCTGGTATGCAGCGCATCGCTGCATCGGCGGCATCTCTCCACTACAGCAGCAAGCCGTGACGCACCATCGACGCATCGAGAAAAGGCAGCTGTCGTGGTGAGTGAAGGCACGCCCAGATCTTCATCTGGCGCAGTGTGATTCTGTTCTGTGTGTGTGCATGCATTCAGTTCGACATCGATGGCGTGCTTGTGAGAGGCAAGAAAGCGCTGCAGGGGGCCAAGGAGGCCCTGAAGCTGCTGAGAGATGGGGACCTGCCTTTCACCTTCTTGACCAACGGCGGCGGCATTACGGAGAGCAACAAGGCAGAGGAGCTGACGACACTCCTGGACACAGAGGTCTCGCCTGATCAGGTAGGTATGATAGATAGAGGCAGATAGGATCGGTGGGTGGATGCATCGATGCAGGTGTCTGTCTGGGTGTCGGTCAGGTCCAGATGAGCCACACGCCGATGAGGGAAGTGGCGCAGCGCTACACAGACCGTCGGGTCATGGTGGTGGGATCCAAGCGCTTTCTCGACGTCGCCAAATCGTGTGGCTTTAGCGACATCATCACACCGCAGGACTTCCTGCAGGTGCGGTCGGACAAGAGATCAGAAATCTGACTGCAGCAGCCACCGAAGTGTGGCTGCATGTGGGTTGTGTGTGTATAAGCAGGAGTGGCCTAACCTTTATCCCTACCGCAAAGTGGAGACGAGACCGAAGGGGTGAGCCACGGACGGGTGATGGTGCATGGACGCGGTCGGCTTTGCCTCTTTTCGTCTGTTCAGGCCGCTGCCGGAGGCTGTGGTGATCCTGCATGACCCCCAGGATTGGGCGCTGGAAGCACAGGTGTTGTGCGACATTCTGTCTGGCTCGCTGGCGGCCGGCGAGGAGCACAGCCCTCATCTGTACGCCTCCAACCCCGACTTTCTCTATTCTGCGGCACACCACACGCCCAGGTACTGGCGAGCCAGCCAGTCAAATAGTCACCCCATCCGTCGCCATGCCATGAGTTGGTGTGTGTCAGGTAGGTTTGGGCAGGGTGCATTCACTACAGCGCTTGAGCACTTATTCGAGAAGCTGCACGGCCGGCCGCTGCCCGTCACATACTATGGGTGAGCTGGCCTGCCGGGTGCAGATAGACGCAAGCTGCACGTATGCTCTCATTCGTGGTGGGTCGTTTCATATGTATCAGCAAGCCGAATGCAGTGGTGTACAGGTACGCCACGCGCATCCTGGAGGCAGAGGTACGGCGCATTCGGTCGCTGCCAGCCGCTGACAATGTCACCTTCGACCGCATCTATGCCATCGGAGACAACCCCAAGTAAAGCAACCAGCCGACGCATACACGCACTTAAACGGGCAAAGATGTGCCTGATGGTTGGTTTGTTTGTCTGTTTCATCAATGCCGTCAGAGCCGACGTGAGAGGTGCAAATCGTGCCGGGCTGCCGTGGACGTCAGTGCTGGTGAGGACGGGTGTGTTCAGCGGCGAGGATAACGATCCCGATGACCCGGCACACATAGTGTCCCACGACGTGCATGCGGCTGTCAAGATGATTGTTGAGAGGAGGGAGACGGAGAGGACAGGGCAAACTGGCTAGGGACGTGCTGGTATTGACGTCCTTTCAAGGGTTTGAAACCCAAACCCTTGAAACCCAAACCCTAAGACACTCTGCGAGCTTAGAATCAGTGCTGGTCAGAGTCCATCTAACGGCTCTATTTCCATCTCTCCAGTCCTTCCCTCACGTCTGCTGCATTCCCCCGGCACGACACGCTTTTTCGACCCTTAGATCTGTCACACGCATCTGTCACACGCATCAACGATGGTGTTCAAGACTCTTGCACTCGCTCTCCTCGCTGTCGGTCTGGTCAATGGCGCCGGAGATATGGGTGCGGCAAACGAAGCCGCCGCAGCTCCCGCATCCGAGGCAGCCGACGCACCTGCAGGTGGGTGATACATGCGTCGCTTCATGCCGGAAGGAGGGATGATGCGAGATCTGTGTGTCTGCCGTTCTCTCAGGTGTCGCAGCGGCCGAGAAGGACATCGTTGAGACTGCCATGGCCACCCCGGTACATAGACCACTGCATGTGATCGTGGGGGGGCATGCGTCGCTCCCCGCCTGTGCTCTGGTGTATGTCTGCAGGAACTGAGCACCCTTGTGACAGCCGTTCAGGCCGCCGGTCTGGTGGACACTCTCAAGGGCGAGGGTCCCTTCACTGTCTTCGCTCCCACCAACGAGGTGAGACACACACTCCCCTGTCCACTGACTGAACGTCTCGACGCCCGTCCACTCGTGTCATGTCTCTGTGTCCGCAGGCATTCGCTGCCGTGGAGGGTTTGGATGAGATCCTGAACAACACTGAGACGCTCACCGCCATCCTCACCTACCACGTCATCCCCAGCGCCATTCCCTCATCCGACCTCCTGACCTCTCTCCAGAGTGCCCCCGAGGGCGAGGGCATTAGCGCGGCGACAGTGCAGGGCGCCAACGTGACGGCGACTCTGGAGGGCGAAGCCATCGCCATCAACGAGGCGAAGGTCGTGATCCCCGATGTGGAGGCCTCCAACGGCATCGTGCACGTCATCGACACGGTCCTCCTGCCGCCTGAGACGCGCCGCGTAAGGATGATGATCGTCACACTGATGCATCGGAACGTGGTTGGAAGGATGCCGTCCTGATGTGTTTGGTGTTTGTGTACTGCAGAAGCTCCAGGCCGGGTCCAGCTGTTATGGCACCTCCACGGCTGCGATGTCTGCCCCCTCGATGTCATCCGGTGGTGCCGCTGCGCCGGCTCCAGCACAAGAGGGCTCCGTCGGTGCTGACCTTCCCCCTTCCGCCCCTGCTGCTGATGCGCCAGCTGCCGAGGCCGAGCAGGACATCGTCGAGATTGCCACCGGCACCGAGAATCTGAGCACCCTCGTCACTGCCCTCCAGGCCGCCAACCTTGTCGACACCCTCAAGGGCGATGGCCCCTTCACCGTCTTCGCACCCACCAACGAGGTCAGTCCACCATGCAGTTTGCTCACGTAGCGATCCATCGTCATGTCCTGCGTGTGCTGTGTGTGGTTGTGCAGGCGTTCGCTGCTGTTGAGGGCATCGATGAGATCGTGGCCGACACTGAGGTGCTGACCAAGATCCTGACCTACCACGTGGTGCCAGCCGAGCTGCCCTCCGAGGCCATCGCCGCGCAGATCGAGAGCGCCACTGAGGGCAGCATCACCGCCAGCACTGTCGAGGGCCAGAACGTGACGGCCAGCGCCGAGGGCGCCAATTTGCTGCTAAACGGACAGGCGCGCGTGGTGACGCCCGACGTCAAGGCGTCCAACGGTATCGTCCACATCATCAACAACGTGCTCATCCCGCCCGAGCTCAGGGTGAGCATGCGAAGAAGAGGCCAAGGGTCGATGAAGGAGGGATTGTCTCATCTGTCTGTCTTCGGTGTCCCTTTGTGTGTGCAGCGCCGCCTTGGCCCCAAGTATCCGGGCAAGACTGGTGGTGTGGCAGGCGAGCCCAAGAAGGACATCGTTGAGACAGCCATGGCCACCGAGGCCTTGAGCACTCTCGTCGCCGCCGTCAAGGCCGCTGAGCTCGTCGAGACACTCAAGAGTGAGGGTCCGTTCACCGTCTTCGCACCTACCAATGAGGTGAGACAATTAACCTGCAAAGGCGAGCATGGCGGCCGTTACAACATCGTTTCTCCGCTGTCTTCGTTCGTTGCACGTTGCAGGCGTTCGCCGCTCTGCCCGCGGGTGTGCTGGACCAGCTGCTGTGCACTCCTGCCAACGTGGCCATCCTGAAGAACATCCTCCTCTTTCACGTGGTGGCTGGCAAGGCCATCGACTCGAAGAGCATCATCGATGCCGCTCCCCTGGCTGCCACCACTGCCCTCGAAGAGGACGTTAATGTCAAGGTTGAGAACGGGACTGTCCTGGTCAACGACATCCCCGTGATCAAAGCCGACGTGAAGGCCAAGAACGGCATCGTGCATGTCATCTCGGGCGTGCTGCTGCCGGCGAGCTTCGATCCCGCTGCGCTCGAGGCGTGCCCCACTGAGCGCCGGTCCCTGCGCGCCCGTGCGGTGGTCATGTGAGTGGCTGATGCATGTGTGAGCGAGAGAGATCCTTTTTCTTTACAGGGGCTAGCCGGGGTGTGTCGTGCCGTATCATGTCTGACTGTTTTGTCTGCCTGTCTAGTCGTCTCGGTCTGCGTGGTGTGGCTGATCGTCTGATCGTGTGAACCTGTCTGCCTGTCTGCCTGTCCGTCTGCCTGTCTGCCTGGGTGAGTGTCGTCTGTGGGTTAAGGCTGGCTGCGGGGTGTTTGTATATATGGGGATGTACGCGGGGCGTGGCGAGTTTTGTTGACATGATGTTTACAGACCTAGGGCATCAGCCGTGGTGTGCGGTTGGGCCAGCCATCGTAGAGAGAGTAGGTAGGGTCGAGAGAGAGAGAGAGAGGGGTCGCGGGCGGGGGGGTCACATGCGTTCCCAGGTTCCCAGAGGGTATGTAATAAAACACCCTTTTCACATGCTATGCTGGGCTAATTGATGGGTACCTATCGCTCATCGCGTGGGGGGAGGGGGGGGGGGACTGCAACACGTACATGCACATCACGAAGGTGACCGTGTGTGAGGGGGGGAGGGCACATTTGCAAGGGAGCGCCACGCCTCGGGCCTGAAGGCTCTTCGGAGGGCAGCTGTTTTGACAGGGCGGGCGGACCGTCACTGTATGCGCGTCGTGTCGGGGTGTGTGTGTGTGTGTGTGATAGCGCTCACTGTTGCGTTTATTCAATTTCATGCTCTATGTCGTACGTATGTCTTCTCCGCCATGTCCGTGTCTGAGAGAGGCACTGCCGCACCTTTCGCCTCACAGAGGCACGCCGGCTTTTCTTCGACGACACATCGACCCATGACTTTCTTTATGCACCGGGGCCAGAGACACCCTTTCTGGGTTGCTTTATTCCATCTGTGTTTTCCATCGCCTATCGCTTCATCCGTCTGTGTGAGTGTGAGTCCATCGTGGGTGTGATGAGTGTATTTGAGAGGGGGCGGGGCGGGGTAGGTGAGAGGGGGAGACGGTACTGCTGGATGATTGATTGGTAGGGATAATGAGCGAATCACGATTTACACGACATGAGGCACTTTATTATGGTGTCACATCGCTGCTTTTTCGTAGCTTACAGACAGTCGACGTGTCCGCATCCGACCAGATTTTCGCGACGTATCACACGACAGACATCGGTGGGGGGATATGATGCGTGAACGAAATAATCGATCACCTCAGTATGCTGCCTGTCGCTTATTGAGTGGCTCATCGTTGCGTTCTCTGTTTGAGTGACCTTACCCATTTCGCGCCCGGACGAAGTGCACTTTCCGCATGAGGACGCGGCTGGCGCTTTTCGTCTGGCTGCGACATCGGCTGGATCTCATCAGATGTCACGTGTCATGTATGTGAGTACTGAAGATCTGTTACATCATCCATTAATACTCATCCGCAGACATCTCAGTTATGTCAACCACCCCTACTGTCTCTCTCTGTCACCATCTCAATCTCAGTTCCCAATACAACCACAACCACATCGCCCAGAGATAACCCACACAATTGCCATAAGTCCCCCTTCCCCACCCTCTCTGTACACACACGCCGATTGACTAGCTCATCAGCACCCACAACTACCTCAACGTTGCCTCTCTCGTCCCTCGCTCCACCAGTCAGGGTCACCACCTCACGCAGCACCTTGTCTCGCTGCCCGGCCGCCTCGGCCATCGACCAGCTCAGCCGCACCTTCGACAGACCAGCACCACCCTGCGCCTCTTTCCGCCAACGGACGACCAGAATGGTGGGCGAGTCGCTCCATACGAGCAGGTCGCCATCGCCCCCCGGGCAGCACATGACGCCTGTCATTGTGAGCTGCCGCCCCCTGACGGTGAGCCGGACGGGCTCGGGAGGGGCGAGGAGGGTGCCTGGTGAGTTGAAGACGCCGTCGAGGCCCACGATGCTCACGTGGCCCAGCAGCTGGGGGGGCTGCTGGTGGCATGGGGAGGGGTAGTAGTGGAGTGGGTGGATGGGGACGATCGCGTAGAGACGGGCGTGCATGAAGAACAGAGACACCTCCCAAGGCGTCCTGAGACATCAAGAGACACATCCATGTTTCTGGGCGTCGGACGGTCTTCCTCTTTGTGGCTCGCTTACGCTTCGATGAGGGGCGCGGCATGTCTGGTCTCTTCATCAAAGCAGAGGAGTGACGGCGGCGGCAGGCCCTTGTTGTTGCGGTCTTTTGGGAAGGCCCAGAGTGCCGGTGAGGGCCGCGGCAGCACGTCCGAGGGGTAGATGGCCTGCGGGTAGAGCTCGCCCTCGCTGTCGCATAGGCCGAACACCACCACTATCCACCCACCCATGCACACATTGACCACCTTGTACCTGAAGACAGACAGACACGCACAAACCGACACGACACGACACGACCATCCATCCATCCACACACAGGTGCGGTGCAGTTTTCTCTTCCACTCCGCAGCGCACCCCTGTGGCGTGACAAGTGGGTCCACAAACACGCAGTCCACAGAGGGCAGCCCCACATCGATGCACGGCACCACACAGCCACCCTCACGCCCCGTGTGTGGTGACGACGACGACGTGCCGCAATTCCGCGGCACAAGGCACTTGCGCAGGAGGGCCAGCGGCCCCCCGCCCTTGGCGTATCGCGACTTGTCGAAGAGGGTGGCCTCGTCGCTGAGGTAGATGGGGCCACCAGACACCACGCGAGCCAGCGCATGGATCTTGCCGCACCAGTCCGCCAGGCGGAACATGTCCCAGTCTGCATTGCAACGGAGAGACGTGACGTTAGGTTGGCTGTCTTTCCGTCTGCCTGTAGGTGTGTCGTGTCGATGGTGGTGTGGTGTGGTGTGGTGTGGTGTCACCTCACTCACCAACTCTGCAGAGAGTGCCGACCCACAAGGACACCGTGGCGTTGGTCCAGATGAAGATGGCCACGTCCTCAGCCCGCTCCTCTACGTGGGGAAAGGCGTGGTCGTCGCTCGTCCGCGTCAGGGCGTCGCCCCCACTGGCGTAAAGGCAGGCGCTGCTGTTGCTCATGCAGTGGAGAATGCGGCCGCACGGCTGCAGACGGTTGGCGTGTTTGGACGTGGCCTGGGTCGACGGCGCCGAGGAAGAGAAGTGCAGTGCGGCTGCCTTGGCGGCGGCCGTCTTGTAGGTGAGGGTATACTTGGGGCCGCTGGCCGCCAGACACCCCTCTGTGAGGTGCTCCAGCAGCCCCTGGGAATCAAGCTTGACGCCCCACACACCTAAAGAGAGAGGATCACACACACAAACACGAACACATGGGATGGATGGATGGATGACATGAAGACACAGAGAGAAGGTCCTCTTTTCACTCACTCACCTTGCTGTTGCAGGAACCCATAAAAGTCGCTGTAGTACCGCTCGATGTCTTTGGGCACCACAATCTGATATTGCTGGTTGAAGAACTCGGCCGTGTCTCTCCCGTATTCCCAGAACGCCGGCGGGAAGACAGGCAAGACCCCCGTGCGCAGCCCATAGCCCTGCCGTTTCGCAAGGGCCTCGCGCACACCGCCCCAATAGCCCTGGATCGTGTGCCACACGAGCACCTTGACATCATGTTGGCCCTCGCGCAGGCGGGCGATGGACTGGGCCAGAGGGGCGAAGCGTTCGTTGCCGTCAAACCCACTTTGGGGGGCCTTCCTCGAGAAATCCTCCCTGCAACAGACAGACAGAGAAAAGCGGGAGCATAAACACACGGAGTGAGGTCCACACACGCTCTACCTGTCCTGCCAGCCATGCTCCTGCCAGCCGTCGTCGAGCACGACCCACCCCGGAGGGCCGACCACCCCGCCGCCCTGGCAGCAGTACCTCAGCACGTCCCTCACGTGCTGCGGCATGACATCCAGGCCGTAGGCGTCCCAGGAACACCAGCCCCACTCACGCAAGAGAGCATAGGGGTCATCGAGGGGCGGGGGTGCAGGGGGCGGGGAAGGAAGGAAGGCCACGCGCTCTTTGGCCAGGCGGGGTAGGCAGCGGCCTCTGGTGAGTCGAGAGAGGACTGATGCAGACAGGTTCAGGGTCTGCAAGACAGACAGACAGATAGACGACGCGATGCAATGCAGTGGAGTGGTGTACTCTTGTGCGTGTGATGGTGATGTTTGTTGCACACCCACCTACCTACCTACCTACCTACCTACCTCATAGAGTGATGTGTCGCGAGGCGGGTGGAGGCACATGAGCAGGTTGGCACCTCGGGGAGGCTCGAAGCATGCGTTGTTTGTCGTCACGACTAGCACGAAGTCTGGAGGAAGGAAGACACACACACATGGGGAGGCACGCACGCCCAGCCATCCTCATCCATCCCGCTCCCCTTCATTGACTCACTCAGGTATGTACGCACTTACCATCGAATGCTCCCCCGCCCTCAATCGTCGAGCGGCACTCGCCCTCGTGACACACCAGCGGCGCCAGCACTGCAAACTCGCCGTCGCTGCCCTTGCCGCCTCCAGCCACCCGCAGCACACAGAACTGCGTCTCCATGGGCGCCTCGCTCATCATCCTGACGACCCGCGGCTTCATCCAGAAAGGCTTGAACCGATGCAGACACAGGGCGGCATCGATGCCGTGGGTGAGGTGCATCGGCAGTGCCCATGTGAGGTCGTTATCCTGCCGACGTGTGTGTGGTGGCAGCGGCGAGAGAGTGGACACGACGGTGATGCCGCCGTCTGGGTGAGAGGCGCGGTGAGGGCACTCATCCGGCTGTTCAGCCGATGAGTTGAGAAAGTCGCTGATAGCGTAGCGGGTGATCTGCAGAGCTCGTTTGCTGCCCACCGACAAAGGCATCTTCAACAGAGGTTGGCGTGCATGCGGAGATCAGTGTGGAGAAGGAGTGCAGTCAGATCGACGAAGCGCTTCAAAGATAGACAGATCAGAAACGTCACTGCGGCTCGGCGCCGAGATGAAGAGAGAGGCATTCTCTCCTTCTTTGCTCAAAGATCGCAGGCGGTGCGAGCTGAAAGATTATATGACTTCTCATTGGGGACTGTGCTGGTGACTGCACTCGGTGGGGAGCTGGCAGTACCAACCGAACCCCACACAATCCTCAGTACCAACCAGAGGTGAGCAGGGAGGGCAACGGGATGCAAGGGGGCAGGTCAGACAGACAAACAGACAGGGAGGGGAGCCAGACAGCTGGTGGGCAGGGCAAGACAGGCAAGCCAGGCAGGATTGCGCTGAGCCTGCTCGCGAGACGAGGAGGCGGGAAGAGAGAGAAGTGATCTGCACGTACGTTGGTTGCCTCAGTGAAGTGATATGTGTGTGGGCCGTGTCTGTGTGACTGTGGTTGGTTCAGGTGTTGCATGCTGCGGTGGGTGCTTTAACACTTGTGCTTTAGCTACTCTGCTGTCGAATCCTCAGTGACTGGTTAGCCAAGACTGACTGACTGCCCCAGGACATGACAGTCAGACACACCGCACTTTGCTCTCTTGGCTTTGTTTGTTCTTCAGATCCACTGCCGTGCCCGCCGTGTTTCATCCTGACTGACTGACTGACTGACTGGTCTATTCCCCTGTTGGCTGGCTGGTTGGTTGGTTCACACACACGCCTGACCGCCCGACATGATGATGGACCCGAGCTACGCGATGAAGCGCTCCTACGACCCCTCCCCCCGCATGGCCGCCGCAGCCCCCATGCCCGGCTACCCCCCGGTGGCTGCCGCACCCACCAACGGCTATCCCATGCCCACACACGCTCACTCCCCGCCACAGGGCCTGCTGCCCGTGGCTACGCCGGGCGGGCAGACGCCGTTGACGGACGACAGCATGATGGCTCAGAAGCGGCAGAGTGTGGGGCCGAATGCGCCGCCGGGTCGTGTGCTGCTGATCCGCAACTTGCCGAGGGACGTCAACGAGCAGGAGATCAGGCTGGCCTTCTCGCCCTTCTCCATGGGGCAGGAGCTCAGGATGTTCCACAACCCCAGTGCTGGACAGGCCTTCGTCCAGTTCCCGGTATGTATGCCAGCAGACCACACAAACACACGGCTGGTCACTCACGTGTTTGTCTGTCTGCCGTTGGTTAATCGATCGATCAGAACGAGCCAGCGGCGTCGACAGCGTTGGCTCACGTGCGTCAGGGCGGTGTGGTGATCCGTGGGTGCATCATCCAGGGGTGCTACAGCACCCGCAAGTCTGTGGTGACCAACCAGGAGCGCAACGCCAACTGTCGCATCCTGCTCGTCTACGTCACCAACCTCCAGTACCCCGTCGACATCGACACGCTCCACGGCATCTTCTCGGCACACGGATTCATCGAAAAGGTCAGTCAGGGACTCACTCGCTCAAGGCCTATGGAGGGAGGGAGCCTGTTCATGTGTGTGTGTGTGTGTCTGTTGGCATGTTAATTGTGTGCTGCAATGCAGATAGTGTTGTTTCAGAAGGTGCAGGGCATGACCCAGGCGTTGATTCAGTTCCAGAACTGCACCAACGCCGTGCAGGCCCTCACACAACTCAACGGGCGCAACATGTACGACGGCTGCAACACACTACAGGTACCTACCTACCTACCTACTTACCTACCCAATACAAGCCACCCATGCCAGCCCAGCGACCATCACCAGACAGATCCACCCCACCCATTGGAATGTTGGTGCGCCTTGGTTTGGTGTGCAGGTTCAGCCCTCAAAGTTGACGGAGCTGTCGGTGAAGGACAACCCCAACAAGGGCCGCGACTTCACCAAATCACTACCCACGGCACAGCCCGCACACGCCATGCCAGATGCTGGTCAGTTCCAACGACACACCTTGCTCACAGCACAGCCCCGCTCGCTGATGTGGATGTCACATCACATGTGTCGTGTCTGTCATGTGTGTGGGTCAGCTATGGGTGGCTCTCCGACGGCTCGTGGCGGCGTGCATTCGATGCCCCTGGGCTACTCCAGCTACGCCCCACCAGCGAACACACCACCAATGTCGCAACAACCATCGCCGATGGTGCGTTACAACTCAACCCAACCAACACACACGAGACCAAGAGTTGCATTACATACAATGTGGCTATCTATCTATCTTGCTTTGCTTCCGTGGCCCCACGTGTGGTGTGCAGGGTTACCAGGGCATGCCTCCCCAGTACATGAGTGCGTCCGGCGGTCCCCCCCCACCTCCCCCTCCCACCCACTACACACCCACCTCCTACACGGGCCCTGTGCCACAGCACCAGATGACCACACCACCGCCACCGCCTAACATGTTCGACCAGTACAAGCAGCAGCAGCAGCAGCCCCAGTACGCCACCAACGGGCGCCAGAACTACCCCCCCAAGCCTGCCAACGGGCACGCCATGTCATCGCCCTCGCCCAGCCCCCCTGGCGGCGGCATCTACGCGACCCACCAGCAGAGCCAGCAGCCGATGCAGCCGGTGGCCAACGGCTACGGCATGCCGCCGCCGCAGGGAGGCGATTGGAGGGACGGTAATGGCGCCAAGGGGGCCTCGCCCAGTCAGCATGACACCAGGTACCAGATGCCCACCGGTTACGGGCATGAAATGATGGCGGAATAATGAGACAGACTGACAACCAAACGGGGTGGACAGGGAGGGAGGGAGGGATGTGGCGTGCCTGCGTGCGTGTCTGTCTGTCTGTCTGTTCTGGCCGTTGTGGGGGTGCGTGGGTTGTGATGAGGTAAGGTGTGGGCGGTAGGGAGTAGGAGAGGCGGGTGGATGGCATGTGTGTGGTGAGGAGGAAAATGCTTACGTTGCCATGACGACATGACCTCTCCGCGCACACCTCTTCACCTCTGCCGGGCCGGCGCTACTTGGATGGGATGGTGTTTGTCTTGTCCTAACAAACACATCACCATCTCAGTGAGCTGGTTTCCCCGGAGGCGCGGAGTGTGCTGTGGGGGATTGTTGTCAAGACATAGACAGCTGCAGAGACACTCACTCGTACGGCTGCGATTGGTTTTCCAGTGACGCGGCCACACGAGTCACGGCTGCAGCACGGCAGACGGGTCTCATGTGGCCAACATACGTGCGGTGGCGATACTACTACTGGATGAAGGGGGCGTGTGAGTGGAGTGTGGCTCACTCGTCCGTCGTTCGCACTCTCCCCCCCTCATCCACTCCTTGTCGGTGATGGACGGGATGGATCGGCTGATGGCTGCACTGCGGCGGGAAGACAGGCAGACGTACTCGTGATAATACTATGGTGGTCATGATGCACGTGAAAGACAGACAGACTGATGGAAATGGATGGATGGATGGATCGACGCATATGGTTCGTTGGTTGGTTACTTGTGTGTGCTGCGTCATGGCCATGCTGCCCACCCACTCATTCACTCACTCAGTTACTTACTGGTGCATTGATTCACTACTTACTTCGTGATCCGCCGCCATTCTCCCTTCCCAAGAGAGGGAATACTGGGCAGGCCGGGTACCAGACAGACAGACAGACAGGCACTGACTGACTCACTCAGCTTTGATGTGATGACTGACTGGCTCAGATACTTGCTCGCTCACTGACTTGCTCAGCTCAGAAACTCACTCACTCGCTAACTAACGACATGATGGATCAGTCATGAATTCGCGGTCGTACTTGCCTACTCCCCTACCTACTACCCTACTACCCTACTCCTCTCCTCTCTCTCTTGCGTGTCTTGTTTTGCTGCCTGCCTCACTAACTTGCTCGCCTGCTTGTGCGGGCGTGGGTGGGCCTGTCTGGATGGAAGGATGGATGGATGGATGGGGATGCACATACGCACTCCACTCCACTCCCTCCCTCACTGGTGGGTGGCTGAGGAACCGTTAAAGCGATATGGACAGACAAGTGGAGTGGGGGGGCGGATGAGCTACCCACCTAACTAAGTATAAGTCGTCACAGTGGATGAATGGATGCACTCACTCACTCCTACCCTGGCCTGGCCTATCATATCCTGTGCCGCTTTTGTTCCACTACTTGACGTCACTCTGACTACTGGCTGTCTGTCTGTGTGCCTGCCTGCCTGCCTGCCTGTCGAGGGGGTCTGTCTCTTTGTCTGTCCGTCTGCGTGTGTGTGGTTGAGTGAGTGCACTGTCTGCCTGGCTGGCTAAGTATCGATTGATTATCTATCCCTCCGTCTGCCGTTGTGGTGTCTGTCGTTGGTACATACCCTATCAAGGCGATCCGTATGTATTTTCCCTTACTCATAATGGGTGGCCCTCCCTCCCTCCCTCTGCCTACCTACCATACCTACGTGTTGACTTACTTATACACTGCAGACACATCCATCCACACCTATACCTCTGTCTATCTGTCATGCGTATTTCCAATCCCCACCCGTTGTGAGCCTTACCCGTGTGTGCCGCCCGCCACGCCGGCCGTTTGGGCTGACACGGCGGCCGGCACACCGCATATCCCTCCCGTCTCCCTTTCTGTCTGTGAGCGGGCGGGGCGATGCGATGCGATGATGCGGGAAGGGCCACAGCGCAGCTACAGACAGCTACACGGGGGTAATTTTGTCCCATGCTCTTGGTGCGTCCAACGAACAATCCCCCTGTTTGCACATCACATTCATGTGTTGGTCCACGCATGGCATGTGCGAGGGGGAGTCACGCACCATCGAAAGAGCAGAGCAGAGGAAGAGCGCTTGTTCGTTCCAACTCTTTTAAGCGGGGGGCAGGGCGTAGCGTGGCGGGAGAGGGAGAGGGGGAGTGGCGGGGGGGGTGTGGAGGGGCGTCGATGGTGGCATTGCACTGCGTACGTGTGTGTATGTGTGCATGGTCTGGTGAGTGAGAGTGAGGTAATTGATGTGGCTGGCTGGCTGGCGAGAGGGACAAAGAGGGAGTGACCGGCGAACGATCGCACCCATCTATCTATCTACCGACCGACCGACCTACTTTCCTACCTCTTAGTGGACTATCTATCTATCTGGCAGGTGCTCTTCTATATCAATTTTGAAGTGGGCGAGCGAGCAAGCGGGCGAGGGGAGGGGAGGGGGGCGGGAGGGCAGGCAGAAACGATTCGACGAAAGAGAAGAATGGCTGCCTGGCCTGGGCGGTGTGTTGTCATCCCCTCCCAGACCTCCTCCCTCTCTCGGCTGCCTGTCTGCCTGTCTGCCTGCCTGTGGCTGGTTGTTGGTTTGCGTGTCTTTGGTTGATTCGTTCATGCTGGTGGTGTCCGTATCACGCCATTACATACTTTACACCTTTCCTACCACCGTCTATTCTATCATCAGTGTTATTCGTCCATACATACACATACATACAGACGCAATCCACGTGAGTGAGCCCGGGGGGAGGCATGCGGTGCGTACGATCGCTCCAGCTGGCCGGCTCCCTTTATATACCAGTCTTTGTGCTTTTCTCGTCTGTGAGTGACTGGCTGGCTGGCTGGCTGGCTGGATGCTGCTGCGGGTGGAAAGAAGGAACAGAACGAGACGAGATGGACGAGCGGATGGATGGATGGGTGGTCAATCTTGTTGTTTTGGCTGCCTGGCTGCTTCTTTGCTGCGGGTGTGGTGTGCAGACTTTTGCTCCTCCCTCCTCACTAAGTCACCCACTGACTGCCATCGATCCATCGATCCATGCATGACATACAATACATGAGCACCTACCTAGCCTACACACAACCAGGGACGGGCCGGCTTGTCTGTCTGTCGGGGCCTGCCTGGCCAGCCTGGCCTGCCATATCACATCCACACATGCGATGAGATGCGATGCACTCACTGCAATGCACACGCGTGTGTTCGTCAAACAACGGACTGCTCTGCATGGTGGTATGCTCTGCTATAATGGATGGCCCCATGACATGATGGATGAAAGAGATGGATGCACTGTGTGTGTGGTGATGGTGATGGTGCTGGTGCGCGCATGGCTGCCCCCTGACAATAGTATTCTTCTGACTGACTGACTCACTGGGTGGGTATGCTGGCTGAGGATTTTTCAACGACTTGCTTTGCATACCCATGCACACCACACCACACGACACCCCATGAGCCAGCCATGGCGCCGCTCGTTCGTTGGTTTCGTACATGATCTAAATGGATGGATGGATGGATGGGCGACGGTCGCGTGGGGTGACATTCGTGTTCGTTCGTTATGGGAACTTGGATGAACTTTGATGCATGCCATGCACGTGACGTGACACTCACTGATGGATGGATGCGTTGATGGACTCTGCTTGCCGTGCTTACTACTGTCTCAATCGATGTCCTTCTAGCGGCCCCATACACTCAGCCATTGAACTGTCAATATGTCCACACAGCCACCCGCTCAATGCACCAGCTAACCCACGAGCAGGGCGTCATACACGTCCTCCTTGATGCGGCTTGCAGTGGGCAGCAGCCTCCTGCTCACCCTCTCCAGGTCGACAGGCGCCCCTCCCCACCTAATGGGCGTCACCTCCCTCTCCCCAGCCCCGCCCACAAAGGCCACCGTCAGCGCCGTCCCGAGCTCCTCCTCTTCACGCGTCGGATCGGCCAGCCAGTAGGCATCCTCGTCGAGCACACGAGAGAACGTCACGCACACCGGAGATGACTTGAAGTGCACCCGCTGGGTCGCCTCGTCCGTCGTGCGCCGGTAGGCCTTGGCCGAGGTGTCGTATGTGACGACGGGCAGCCGGACATTCCGCAGCGCCGCCACAGATGCGAGCAGGGGAAGGTCGGCGAAGTTGCCGTCGTACTCGAGGCAGACCACGTCGACATAGAGCACCCAGACGGCCTCGGTCTCCTTGATGCACAGCTGCGAAAGGTCGATGGCCTTGTGGTGGTTAACCAGTTGGGTGAGGGTCTTGGAGAGGAGCACAGAGAGGTTCTGCGAGGGCCCCGCTTCGTCTCTGAAGTCGGCGCCACACAGCTTGGAGAAGTCAGTCGTCACCACAATGCGGCCGTGGGACGGGTGGGCGGCATCAGTGGGCGAACCGATCTCTCCCCGCACGCCAGCCACGTAGAGCGAGGAGCCGCACCGCAACGTTGCTGAGCCCTCGCTGGTGGATGGAACACAGATCAGACCACATCACACTGCAGAGGAGGCACTCATTAACAAATCGGTGCTTTGCTTCTGTTCACCAGTTTGGGAGTGAGTTTGTGTTGAGCTTCATCTTGCGAGTGGCCGTGAAGGGTCGTCCGTCAGGCCTGGCGCCATCAGCAAGCTGCCTCTGCAGAAAGTCTGCGGGCTGGACTCGTCGAAATAGCTCGGGATCCATCAACTTTAGATCAGGACTGTGCAGAGGCTAACAAGAAAGGCTCGTCCGTCCCCTCCTCATATATCACCTCTAGAGAGAGCGGTTTCACGCAATGTCCTAAGCGGCCTGACGGCCAAGTCCCATGTCTGTCACGCACAATCTGTCAGGATTGCCAGCTTGGCAAGACGAACCACTGCGAGCTTGTGAGCTAGGGTAGATTGCTGTGTAACGGAGAGAGAGAGGAGAAGACAAGAAAAGACAAGGAAAGCATTCTGAGGAGACACGATCTTATCAGCCATCACCGAAGTGAGATCTGTGTTGACCACCCTTCATGATGCCATACATGGACAAAAACAACTTTGACTGATTGGCCAGTCAATCGGTCTTATTAAAGTAAAAGCACTCTTACTCTGGGACTTACCGCCCAGCAGATCCTCTATTGAGCTAACTACAGGAAAGGTCCTCACCGGCCTTTTCGCACATGGGCGCAGCAACTTGGTTCTTGCTTATCTGAGTCGAAGTCTTTGCC
>CDMY01000386.1:38196-80504 GCA_001179505.1 Vitrella brassicaformis | reverse complement strand
ACGTGGACGGACACACACAAGTATCCTCCCTCTCTCACTCACCCCTCGGAGCCGCGCGAAGTGCTTCAGCCACTCCCGCTCGGCCCTCTCAAACATCTGCACCCTCTCCTGCAACCTGCCCATCAGGTCCCGGCCGTCATCCGCCCTGTTCTCGGTGCAGCGCAGGGTGCTCCGGGGCCCCATCCCGTCCTTGCGCGAGGAGGGGTCTGACTCGGCGGGGTGGTTGGGCTTTCGCTCCACGTGCATGTAGTACTTCTTCCCGCCGCCACAGCCCTTCTTGTCGCACACGCCGTCCCAGTTGAAGTGCGTCTGCGGAATTGGGCCGTCGGGCACCTTGTGCAGTCCAATGGGTAATCATACGATGGGATGCCGCGCTGGAGGCCCATGGGTATTCTCTTGGTCTCGTCAGGCTGGTAGAAGAACCGCCGACGAAACTTCGAACGGAATGTAATCGCTGCCGCCCGAGAAGAGGTCTTGCAAGTCAAATGCGACGCACGTCATCATTCGTAGAGCGCGAGAGGCCGCCGCCAGACACACCCGCACAGCGGAAAAAACGGATGCGTGTAATGGCCATGGAAGTCATCTCGCTATTGACTGCAGCTGCTGCACGGTCTACACACATGTGTCAAAACAAAGGCAAGTATACAGGCAGACAGATGAGGCAACACACATGATTCATGTACCTTCTCGTGTGTCTTCTTGCAGCACCTGTTGAAAGACGTGTTGACGTGCCGTCGGGCATGCTTACGAGTGCCCGCAAATGCCGGCAAGATGGCCTGCAAACGATGGAGAAGGCAAGCGAAAGAAAAACCGCAAAGAAGACGGGGGCAAAAATCGGGGCCGTCTCAACTTCTCGACTGAGCGTCCTTTGAATGCGAGCTTGAAATCAACGCGACCATCAATGCAGTTCCCCCTGTTCTTCATTGCATCTCTGCTTTCACTGTTGTCATCTTGCTTTTCTTTCTTGCTGCCCTGTTCTTCATCGTCCAGGCGAAGATGCTTACGAAGTCTACTCAACGCGCAGAGGCTGTCCAGTGACGCGCTGCCATCGACAGATGTTGAAAGCGTCGACCGCAGGAGCCTTCTTTTGAGGCCGCTGGGCGCATTGCTGGCCGCAGGCATCGCTCTCCCACTGCCTGCAGGTACGTCCCGTCACATAGATCCGATAGATGTGCACACACACGTACTCTCACTCTGTGTGTCCCATTCATGTTTGTCATGCAGCTGCGGGCGTCAAGAGGTGTAAGAACTGCGCCGCTGTCGAGCTTGACAATGGGGTGCGGTACCAGGATGTGCTGTTGGGTGACGGCAATCAGCTGGAAGTGGGCGACACTGTGGCCATACACTACAGCCTCTTCTGCAACGGTACGCCGGACAAACACACATCGACGTGTCGGTGTGCACTGCATGTGTCCGGCTGCGGCTGCGTGTCCGTCCGTCTAGGCATTGAGGTGGAGTCGACGCGCGATTCCAGTGGCCTTGCAGCACGGCCCTTTGGCTTCACGTACGGCGGTGACTTCAACCGGAAAATACCAAAGGCACTCGAAGACGCCCTGGTACGGACACTCACTTACCTTACCACATGTGGCGTATATTGTGCGATTGCTGATGTGTGTGCTGGCACAGGAGGGCATGAAGGTCGGCGGGAGGCGGAAAGTCGTGTTGCCGTCAGCTGAGGCATATGGAGAGAAGGGGTACGAGCAAACATCACGGCAGCACAGCACCACGCACGCTGAGAAGCCCAAAGGCACACGATGTGCTGTGCTCGTTTGTGTCTTTCTGTGTTTGGTCAGTCGTGGGATGGTGCCTCCTAACACACCTGTGGAGTTTGACGTCACCGTGTGGTCTGTCAAGAAAGCCGGCACCAACCCGAACCTTACCCTACCAGGCTCCCAAAACTTCTTCTGATCGCAGTTCTGCAGATGAAGAAATGGGAGTGACGGACGATCGCATCGCATTGTAAAGGCCCTTGCCCTTTGCCGTCGGTTGATTCTTGATGGCAACTCGCGTGTAGAGGTTGCGGGCGACGGGAAGACGCCGAAGACAGGGCAGGCAGGCCAGGCAGTAGCCCTAGCAACACCAAGATGGTAGATGGCTGAGTGGTGCGTTTTGCGTGAGCGGTACAAACATACATCTATCTGTCACATCATTATCTACCTCTCGTGCTGGTGTATAGTTTTTTCTGCATGAGTGTAGTGTGCACTGCATGTGTGGCGTTGCGAGGTTTTGAGACACGATCCGATCCATGGAGGGGAGGGGCGAGAGACATCTCTACTGATATATGGAAGTATAGCCATCCACAGCACAGTGTGTACACTGTCGTCAAGAAGAGGCGCCCTACTTACACACACATGCAACCAACCAACCAACCAACCATCGCCATTCACAGACAGCCGGCCAATGGGTCGTACACAACACAAAGGGGCGCGGACTCTCTATCTATCGACAGAATGCAACGTATGGATGGGCATTGATCGTTCACTTCTTGAGCACCGACAGCGAGAGTTGGTTGAGGGCGTCGTCCAGTGCCGCCTCGGCCATCTCTTTGTCCTTGTCATCCGCCTTGGGCGGCTTGACACCCACCACACCTGCACCTGCCACCGCCTCCACCACAGCCCCGTCCACCACATCGCCTTCCTTGCGCTTCTCATTCTCAGTCTTCTGCTGCTTGTCAACGTCGTTGTCGGTGCCGTTGACAATCATGGCCACTGCGGGTGCAGTGTGTTGGGAGAGGGTCGAGTTGCGTCGTGTGTTGTTGTCGTCATCGGTGTGGCTGCTCTCGTCGAAGGATGGCAGGTTGTCCAGCTGCACGAACGTCTTGGAATCCTCCAAATATTGCAGAGGGATGATGATCTGCATCACAAGGAGGGGGACATGTGTGTGCATGTCTCTGTGTGTCTCCCTGTTGGTACCTGGCTGTTTCTGCGTGAGTTTCTCTTGTCCACGTTGGACTTGTCGTTGGATGACTTGTATGAGATCACCGATCCCGAAAGGGAAGACCGATGCGTGTCCGTCCTGCACACAACCATCAACACACACAGGTACCGCACCCGCCGACACAGAGTGAGAGAGAGCCACACAACTGGAGTCAGAGAGCGACCACGGAGCAAGCAGACCATCGAACGAAAAGCCTGACTGCATGAACGAGTGCGTGTGTGTGTGTGTCCTCGTGTGTGTCTGTATCCTGGGGTTAGTGCGTGTGTGCACCTTGACAGTATTCGGTTAGGCAGGACAAACTTTTCGATGGCATGGGCCACCTTCTCACTGATACTGTGACGGACTCTCTGACTGCCCGGAGACGACACCGACCGTCGCGGGTCACCGTACCTCAATTGGTGGTGTGACTGTCGTTTCTGCAGGCAACCACACACACACACAGAGAGAGAGAGAGACATGTGTGGTGATCCAGCTGCGGCCTTTGATGCATATCGATACAATCGAGGTGACTGACCGAGGATTGTGACCCCGACACCATGGACATTCTGCGGCTCTCGCGGCGCTTCTGGAGCACAGAGGTAGGCACAGCACAGACAAGACAGTCGCACGGAAGCAATGAGAGCGGTCATCCACTGTTGACCTGACCTCGCGGTGCCCTCTGTTCTCGTCCTTGATACGTTGCCGCACAATCGTGTCAATCTGCGGCCAGAAGGCAAGATTGACTTGTTTGTGTCTCTATTTGCTGCTGTTGTGTCCGCACCTCTTGCCTCCGCGAGACGGACTGTCTGTGTAGGTCGAGGACGGACCTGACGTCAGATATCTTCTTCTTGTCCAGCCGCTCGCTGCCGGCCTTCACTATCCATGGGTGCTCCAGCGCTGACGCAGCAAGGGGAAGGAGAGGCAGATAGGAGAAACGCAGACAGCTGCCTCCCCCTGTCCCTGCCGGCCCACCTTGTGTCGCGGTGAATCGCTTGTTGGGGTCCTTCTCGAGACACTTCCGCATGAAGTCATGGGCCTGCGGGCGAGGCGAAATGACCAAGACTATCAAGAGAGGAGTTCGGGTGAGGACGGCAGGTATACCTGTTTTGATGCGTTCAAATAGGCTGGCGCGTCGTGAACAATCTTCCTCTGTGACGCCACGCGCACGAAATGAGAGCGACAATCATAGCGGCAGAGACTGAACCAATGCAAGTCACCCATTCCCGTACCCACCATGACTTCCTTGGCGTCACTGCCGTCGAACGGCGCCATGCCAAACAAAACCATGTACACAATCACTCCAACAGCCCAAATGTCAGCCTTCACCGTGTGAATCCCCCTAAATTGATGTGCACAGCGAGCGAGACGCTACGGAGTGGGATCTTTTTCGCCTTTTGTTCCATTCCTCGCACCTGCATGCTTCTGGTGGCAGGTAGTAGACAGTGCCACAGGGGTCGTCTTTGATGGTTGTCTTGCCCTCAGGCAGCTGGGTGGCAAGACCGAAGTCGACAAGCTTCAGCAAGGCCTCCTTCCCCCTCTCCTTCTTCGCGAACTGCACGAAGCCATGCACCATGCCGACAGAGGCAACCGCACATGGTCTTATTTCTCCTTCAATCTCATTGGTTCATTGGTGCAGGAGGACCATGATATTCTCTGGTTTAATGTCCCTGTGGATGATGTTCTTGGCGTGCATGTACTCTAATGCAGACAGGATTTGCCTGCAGACATGCAATGCATCGAAATGTGAGAGAGACGACCATGCGTGTGTGTACGTGTGTGTGCTCCTCTCACCTGACGTATTTGCTGGCCGTCTCCTCGGTCAGAAATATCTCGTCCTATGCGCAGATAGTGCGAACCCATTTACCATCGACCATCTGGCTTGCTGGGTCCGGTCCGAGTACCTCGAGCTTGGCGAGAAGAGCGCCGCCTTCACACAGCTCCATCACGTAGTAATAAAAGTTCTTGTCCTCAAAGAAATCAAACAGCCTGCAGCAAAAGGGGATGACATACCGACCATTGACATTGGCCTTCGTCCTACACCCACTTGACAATATTGGGGTCTGCAACAGGCCAGTAGAGAGAAAAGGCATCAGTGCGATGCTGGTCGGGCGGGCTCTGTGTGCTTACGGTCGAGCTGCTGCATTATCTCCACTTCATTGACTAGCTGAAGGAGAAAAGTGATCAGAACGAAGCCGACGTGGTTGCCCTTTACTCCCATCGCCCCGTTCTCACCTCGTGGTGTTGCGCTTCGTTCTTTAGGATCATCTTGACGGCTCGCCGACCGCCAGTCTCCTTCTCAATCGCTGCACGGACCTGACCAAAGGCGCCAGCTGCGCACACAGCAGCACAGACAGCAGAACTCAACAGATACAGAACCTCCTCGCCCAGGTTTTGCCTTGTGCTTACTTCCGAGTTTGCGTTTGATCCAGTATTTGGAGCGGATGTTGTTGGGGTCCCACTGCCCTCCCCTCCCGCAGAAAGGAGGACACGCCATCGCAGGCGGTAGGGAACGACACGAATAGCAGATCGCCCCCACAACACAGCCCGCGCTTTGGGGCCTTCAACCGAGTCACAGGAATCGTGCCGAAGAGCACGAGCGTGTCGTGAATCTCCTCCCTCCTACCTCGTCCCTCATGCGCGCAGGCGAAGATCCACGGGGAGGCGAAGCGTCCGCCGTCGTCGGGTGGAACATCCGGATTGGCTGGGCAAGCAGCCCCAAGGACAGATCTCTGCAACTGTGGACGCTCACCTTGCTTGCTTGCGAAGAGAGATGCCGCCATCAGAGAATTTTTGGCGTCTGCGAGCTGAGCTTGCTGGTCAGTTTCGCGGCAGATCTCCAGGGCAGGACGGCCTCAGACCTCCGCCTCTTCATGCGGCCGCTTCCACCCGTGACGATGGGTGCGCTTGTCGCATCACTGCTTGCCGTTCTCGTCCATGTCGTCAATGCACTCAGAAGAACGGACGCATTTGTCGCGCCGAATGCAGCTCTACGACGACCTGGCCTGCTGCAGAGGAGGCACCATGCGCCAATCAGGGCAATGCGGCACCAGAGAGGATCCAGCAGCCTGCAGATGCAGGTAGGTGCGTGGATTAGGGATGGCTGAGAGGGAGGGGAGGGGGCAGACAGACAGATCTATCACGAGTTTGTAGTGGATGAGGCCAGCCATGTGCGAGGGGAGGTGTGCGTGTCCAGTGGGTCGTGGGCAATGAGTCTGTGAGGCTGCATTCACCCGAGCAATCACTACCCTGACTGACTTACCGTCTGTCTTCGTGTGTGTCTGTGTGTGTGTGTGTGTGTTGTCCTGTCTGTGATCAGGGTCGCAAGTTCAAGGAGATCATTCTGTCTGACCCGTGCCGGAACTACCTGCTGGACGGCATCGAGCAGGTGGCGGCTGCCGTGCGTGTCACCCTTGGACCAAGAGGCAGAAACGTCCTGCTCGAAAAGGAGTACGGACCTCCCATGATCGTAAGCCAGCCAATGTCACACACACACACACACACACCACGGGGGCAGTGGCAGTGAGATGCTCTCTGTGCGTTACGTGCTTCGCTGCTCAGGTGAATGACGGGGTGACGATTGCGAGGAACATCGAGCTCAAGGACAGAAAGCTCAATGCTGGTGAGCAGACACAGACGGCCAGCCAGATGCATTGCATTGCGCTGCGTTGCGTTCAGGTGCCAAGTTAGTGCAGGAGGTCGCGGCCACGAGTGACGACAGGGCAGGCGACGGGACGACCAGCACGACCATCATCACCAGCGAGATCTGCAAGGCCGGCGTCAAGTACGTCAACGCCGGACACAACCCCATCCCAATACAAAAGTAGGCACAGCGCCTCGTGACACGGATGGAGGCCCAATCAAATCAGGGGTGCTCTGCTCTGCTCCATCAATGGTGTCGTTCGCGTGTGTTGCTGCGTGGCTGTTTTGTCAGGGGCATCCAGAAGGCGTCCAAGATGATGATGGACGAGGTGCGGCGGCTGGCCAAGCCCGTCGACGGCAAGAAGGACCTCAACAACATCGCAACGGTCGCCACAAGCGGAAACACCGGTACGCAACCCTTCGTACCAAATCCCACAGGCGGCTCTCCACATTGTGTGTGTGTGTGTGTGTGCGCGCGCGTGTGCGTGTGTGCAGGTATGGGCGAGGTGATTGCCGAGGCGTTCGACAAGCTGGGTGCCAATGCGGCCACCATCCTGGAGGAGAACCCCGCACTTGAGGACGAGCTCGAATTCACTGAGGGCTACACATTCGATAGGGGCTGGGCCTCGCCATACTTCCTTGTGGTCAGCCAAGACCCAACGACAGAAACATCAGTCATCCGCCACACATTGCTCGCGGCGTGTGTGTGTGTTGTCGTGCGTAGGGCGAGGAGCGTGACATCATCGACTATCAGAACCCGCGAGTGCTGGTCGTCGATTACAAAGTCGAGTCGGCACAGGCCATCATCCGGCTGCTCGAGTACTTTGTCAAGACCAAGGTGCGCACATACAGGGACTCATTGAGAGGGGGCGAGGACACAACCGACCGCAGGGATGCAGTCATTCGTCTCTCTTGCTGTGTATGGTGTGCAGGAGAACCTCCTGATCATTGCTGAGGACTTCGGCCCCGAGGCCATGCAGACACTCGTCATCAACAAAATGAGAGGGCTCCTCAAAGTGGTCAGTCAGCCACCCAACACAACACCCCCTCCCCTCCCATGCGACCATTCACCCTCCCATTCCCCCCACAAGACATGTCCTTCTTGCCCTTTCATGTGACTATGTGACCTCAGTGTGGCGTCAAGGCCCCCTCTTTCGGCGAGCGGCGCAAGGACTACCTCCGCGACATCGCCATCGCCACCAACGCCACGCTCATCTCCAAGGACATCGGCGTCATGCTCGAAGACGCCACACCGGACCTCCTGGGCGTGGCGCAGGCAGCCGTCGTCAGGAAGGAGCGCACCAGCATCATCACCTACCCCAGATTCAAACGTGAGCTGTCGATGCCTCTCGGCATATCGGACGGACCTCATTGCCTTGGACTCCCCGTGTGTGCGTGTGTGTGTGGTGCAGCCAACATCGATGCGCGCATCGAGCAGCTGCGAGGCGAGAAGGAGAAGTCCACCTCCAAGTTCGACAGGGAGAAGCTCGACGAGAGGATCGCCGCTCTCTCGGGCGGCATCGCCAGAATCATGATCGGAGCCGCCACCGAGACAGAACAGAAAGAGAAGAAACTCAGGTGAGCCAGCCAACAGAGCCGCATTCTCACCCCGCTCGATGCGCCGTTCATTCCATCTAGGTATGAGGACGCCATCAATGCGGTGCGCGCGGCAATGGAGACCGGCTATGTGCCTGGAGGCGGCGTGACCTACCTGGCGGTGGCGAACCCGGCCTTTGAGGAGCAGGTGCTGGCCGAGGTGGAGAAGTCCGCCAAGGCGGAGCTCTTGGGCATCGACGAGGAAACCGGCGAGCAGTACGTTGAGAACGTCGGAGCCGGTACGTATGTGCACTGCACTGCCATAAGAAAGAAAAGACCACATCCATTGGTCGGTCTGTGTGTGGTGTTGATGTTGACTGGCAGAGGAGATGGAGAGTGAGATCGAGCTGCAGAAGGCGGGCGCCAAGATCATCATCGAGGCCATGCGGTCCATCACCCAACAAATCGCAGACAACGCGGGCGTCAGCGGCGAGCGGATCGTCGACGTCATCATGAACTCGGGGAAGCCATTCGGGTACCACCACCACACACCGCACACATGACACAAGACACAAGACGACCGACGCAATGCCGTCTGTCGCTCTTTCTTTCTCAGGTTTGGTTGGAACGCCAAGACGAGCAAGTTCGGCGACATGATCGGGATGGGCGTCATCGACCCCGCCAAGGTCATCGTGGCCGCCATCGAGAACGCCGCCTCGGTCGCCGGCCTGGTCCTCACCACTGAGGGAATGATGGTCGAGAGGGAAGAGGAAGAGAAGAAGCCAATGGTACTGTACACCAGACACATAGCACGGAACACACGAAGGGCTTGCTCGGATCTCTCTGTGTGGTTGCAGCCGGTTGGTCCTGGCCCAGAGGATTATTGAGCGTGATTACTGTGGTCTGGAGAATGAAGTTTAAGGCGGTGCATTTCAAGCGATTTACATCTCGCGGAGGCCGGCCGAGTCCCAATGGAGTTTCTAATTGTGCATGTGTGTGTGCGTAACGATGGACAGATGGTCGGGTGAAATGGATGGATGGATGGATGGATGGTGCTAGGGATGGCTCCCTGACATGATATGAACGTGAGAGGGCTGTCTGCCTGTCTGCCTGCATGTGTGTGTGTGGTGTGATGTTATTTGTCGCCCGTGTGTGAGACTGTGGGTGTGTGTGCACCGGCTGTGAGCCTATACCGATAGGCGGAAGCAGCGCGTTGGTGTGCGTGAGAGTGAGGTGATCGACTGATGCGGTGCCACGTGTCTATGAACGACTCTGCGTACGAGCGAGCCTTCAGACAGGTAAAACTTTCCCACAGTCGATCGTTTTTCGCGAGTCCGCTTATATATATGCCGGTATGCACACCCCCAATTTCCCCCCCCTCCCTCCCTCCCTCCCTCCCTCCCGCTCCTCTCTCACCCCTCTCTCAGCCAGCTGCCGGCCGTCTCTACGTCTGTCTATCTACGTCTATCTATCTGTTTGTTCATTTATTTGAACGGCACTACTGTGGTCTGGACGGCCATGAAGATGAGGAAGAGGACGAGGGCCACCACCAGCAGGATGCACAGGCAGCAGCTGCCATAGGTGAGGCACCGGTACATGTCCTTGCCAATCAGAATCTCCAGGAACTTGCAGGGATTCTGAAGACGCACACACACACACACACACACGGACACACACGCATCATCGATCGCACTGTGCACCAGTGACTGAACCAGCCCCGCCCCGCCTGTGTGGCTGACCGATAGGCAGAGGGACCACTCGACTCTGTCCTGCGGCTCGCCCAGGAACGGGTTGACGTTGGGCTCGCTGCGGCCCGTCCCCACTGGCTCGGCCTTGGCCACGTCCATCGGCACCATCTCCAGACGCATCGACAACTTGGCGGGCGTGATCAAGCTGCGCAGACATGGGTGTGTGTGTATGTGTGTGTGTGCAGTTGCTCGCGTACATGTCCCTCCGGCGTCCGCAGCAGCCCCGTCGTGGGGCGTCATCGTCGTCCTCGTCAGGCGGGGGTCGGCAGCAGAGGCTGCCCCACCGGAGGGTCGGACAACAGGACCCGCACAGACTCCCCAAACTGCACACACACACACACACACACACGCACGCACATGGACACGTGTTCGGGCTGATGGGTTGGTGGATGGGCGGGTTGCTTACAAGTCGTCTTGTCTGGGCGAGTCGAAGATGACGGGGTACTGCAGGGGGGGCAGGAGCGGCCTGTGCTCCATCTTCTGCTTCAGCGAGTACCTGCACCACTCATCCACTCATCCACTCATCCATCCATCCATCAACCCACACACACAGAGAGAGGGACGGTCGTGTGCAAGAGTACCTGCAGAGGTCGTCGAGCGGAATGGTCTCATCGTCGTAGATGACATCGTCGCCAGAGAGCGTGTCGCAGTCCACAATCCGACACTAACGAACCCATCCACACACAGACACACACACGTCAGGACACCCACCACCCAACACACAAGGGACACAGACACACAAGGGCCACACACACGCGCATCCGCACCTTCATATCGACAGCAGCGGCGGGCAGCTTGATTGGGAATTTCATGCGCCAGTTGAAGTTGGCCCTCTCGCGGGCGAACTTGTGCACGTCCGTCTGCAGGGTCGTCTCGGTGACCTCGCCGAAGAAGTTCCAAACCGACAAGGTGATCTCTATCATGACGTCGTTCCGACCTCCTGTAAGTCAAGCAACCAAACAGTGAGAGCGGTGTGAGTGGGTGTGGTGTGGTGTGGTGTGCCGACCGATGTCTTTGAAGACGGATATGTCCGTGACATTCCAGACGATGACGCGCAGCTCAAACTCGATGGAGAAACTCAACTCCGCCAGACCCACCTCCTTGTAAGGGTCGGCCTCGCGCACCTGACACCGACCGCACAAACAAACCACCGCCCCTCCCTGTCTGCGCCCGCCACCACCCACCCCAACCAAACCCACCAGGTCTATGAAGTATCTGAGATTGCCCGTGGTGAGGCCATCGCCGCCGTCGCCCATGCGCAGCGGCATGATCTCGATTGGGCTGTTCTTGCGCGGCGGCAGGAAGGTCTCCTTCTTGACCGCCACGGCAGCAGCGGCCGCAGCAGAAGCACTGGCGGCACGGCTGCCGCCCGGAATGGAGAGCTTTTGACTGGTGCCCCTGCTGCCCCGGACGAGTGGCGATGGCGAGCCGGAGCTGCTGGGCCCGAAGGTGGGCGAGGAGCCGTCCTCCTTGATCTCTACTTCTAATGTGCTGAGAGAGAGAGAGAGAGAGAGAGAGAGAGACAGCAGGGAGGGTGCGTGTGTGTTGGGGGGGAGGGGAGGGGGAATGTGTGTTTGCTCACTTGTCCTTCTCCTCTTGAGTGGGCTTGCGCCGCTGCAGTGCCAGCCATCTGCACACAGAAAGAGAGAGACGTGCAGACCAGACAACAGACAAGGGATGGGGTGTGTGCGGCAGAGGATGGAATGGGTGTGCACCTACCTGTCCTCTAGGTCGATGTTGACCTTGCCCATCAAGGTGTTGGACACGCTGCCCTGGTCCATCACCTGCACACACACACACACACACACGAGTGTGGGGAGATGGACGACCAAAGCTCTCTCTCTGTGTGTTTCTCTTTGACAGCGATGGTGAGCAGCGAGTCGCCAGGTACGGTCGCCATGAGCGTGAAGTGCTCATAGAAATCGGGGTCCAAATCCCTGCACACAAGCAGATACAGGCAGCCGTGCTCCGGTGTCTAAGCTAATGCGTGTCTGTGCTGACTCGTTGAAGACTTTCTTGGATGTCTCCTTCTTGCCGGCCAGTGAGATCTCGAGGAAGGGATCCGACTTGCCGATGATGTCGACGTTCTTCAGGTCGCGAGCCGTCAACACGTACACGTGAACCATCACACGCTCCTGACATCACACACACAACACAGGGGAGCGTCTGTGTGTGTGTCTGCGTGTGTAAGTGACCAACTGACCTCTTTACAGTTCATCTGACGGGCGGGCGTCATCTCCCACTCATGCACCTTCTTGTCCTCGGCGGCCGCGGGCGGCAGCTGCACCTGCACCTTCTTGCCCTCGGCCGGCGGCGGCGGCTTCGCGACCTCGGTCTTCTCGCCCTTCTTGCGGCTATCGAGATGCTTGATCGACACATGCCCCTGCTCACACACACACACACACACACACGCATCCGCCGCTTCGCTCGGTTGCCAGCCGTTTCAATGATCTGGCTACCTTGAGGAGTCCGACGGGTTTGAGAGTCTCGCCGGTGACGAGCGGCTCCACCAGGTTGCACACGGGCTTCAGGTTGAGCGTCGAAAACAGCGTGTTGTCGCTCTCGTCAACTTGGTCCCTACACACACCCATACACACACACATATATGTTGGGCTCTGTGTGGGTCGCCTGGCTGACCTGTCAGCTACGATGGCCTTTCGCTTCTTGAGTCTGAGGACGAACTCGCCCCTGCTGATGGGGAGGGGGTACTTGTAGCCGAGCGTCTTCATGTCGGTCGCCGTGATGCCAAAGGCGTCAAGCGTGTGGTGCTTCGGGAGACGACCCAATGGCTGGTCCTTCTACACACACACACACACCCCTCTGCACTTGCTGATGTAGGTGTGTGTGGTGTGGAGCCGTTAGTTAGTTACCGATTCTTGCTCGGTTTTTTCTGTGGCTTTGAGCGACAGGTTCAGCTCCTTGATCTTTTCCTTGTGCTCCTGACATGCACACCGCATCGCATGCATGACACACAAGGCTCCCACTCTCTCTCTGTCTCTCTCTTGCATGCCAACCCTTCGCTTGTGTTTGGGTTTCTTCCTGTTGCCCTTCTTGAGGTTCGCGATTTGCTTCCGGATGTCTTCACGCTCAACCCTGACACACACCGCACACCGCACACCACACACGACACACATGGCTCACATGACCATCGACACTGCTCTGTTGTGTGCAGGTCTGTCTGTCTGTGCGTACTCCCGTTCCAGGTCATCGAACTTCTGTGTGGTGGTCTCGTACACCCAAAAGCCCGTCTCGTACGGGAAACTGCCACACCCACACACACAGACGCACACAGAGAGGCGATGCATGGGCCTCTCTCTCTCTCTCTCTCTCCCTCATTTCGCCTCTCTGGACCGACCGAATGTCGAATGTCGGCACGTCGATTCGGTAGTAGCCGTCCTCTGCCTTGAGGATGAGCAGCAGCTCCCCCGCGTCTTTGTACTGGTGCTTCTTGGTGCGCCACACGACCTCCCCGTCAATCTGCGACTTGATCTCCACTATGTTCATGGTCGGCTCGAAGTCGATGCCCTCGAATGGCTCGAACTGGGCCGAGGTGACTGGGGCCACCGACCTGGCCGACCCCTTGGTCGTGTCGGCCTTGTCGACGCTGTACATCCGCAGACGCGCCAACACGTGAGACCTAGCAGACCGGCCGAAGAACAGAGAGAGAGACGAGAAAGAAAGGGCCAACGCGTCATTCGGTCTGGTTCTTGTGCCCATCCACCCACCCACCCACCCACTCACTGGCTGACCCTTTGTTGTCGTTGAGGTCGACCTTGTGCCCCACCGGCCGCAGGAAGGTCCGCATGTTCTCCTTGATGGCCTTGTCGGTGTCGAATAGGGCCGCCATCTGGCTCGACAGATCCGCCGGGGACGACTGCTGCGGACCAGTCCCGGAGGCCGGTGCTGGGGCCGCCTTGGGAGCCGCCTTGGCTTTGGCGGCAGCAGCAGCAGCGGTCTGCTGATCGCCCCCTTGTGGTGGTGATGGGCGTCTGGTGGTCTTCTGGTCGAGGAGGGCGGTGGGTCCGGCCATCATGGTCAGGGGGGCGAAGGGCTTGCGCTTCTCGTAATCTTCGCTCGTCCAGCCTCTGTCGTTGAGGTCCACCTGGGACGGGCGGACAGAATGGCACAGACAGACAGGGAGGGAGGAATGTTTCGCGTGTGCCTTGTGTTGTGTGTGGGTTGTTGCTAGCTATTACCATGAGGAGTGGGTTGGTGAATGCCCTGGCCCTTTCCTCGGGAGGTGCGTTGACGAGAAGGTCGTCTTGGTTGAACTTCTGGTCCTGCAGAGGCCAGGCAGCCAGCACACAGTCCTTCCCTCTCTCTCTCGGTGGGCGTGTCATCCAGGCCACGCCCTGACCGTTTTGGTGGTGATGCCTTTCATGGTCTGCATCTCCGAGGGGCCGATGGTGAAGAGGTCGTGGTCGAGGATGAACCGACCCACCTTGACGTCCTCGTCAAATATCAGCTCGCCATCGGCCTCTGACCAACACAACACACACACACACGGGACCGACCAGCAATAATACTCATTCATTCACTCTTCAGAAGAGTGCTGGTGGTCACACCGACCGGCGTAGATGTCCACAGTGACCTCGACAATCGGCGCGTTCATCGCGACCAGATGCTCCATGGGCTTCGCCTTCTTGTCAAACGCCTGTATACACGCACACACAGCCATTCCACTCTCTCTCTCTCCTCCCTCCCTCCCTCCCCACCTCTTTTATTTCTGCCGTCAAGGGGACCGGTCTGGCGACTGCCTTGCCCCCCACCCCCAGGCCCCCCTGCGCCCGTGCGGCGGTATCCACCTCCTGCACTTCACGTGTCAGCACCAGCAGGTCGTCCTCGTCTTCCTTCTCTGGCGTCCCCGACTGCACAACGTGCTTGTAGTCCTGCAGCGACACCGACAGGGTGGCCTGCTTCTGGCCTTCTAGGCGGAAGGTCAGGTCGGGCATGATGACGCGCGTCTGGTAGCGGGATGTGTCGCGGGAGGTGTCGGCGCCGCCACTGCCGCTGCCGATGCTGTCGCGGGCGGTGTCCGGGACGCCGTGATTGTTGACGACATTGTTGGCGGCGTTGTTGGTCACGCCGGTCATTGTGGCCTCGGGCTCAATCTGTATGGGGACGAAAGGAGGCGGAGGGGGAGAGAGGAGGGGGTTGCGTAGGTTCATTGTCTGTGGCTGTGTTGGCAGCTGTTGGTTACCTGCAGGTACTCGAGCATGGGCGTGGCGTAGTGGGGAGATGTGATGCGGACGCCGACAGCCTCTACACACACACAGACAGCAACCAATCCCAAATCCCCAGCTAGACATCCCTGCCTGCCTGCCTGCCTGCCTGTGTGTCTGCCTGTGTGCGCACCTACCCTCCTCAGTGTCCTTTCTGGAAATCTTGCGTCTCTGGCTGGCGTCTGCCCCCGACGCCTGCGTGAAGAACCCCGAGGCCAGGGCCTCGAACATGCCCCTCGCCTTGGCGGCATACGTCAGGTTCGGACACGGCAAATCAGACCCTGAGATCTGACACACACACACACACGATGGATGGATGGATGCCAAGAAGAAGGCTCTGGTTGGCTTTGGCGTCTCACCGACAGTTCGACGCGTGGCGGTGTGGGCCAGAAGGAGTCGACGAAGAGCTTGTAGTCGGCCGTGCGGGAGAATTCGTCCAGCCGCCGGAGACCCAGCAAGTCGAAGTCGAACACAAACACCTCCTCCTGACCTGTGTGTGGGTGGACCGATCGCACCAACCATATGCAATGGATTGGTTGTGTGTGCGCACCTGCGAGCTCTCTGGTGATGCGTGTGATGAGGCAGTCGTCCACCGGCTCCTCTCCCGCCAGGCCGCGCTGCACGAACTCCACCCATGTGGCCTCGGTGTCCTTCACGGGCACCTTCCACTTGGCCTTCTGGTTCAACACACGACCGTTGCGCAAATCTGACGACCCATCCACCCACCCACCCATCCATCCAGCACAGACATGGCAGAGAGGGAGAGGGGGCTGACCTTTCGGCGGCTTCTCCTTGACTTCAGCGTGTGTGAGGTGGTAGAGGAGTGCGGGTGGGCACTGCCGCGAGTAGCCGATGGCTGCCAGGAGCTTGACCTTGCGCTGCCACATCGCGTGCTTTGCCCGCCTGCATAAACAGCAGTGTATGTGTTGAAGTGATCTGCCTGCCTGCCTGCTATGCTGACTTGTTGGGTCTGTCCAGCTCTGCATAGTCGACTTGGTCCTCGTGGGCCAGGTCGTACCAGCGGGGGACGTGGACCGCGTTGACATCCAGCGGACGCTACAAGGACACCACACACACACAGACACACACACACACACACAATTGGGTGGTCCTGGGCAGTCTGTGTATGTGTGTGTGGGTGTGTGGGTGCGTACATGCTTCGAGGTGTTGAGGAAGTCGAGGTTGGAGGGCTGCCACTCGACGATCTGACCCATCTCCTCATACTGCATCGCACCCCGGCGCACGACCACCGACCGACCCAACACACACAGGCGGGGACAGTCAGTGTGCTCGGGTGGGTGGCCTGATTGAATGAATGTGTGTCGGTTTGTTTGTTTGTTCACCACAGCGGCGCCCGGGACTTTGCCCTCATCGATGTCGAACATCCTCACCAGCACGGGCGGCGGGGGGATCTCCATCCGCTCCTTCTCATCCGCAACAGCGTCGTACCGCTCCAACGAATCGGGTGGTCCCAACGAGCCGGGTGAGCGCCTGCACCATTTCACACACATGCCCGCCACATGTCATGTGTGTGCCCCATGGTGCTGGTCTTGCTGGTGCTCACGGGCCAGTGGGTGGCGGGCAGTAGATCTCTGGTAGGGGAATCACCACCCGCTGCAGGTACGAGGGGTTCAGCGACTTGGGCACGAACCCACGAGCAGGACACACACGCTGTCCATTGTCACACCCAACACAACACAAGACAACACAAGACAGCACACCCAATCCACACACGACCTCGCTCTTCTCTGCACCCACCAGCCCACCACCCCACCTTGTCCTCGACGCAGATCTCCCAGAGAGGGTCGACAAGCCCGTCCTCATCCTGCGACGGCAGGTTCCGCGCTTGCAGCACGTCCACGTGCAGGTACAGCGGCGGGAAGAACGGAGACGGCTCCTTCGCCAACGCCTCTCCCTCTGTGCCCTCGCGCTTGGGTCGTGGCGGCTCCAGCTCGAACTCGACGGTGGCGCCTGGCGAGCCGTCGCGGACCACCTGGGGTCTGCACTGGCACAGCCCCACTGTGTGCGTCAGGGTGGGCACGTACGCCGTCTCCTCTATCTTCGGAGCCATCCTAGGGTCACTGACATCCACATAAATAAAGGCACACACAAGATGCCGACATCTCTCTCTCTCTCTCTCTCTGTCTCTTACTCAATCATCTTTTCCTCCAGGTCCCATGGGTCGCCGCCCTCCGACGGCGACGAGGGGGGCTGGGTTTCGCCGAAGGGCATGTCGATGCGCGTCTCCTTCTGCCCGCCGGCGCCGGCCTCTGATGGCACGGTCGATGTGGTGGTGCGCTTCTTGGGCACAAAGGGGGGCGGGATGAACTGGGCCGACCCCAGCAGGCAGCCCGCGAAGTCAGATGGGTACCGGGCCTCGGGCAGACGGACCACAGACTGGTCGAAGTGGAGCTGAGAGGGAGGGGGAGGGAGGGAGGGAGGGAGGGAGAGTGGTTGGATGGATGGCTCTCGTTTGGTGAGTGGATGGATGTGCGGGGCGTGTGTGCGTACCTTGACCCAGTCTGGGTTTGGCCTTCTCCGTTCGCCGGGCTTGGTGGCCTGTGGTGACGCCTGTTCGCCGCCATCGGGCCCCTCCTCGTCGCGGTTGCGCGTCGGGGCGTCGATCAACTCCAACCTGATGGAATGATTGATCGCCCCCATCTATCTGTAGGAAGATGGTACCTACCGTCCGAAAATGCGAGGGAGCTTCCCCTCCTGGCCCTTCTCCTGCACCACATCACACACAGCACATGACACACAGGGGGACGGAAGGAAGGCACACACACACACGAATGCTCCTCGAGTTGCGCCAGACAATGATGGTGATTTTTAGTGACCTGGATGTAGACGTATGCATATTTCACGTCGGGCAGTACCCGCAGCACAGGAGTGGTGCGCTCCACCCATGCCGTCGGCTGCTCCTGCACACACACAACATACACACACACAACACACACGCACACATAAGTCGGTTGCCTCCCTCCCTCCCTGACAGACACCGCCAGACGCGGCACACTGACCGTGTCGACCCCCAGGGCCGTTTTGTCGACGCGTTTGTTCTTCTTGTCACGCTCCATCTGCTTGGCCGTCCGGTTCCACGGATACAGACGCAACACACCCTGACAGAGAAGTCCACACACACACACACACACACACAAAACACAACACCACTCGACACATTGTGTATGTGTGTTCGCGTGGGCGTGGGCGTGGTCTCACGTCTTGGTCGACTTTGCCCGGGAATGCGAGGATATCTGGGTTGCCCTCGGGCAGCTGCTTGAGCATCTTGTCCGGGATGACCTGCCGCACCACGGCCCCCTTGTCACCCTCCTTGACCTTCCGCGGGTCCTCGTCGATCGGCTCGCCCCAGGGATTGGTCGGGTGCAGCTCACAACCCGCCACCTGGATCAGCACCGTCACCTCGGTGTCGCCGAGATCCGTGCCCCTGTCAGACAGACAGACAAACAGACACACACGACACAAGAAGAAGTGTGTGTGGGGTTCAGGATGGAGATGGGGAAGTGGTGAGTTGGTTGGTGACCTCATGTCGAAGAGGTAGAGGCCTCTGTAGAGTCGCACTCTGAGGCGAAGTGGGTGTGCTGCCAGGGTGACGAGGGGCGGCCAGCCCTTCTTGTTGGGCACGCGCTTCTGATCGATCGACAGACACAGTGACCCGCGGTACGTACTCGCCGGCTGCACACCCCCCTGCAGACACACACACACACACACACAGAGACAGAGAAAGCACCATGGAGTGGCTCGTGTGCGTGTGATGGGTGCCTGCCTTGATCATTGCAAGTGCGTAGTCGTCTCTGGGCGCCCGGAGGCCCCCTCCGTAGAGGTGATACCACTGCCGGCGATTCAGGGGCAAGTTGAACAGCTGAACCTGAATGAATGAACAAACACGGAAAGCACACAGCGACCCACAGACACACACAAATGGGTCAGCTCTGTGAGTCAGCGTGCGTGCGTGTGTGTGTCTTTGTGTGTGTGTGTGCCTGTCCGATGAGCTCTTCGAGTGAGATGAGCGACACCGAATCGTTGTCATACAACTCCACCAGCAAACGAGTCCGCTTCCTGCACACCTCACACAGACACAGACACACACAAGTACACACAGACAGAAAGTGTCCCCCCCCTCCCCTCTCCGTCATCCTGTATGTCCCATCCCCTCGCACTTACGCGTTGGCGGGCAGTGTGAAGGTCATGACGTCCCACATGACCTCCCGCTGCCGGTCACTCACAGTGGCTGACGTCACTCGCTGCGGCTTGGCACCCCCGCCAGCCACTGTCAGCCGCACGAACGGGTCGCACGCCGTGTGCTTGTCCATCCGACGGCCGAAGCCGAAGATGGGCTCGTCCACGGTGGGCAGGAAGTCGGCGTAGGCGTAGAGGTAGTAGGTGGTGGGGGCGCCGCGGCCCAGGCCGGCGTGGGAGCCCTTGGACTTGCGGAGCTCCTTGTTCTCCTCCATGGTCTCCATGTCGAGGGGCTCGTGGCTCTCCTCATCGGCCGGACTCCACATGTCGATCTGCACAAACACCTGCACACACACGCACAGAGAGAGAGAGAGAGGGGAAGGGTAAGACCCTGCGGCGTTCTGTTGTCTGTTGTGTTGTTCTTGCATTGTGAGATTGTGAGTTACCTACCTCTCCGGTGAGTTGGTTGTGTTGGATGTCGTGCAGGAGTGCCCGAGCGGCCCAGGGGGTCTTGGTCTCGGTGATGTGGTCGTGGAACTCGTCAAGCGACTCCTCCCACACGCCCAAACTCTGAACCGGCAACTGAACGAACAACACACACACCGACGGAGGGTGAGAGGGGTGCAGATGGCGGAGGGGTGGGTGTGGTGACTGTGCTGCTGGTGCTTACCTCGGCTACATCCCGTTTCTTCTTGCGCTGGAGCAGCCGCTTGTGCCGCTTGTGCTGCCTGTCCTTCTTGCCCTCAGCTGACAGACAGCACATTGCAACAAACCAAGACACCGGAAGTGACGGACGGACGGTGTGAAAGCCCCTCTCTCTCGGCGCCACTCTCACCTTTTTCCTTCTTGATCTCCTCCCCGACCCGCTCCGACGCTTTCACCTGCTCGCCAAGCTTCTGCACACACACAGGGACACAAGGCGGACACGTGTGAACACACAGAGAAAGACGCGGAGGCAGGAACGATTGGGTGTGGGTGGTGCATCTGATCGGTCACTCACCTCGGCAGCCGTGTGCGATAGGAGCCCTTCAACCTTCAGCCTGAGTGAACAAGGGCAGGCAACAAACAGTATCTGTGTGTGGGGCACTCGCTGCACACGTGTGTGTGTGTATGTGTGTGTGTGTATACCTAAGCATCATGAGGTCCTCGATGGTCTTATCCTCCAACAGAAACGGCTCGGGAGTCCAGCCCTGACCGACACACAGCACACAGAGAGCACAATACACACAGAACAGACAGGAAAGACACATTCTTCTCCATCCCTTGCCTGTGTCTGTGTCTGTGTGTGTATGTCTGGCGTACCTGCACTCTGTTACCGATCCGTATGGTGCGTGACCTCTCGTCGACGGCTGTGGCCGTTGAGTTGTGCGTCACAGCGCTGGGGCCGCTGCCAAGCGTCACCTTGACCATCCCACTCACGTTGGGCTTTTTCTTCAGCATGTGGATCTGACACACACGTGCATGCAATGCAGATCAGGTGTTGGTTTCTCGTGTGTGTGTTGGTGGTGGTACCTTGTAGACGGTGATGCTGAGGTTGTACGTCTTGGGCTCCATGTCGTCGGCGTCACGGGCCCGCTGCGCCATCGCTACCAGGTCGGGCTGATTCTGAAGCGAATCGGTCACCTGCACAAATCAAACATACGGTCGTGCGTGTCGATGCATCTCCGTCGTTGTCAGCTGGTGTGGGTGGTGGGGTGACCTGGTACAGGATCGTCAGCCGGCTGTCTGGTCTCTTGCTGAACCAACCGCCTGGCACGTTCGATAGCTGCAAAACCTCCCTGCACACGCGACACCCACGCATCATGGCATGGCTGCTGGCGGCGTGGGGGTGTTTGTCGGCGCGTTAGTTACCTTTTGACTTTGGAGGGCTCGAACGGCACTTTGATGGTCACGTTGCCGAGTGGGTCGTTGGCGCTGAGTGTGTCTTTGTCATACACCGTCAGCAGCAGCTCGTTCGACGAACCATCCTGCACCACACAACACACACAGCAACATCCCAACACACACACACACACGACACACACACATATAGGCCCCTCCACCGTACGCACCCTGAATTCCGTTTCCCAGAGGTCTTCCCAGACGGGGTTGAGGCTGTTGTCGATGACCTTTGTCTTGTGCTCCTTGTTCTGGAACTTGACGTCCACGTAGGGGTCAGAGAGGCTGGCCACGTCAGCTGACGCAAGGTTGGTCGCCGAGTGCAGGCACAGCCGCAGATACAGCACCTGCTCCGACCTCTTGGCCTGGGCCGCTGCTGCCTCCGCCGGCTTGACCGCTGCACCCGACGTGCACATGCCGAAGATGTCGAACGCGCCGAAAATGCCTCCATCCGACCTGGCCTCTTGCTGACACACACGATGCACATACACAGATATACAGAGGGGGAGAGATCACATCGCAACCACGAGGGGTAAAGCGATGAATGGATGCGCATGCTCACTCGGGGTGCTGCTGGTCTGGTGGATGCGGTGACCGCAGCGAACTGTGCGCCCGCACCGGCTTGGACTGCAGCTAAGGCACCTATCGCCTGCACCGACTGAAATGCCTGCGCCATCAGCAAACGGGGTCAGCTACCTCCAAGCATCCATCAAACCCATCTTCAACCAGCCGGGGGTCTTCAATACGCGCAGGGACTCATGATCTCTCATAAAAACAAGGATTCGCAAACTGAGAGGTTAGGGCGGGGAGAAGGTTATGCGGAAGGAGGCGCTGCGAGCCCCCATCTGATTCCCGTCTCTCACGCTCTTCCCCTCGGAACTGTGGAAATATCTTTGCAAAGAATCTCCCACCGCTCCTTCGCTATGCCGCCCTGTCATCACCCCACGGACCGGCTACTAACGTGTAAGGGCGGACGGACGCTCCTTTCGAATGCATGCGGCTAAAGGCGCTTGTCTGTGTTCTCATTCTCATGAATGCATTCAGTGCAGCTTTGCCGTGCCGTGGAGCGTCACCAGGCTGACCTTGACGAAGAACAGAGGAACCTGAAGGGGGAGAAAGATGGCATCATCGTAAGACACAAAGAGCACGATATGCGCGTCCCCTCACTCTTACCCTCTCGTCAGGACACGCACCTTTGTTTGTTCAGGATTCCATTCGAAGCACGAAGAAGCAACTCAAGGCGCTGATAGAGAATGCCATCACTGATATGGTTGGTGGACGAGAATGAGCGATACATGGGACTCCGCTGCTTGGTCTGCCATGACGCAGGATCTCGAGGTCATCTTGGCGTCAAAAGACGGCCGCACAAGGCTGAATCACATTTTTAGTACGATCCATCACACAGTCGACGGAGCCATTCGTTCATGGGAGTGTGCTCGTGTCTCCTCAGGTCGGGTGGCTGAGCGATTTGACAAGGCACGAGCTGAGGTGGTGAAGCTCTGGGATCAGCTCAAGCCCCTGAAGACAAAGGGGAAACAAATCAGGTAAAGAAAGTACATGCGAAGCTGCAGACAAGTGGCTTGGCACTTCAGGCAGCTGGAGGCCTGTCTGACAGAGCTCAGCGACGTGGGCGAGCAACAGGTCGCAGACACGGATCCTCACAAGTACTGTCATTCATCTCAGCTTGTGTCTGTGCCATGCTTTTCGTTCATACCCATCAATTCGCTGGTCAGCGCAGCGTTGTGGATCGCCTGCATCGGAGGTACAGCGAGTCGGTGCTGCCAGTCAAGGGGCAAGTCACCAAGAACCAGAACATGATAACACAGATCGAGAGGCACCTGAGACATCTCGGCATGGACGGCGCAGACGTCCCTGACAGCCTCTTTGGACGGGCGGAGCAGCTCAGCCTCAAAGCAGAGAACTGCAAACTCTCAGACGACGCCAACCAGGTAATTGCACCTGTTGGTAGACCCAAAATCCCATTGATGTTTTGCGGATTGTATATGCAGCTGAGACGAGATGTAGACGAGGTGATGGAGGGGCCGTCGCAGGCCAAGAAGCGCGAACGACTCAGACAAGAGTTCCGTAGACAGACGGAGAGGCGCAACGCCCTCGTCGACAAGCTGACACAGATGAGAGTTCAGGCCGTGGCAAAGGAGACAGTGGCAGCTGTAGAAACGGACGCGGGCGACACTTCGCACGACGAGGCGGAGGATGGTCAGTGGGACGTCAATGTACTGCAGAGTCGATGCACTCTCCTCCTTGACGCATGTGGTGTCCTCGAAGAGAAGGTGCGCGGGGCGGATCAAGGGAGTGTACATTCCCACTTCAATGGCCGGCCATGTGTCTCATTTGTCAGATTCGAGACTCAGCTCTTGCCTCGGAGTGCACCAAGTTGAGAGTGGAGCTTATCAAGAGGGACGCGGCAATAGAACGTCTCAAGTCCCAATGGACGTAATTCTTTGCAGTGCGGCGTGGTATGCGTGACAATTGTGAGATACGATCGGCTGAAAACTATGTGACATTGCTATCGTGTCCAGAACGACAGGGACGAGGTTGCGTTGAATGTCGGCGTGTGCTGTGTATGCACCTTTGTCGATTGACGTGTAGCTGGCAAGGATCAAAGGTTCATGTCTGTTCCACATCGAGAAATGTTATGCCACCTCATGACAAGAGACCCATAGATCTCTGCAGAAAGAGATATATAGGTCTCTGCCTTGTTTTAATGAAATTCACTGCTGAAATTGGGCATTCCTGCCCGGCTTCCACTGCCCAGGCCTCATCCGCCTGCCCCTCTTGACAGGCCACCACTCGCGAGGCGTGGCAGCTTCGCTGGGGGTACTGTGGGGGGCTGACTGCTTGTGCCCGGCGGACGACGATGCCAGGTTGAAGCTGGCCTTCAGTGCAGCAACCTGACAAAAAATGAAAAGAGAAGGTGTCTCTTACCGACAGATCCACCGTCTCCCTCTCTGCCCACCTGTTTGCTCCAGAGGGGCTTGAGGTCCCCTGCTAGTGCCTCGACGAACGCGCAAAGATGCTTGACCGTCACGTGTGGGGGCAGCGGCAAGTGGCTCGCCACTACTGCATCTGAGTCAGGAAGACGGTGGGCGTCGAGCCACCACGGACGGAGAAAACCAGTGATTTGCTCTTGCCGATACGACGCAGCCCTCACGAGAAGGGCCCTGAGACAAGAAAGAAAAGAAACAGGAATGTTCCATTTTCCAGATGGCTGCATGCACGTGGTTGTACCGGCAGAAGTCTCTCATCTGCTGTCTCTCTAGGTCAGTCGGCGACGGGGCATGGAGGGCCACAGCAAAGGCTTCTCCTGACGCCATCCCGAATCTGGTGTTGGGCTTGTACGCGCGGACATTCGAACAGCCAAAAATGCGATGCAAGTGCCACAGGACAGACAAAGAGCGAAGTCGAGGAAGACCGCTAAACGACACCACCAAAACACCACCCTCTGGACCAGACAAGTGACGATGAGTCGCGTCTCGCCTCACAGCCCTTGTGTTTACCTGTCAAGTACGTGAGGGCCAGATACAGCTGGGCCAGAAGCAACAAAGGGCTCGACGCACCCCACTGTGTGTCCCCTCCCCATCCCTCTTCCCAACCGGCGCCCATAACCACTAGGGAGAAGCACGCGTGCGGCTGCTCACCCCTATTCGATGATCGGAGGATTGGAGGGCGACTAGCAATACCCAGAGGGTCCTCACCGCCCTCTAAGGCCCCGCCAACCAAGTCGTCATAGATGACCCGGTACTTTTCCGGGTCGCCGCTGGGCGTGAACAGCATTGGCAGCCCTCCTTGCTCGACAGGCATGCTGACGCCAATCCCTCTCCAGCCCCACCTACACAGCTGACTCGAGAAGCCGCCGGGAGCGGCACCCAAGTCCAGGAAAGTCCCGGTTGAAGAAAGGCCCGCATGTGTCGCGGTGTGGGCCGAGCTGAAGAGAGGGGGGCTCGTTGCTTCGCCGAGAGGGGGCGACTGTCTCGCTCTCGATCTCGAGTTGATATGACCCAAGGCCAGAGGTGCATGGTGGGGCCACACAGATGAGGCAGGAGGTTGCGGCTCCGTCGATGACGTGGCCGCACACTGGGATCGAGGGCTGCGTCGACAGCTGGGAAGTGGTAGCTCGTTGGAGTGCGGGGCGTCTGGATGCCCCCTGTTCCCATCAACATGGGAGGGTGTCGGCTCGTCCATCACTTCAATGTCCTCCCACGCGTCAGGGACTTGTACCGAAGGCACCGAAATACCCGTCGTTTGTCGTGCACGTTGACTGTCATCCCCTTCCGAACCCGCGACAGGGCCAGCTCCAGGGTGGTCGTCTGCTATTTCCCATGCTTCGTCACCCTGCAATTCGTCGAAGGCGCCTTCTGCAGCCGATATGGGCGCGAAAGGCGGATTAACGGTCTTTTGCTCCTGCCCTTCGGCGACGCAGCGCATCGGGGGAGATGTCGGAGACGCAGAAAGGCTGCTGGGTTGTTGGCATCTGAGAGGGAGTGAGAGGAGCATCGGTCGGGGGCTGAGGGTGCACGAAGTGGGCGAGAAGAAGAAGGGCGTTGCGAAAGGTGTCATGTCTCGATGTCCGTTATCATGGCCGCCACTGCACAGCAGCAAAGCCAAAGCACTCCAATTTGTGCGTAGGAAGGCCAACATCTTCACTCCTCACCTGAAGAGTCCGCCGGCCAGACGATCAAGGCTGCTAAACTGCTTGGCATTGCCTTTGTACAGTTCCTCAATCCATGCTTCGTCTCGATCATCCCCTTCTGTGTCTCTTTCCTGCTGTCCAGAGGGACGGCTGAGAGCATGCAGCTCACATAGCTGGCGATACACCTGTATGCACCACAGAGAGGCGCGGTCATTTCTCGCAAGTGAAGGCTGTGAGTGGCCTCACTGTGAAGCGCAGGGCAGCCCACTCGTTGACATGGCGGTCCCACTCTCCATCGCACCTGAAAACAGTCACGGTAAGCTGTGACCAGGTCACGTGCCGCCTGCTGCGCCGCCCACCTGTTGGCCCTCTGCACTGCATCGGGCACCGACTCGTCCCAACTCTGAAGTATGTCGACACGTTCAGCGTCACGTCTCGCCCCTTCGCTACTGTCTCCGCCGACACTTCTCCCATGACCTTTCGCTGGCTGTCGATGGGCAGTAGACAAGGGCGGCGACCGATAGGGCAACGCGAATAGAGCCTGAATCAATGGTGTCACCGTGTCAAGCTTGTCTCTCGTCTCTCCCCCACCCACTCTTACTTTGCGGCTCTTTTCGTGTTGTCTCCACTCCGTGATCACCTTCTTGACCTCACATTGGCTGGCCGGCTCAGGCTGCCCTGGCGGCCGCGCCTCTTGTGCAAAGCCAAAGCACTCCACTGTATGGTAGTGGCGTGTTGCGTTGGGGGGAGGGTCAAGGCGGATGCCGTGGGACACATTGGAGGTGCAGACCTTGCAGAAAAGGCAGGATGTCTTGTGCATGCAATAACCATCAGTGCAAAGTACCGCATACCGTCATGGTGAGCGCATTCTGCTGGGCGGGGGACGTTGCGATTGGCGTTGTCGTGGCGGACCATCTCCTCCTCCCATAGCCCATTGCCCTTCGAGCGTTGGCCGTCCGATGGTTGGCAGCTGGCGCAGCGGCTGCAGGCAAGGCGTGGGGATGCATTTTGGACTTAAGACGAACAAATTAAGCGCGCAAATTGCGATCGCCAAGAGGCAGAAAGGCAGCGACGAAAAGAGGGCATTCTAGGAAAGATCCGTCGTATAAAGGGTCCCTCCACCCAATAAGAGCGCCGCTTGATGAAGATCCGAACGACTAGCAGGTTGGAAAGCGACGTTACCACAGCCGCAAGGGCAGCATGATCTTTCGTTGATGATCCATTACATTGCAGATGCTGTTTCTGCCTGTCGCTGCGGTCGGGCGTCATCTTTCTGGCGCTGCTCCACTGCGCGGCGGCCCTCGTCGCATTCATGTTCGGCCCGCTCACACGTCTTTTCGCGAGTGAGCGAGGGCGCCGCACCAGGCTGGTCTCGAGCTGCATTGCATGAGCTGTGGATGTGTGTGCACTGCAGTTGGTCTTATGGTGATATCGGTTGTGGGCATCTTTGCGGCGATGTGTCAGGAGGCGTTCGCACTCTGCGTATACATGGGGTGGGTGAGACCATACACTGCCACGACACCCTTCCACTGCCACGACACCCTTCCTGGACGTCTGTCTGTTTCCTCAGGTGTCAGGGGTTGATGCTCCTGCTGAGCCTGGTCCTGATGGTCTACTGCGTCCTGCTCTTCGCGGGCGTCGTTCCTCTGCGCCTTACGCTGGCCGCTAAGGTGAGAAGCCATGGATAAATGGCTGGCCAGGAACAGAACACACACGCCCGGCTGGCTGGCTGGCTGGCTGTGTAATGGTATCCACCATGTGTGCGTCATGCACTGCAGACTGACGCAGCAACGATGGACAGATTCATCGAGGTACTCTACATCGCGGCGGTCCTCTTGCCTTCGCTACTGTCGATATACCTGTGCGCCGTGAATGCACACACACATTGGGGCGGGGCAGTCAGAAAAGATTCTCCTTGGTATCCCTTCCCTCTGTCTGCGTCTGCAGCGTCTACACACTCTACGTGTCCTACAGCCTCTATCGCGTGTGGCTGGTGGGCGGCACCGGCACCGAGCTGCTGTGTGCAGAAGACCTACCTAGGGCACGTAAGTGACGCGCGGGAGGGGGGTGAGTGTGTGCAGCTGTTATTCGTCATGTGTCTGTTCAGAGGCAGAGAGGGCCCCGCTGATGAACAGCCCGGTAGCCATGGCGTGACTGCCAGCTACTGTAGCGTGGATTTGGGGTATGTGCCTTTGTGCAAATCGGAGCTGTGCCGAGGGCGACATAGCTAGCTGCCTGCCCAGATGGTGTGCGTGAGTGAGACGTGTGTACAGACAGCCAAATACGCAGCGAAATCCGATTAGGTATGAGGAACACAGTTCACCTATGTCAATAACATTCCATGAATCACACCAGCACGCAACACATGTCTCCAATTAGCATACAAACATACACTCATACGTCTCTCTCTACCTAACATGAGCCGCCAGGGCACGTCAAAGGCACCGGACAGCATCGAAGTCTCCCGGTGCATATAGCCCGCATCCCACTCATACATAAGACACGGATGGATTGCCATGCCTTTGGTGTTGCTCGGCCCCCTTTCCCTCCCCTCCCCTCCCTCCCTCCGTTGTCCACGTGAATTGTGTCAGCCAGTTACGCCCTGCGCTCTACGAGGAAGCCCTGGTCGTCGCAGCAGAACCGAAACGGTCCACCGGCCAACTTGAGGGCAGCATGCTGCTGGTGGAATCGCTCCTGGAACCTGTAGCGGAGACCATGTTCGGCGATGGACACGCGAGTGGCTGTGTGTCCCTATCGACGGGCAAATAGACCAGCATGACAGATGTGTGCGTGGGCGTGTGACACACACTTTGCAACGCACCCACCTTGATCTCGTTGTACGCAGTCACCATAGCCATGACATTACCGTAGAAGGTGTCAAACTCGTCTCCCACCTCAAACTCCTCTCCCAGCTCCTCGACGTCGCCTGACGCTCAAAGAGAACACTCATGTTTGTTTTGTCTCTCTCTCTCTCTCTCTCTCTGCTCTCTCTCTCTTTGTGTGTGTGTGTGTGTGTGTGTGTGTGTGCAGCCTGTTGAAGATCCCTCACCCCAGATATCGATTTCAATCTTCTCAACGCCCCGCAGCTGTTCGACGGACCGCCCCCCCAGACAGAAGCAAGCAGGCACGTGGCCGAGCAGTGTGTAAAAATTCACCATCAAATGCACCGTCAGGCCGCCCTCTCGCCCTCTGCCAATCCGCGCCCGCTGCAGCCGTGCAACGAAACGCCACACCTCACTGACAGCCACATGGGCGTCTGCCTCGATGCGCTGCAGGTTGGCCATGTGGGAGGCGATCTCGACCGCCCTCTTCTTCTTGGCCTCACTGGGGAGGGCATCGTCTTGCAGCTGCAGGGTGTGGGCGGCGGGGAAGGTGTCGTCCGTGATCGATGCAGGGGTGGCCTCGGTACGCCCGCAGTAGGTCACGGTCGTGATGGTCTTGGCGAACACGGCGATGACGTTCTGGAACACGTGGTCGCTGCTGCGCGAGAGGAGCTCCATGGCGAGACCCCCATACCCCATGTTGCCGCAAACAAGTGGCTCCGACATGGCAGCGGGATCAGCCACTGCGTCCCTGACGAAACAGCACAAACAGACGACCACAGTCACATGAAGTACATACATACACGGTCCTGTCTGTCTGCCTGCCTGGTCCGTCCCGACCCACCTGAGTTCCGCGATTTTCCTCAGCTGCTGCACAGTGTTGTCAGTGTCAACCACACAATGGTTCCAGATGAACTGAAGGTTGCGAATGGACCGCCTGGCGCCCCTCGCCACCATCACCTCACGCAGCTTGTCGATGTCGGCGGGGGAGGCCGGCAGTGCGATGCCTCGCAGAGTGTGGAGCGCCTCGAGTGCTCCGCATCCGGCCGGCAGCGCACTCGGCAGGTCGGCCACAAACGCACCAGAATAAGAGCCAGTGGCGTTGAAGTCCAGCACCTCAATCGCTTTACAGTGCGTCAGCCATACCGACCCGGCATCGCCTCCCGGCAGCTCTCCGATGGTGAGGACCCTGAGAGCGGGCATATGCCAGTTGCGACGTTGAGGAGCCATCACAAGGTATCCCGGGATGCTGTTGGCTGTCTTGAGTGCCGGCAGGTGGATGGGGATCGGGACGCAGGGGGCGGGCGGCAGATCAGATGAGGGGAGCGGGTGGGGGATGTCAATGCTGTCATCGAGCTCGACGGCCTCGAATGACAGCACCTCTAGTGTGCCCTCGTCAGCCGACTGATGACGCGTCCAGTCGACCACGCGTTCCACAACGCGAGCAGCTGATCTGGGGCCGTAATCGTCTTGCGCCACCGCAGCAGCTGCCCCCTCCCCTCCCTCCCTCTCTCGTCGTTTCTTGTCTGCGATGGCCGCCCGGCCCCTCGCATGACCTTCCACTAATGCCGCCCAGGTCCCGCGGCACCATAGATCATGCCACTTGGGGTAGCGGTGTTTGATCACTCGGACGTTGGTCGCCCTCTGCCCCCATCTCTGGGCCACGGCCAGCGGCATGGTCTCCCACATGCGCCGCGCCGTGTCGTCCTCACAGTCGATGACCAGGTGGGTGTAGTTGGCGGCCGACTGATGGAAGAGGGGCGTGCCGAGACGCCGGCGGTGGCGCGTCAGCTCCCAGTGCTGCAGGTGGCCGAACACGTTGGAGAGCTCATCACGCGACAGCCGACGACGGGCCTGATGTGACAATCAACATGACATCAGAGTAAGGTCAAGAGGATTCGATGTATCAGATCTGTCATGGTGTCGGTCTGACCGGTCCTTGATTCACATTCACAGGTGGAGGGTTGCCGCTTCGATGGGTCAGACGAAATGACGGGCGCTTCACTGCAGAGGCCTGCAAAACACAGAGCAACAAGAACCAGCGATTAACACACAGAGAGAGTGTCGTGCTGTCGCCATCTGCTGTGCGCACCTCGGCATCATCCTGAGTGGCGGGATTGGGTGCGGCCGCCAGGATCGGTTTGAGTGCATCCACCACCCGCGACACGTCCTCATGTGTGCGGGTGAGCTGCGACTGTGCTGTGGCGATGTGGGAGCTGACGAGGGCATGCTGCACATGGAGCTCCAATGAGCTGGCCGACGGCGCCTGCGAAAGACGGAAACTCCACGAGCGATGCGGCAGTGTGTGTGACGTACCTGTGCAGTGAGACTGGGAGGCTGCGCTTGCTCAAAGTGAGACCGCAACGCGCCGAGCTGCAGGGAAGACACATACGCAGAGAGAGAGTCGACGACTTGTTCTGTGCAGGCAGGCAGGCGCACCGCTGTGTTGAGCTCCTGCAGGTGCCGCAGGCCCTGTTCAACTGCTCGCGTATCCTCCCTGACCTGCACACACACACAGAGTAGCGAAGCAACGAGGAGAATCATCAGATCGTTGCTCACGGCTGCTGGCTCACCTGATGCACATCCATAATGCCGACAGCTGTTACCACCGAATTCGGTGCGGGAGAATGTGGAACGGGGAAAGGTCACACTTTGGCCGGTCGAGAATTCGCGCCCCAAGACTCTGCCCCCGTCTTTTTTAGGGTTTTTCTTTCGCTGCCTTCTCTCGCATCTCATCTGCCCTCCCTTCCCCTCTCACCGCTGCAGCATCGTTTGTGAGCCATCTTTCCGGCATTTGCTGGCGCTCGTAATTATGCCCGACGGCAGCGTCAACACGTTGAGCTGCAGAAGGAGGCCCTCACCAAGGACAAGGAGGCACTGACCGCCGATACGAGGGGAAGAACGGCAACAGGATGGACCACAGCCTCTTTGTGGCTGCTGGCGCCAAGGCAAACGCCATGACATGGGCAACATCCCCGGCGCACATCCAGTCACTGTGCATACTACGACGTAAGAGGCCACAAGCCACACGCATCCAGACCCTCATGTGAGTGTGTAGGATTCATCTCCTCGCACGTGGCTGTGTGCAGGCTGCTGCAACTACGGCGATGCAGATGTTCACATTGTGAAGGAACGGTACGGGTGCGCTGGTCGAATGACAGGCAGGCGAAATGACATACTCACAGATACAGCGGCACACACGGCATACAACAGGAGCCGCTCTCTCTCTCCAACTCTGTGTGTGTGTGTGTGTGTGTGTGTGTGTGTTGGTGCCGTATAGATGCCTGTCACAATCACTCGCGATGTCGGCGCCATTCTGTTTCTCCTGCACCGTCTGACAGACGTCAACGGGTGGGCAGAACCCGTTGACGTCTGTCAGACGAAACCTTGGAGAACTGAGCTCATCCCTCTAGGCGCCAAAGACTTCGACAGAGACACTCAAAAGTAAGTGACACTGCACACTTCTAGCCCATCACACAGAGCACTGTTACTTTGTTTTCCCTTTCCTTCACATCACATCAGGCCATTGCCACAGAAAGAGGTGCCATTGCCCGATCAGTGATGTGCTGCCGGGCGCACTGCTGCGGCGAGAGGGCAAGGCAGCAGAGAGCGGCGGGGATGGTGAGGGGGAGGGAGAGGGCGACAGCGACTGCCCCATCTGTCAGAGCCGATGCACCAAGTGTGGGCATGAGTACTGCGAGGGGTGTCTGGTGGGCTGGCTCCATGAGCTTCGGCAGGAGCTGCCCCAGGGGATGGTGCAAGGGGCAGAAGAAGACATACGAGAAGGTACGTGAATCATGTGTGTTGCCTCATCTGTCTGCCTGTATACATGCCTTTGTGTTGACACATGTGTGTAGACCGTGCAGCAGCTGCAGTCAATAGCGAGATGACATCCATGGCCATTACACCATCCGTCTTTTCCGCTGTGCGGGTGTGCTCTCGTCATTGTCACGCACGTTTCATGTCAGCTGAGGGCTGTCGTGTCAGTCATGGCTGAGCAGTCTTTCATCAACCACTGGTATGCGTGGCGCCCTCACTAAGCTCAGCCACTGCCCCTCTCTCCTCTCTCCTCTCACAGGTCGACTCACGGGTCGACGCCCAACGTCCAAGCACCGCAGGTACTCCGGCAGGGGGTGCTCCACTACGGCAGCGGCGAGGTGTGCCTCACCAAGCCCCCATTCAGCGACGAGGAGCTTAAAACAATGAGCAGGAGGTAGGCGGCGAAGCGCAATGTGGCTGACCAAGGCGGACATACTCGCTACGTTCGAGGTACGGTTTGACTTCGGCCAAATATCGGTCGAAAGCAGATCCCCGCAGGGGGATGGTCTTCCTGCTCGAGGGGCTCGGTGGACCTGTCTTGCTAGTAGTCAACTTCGTCGACGGCGAAGTTTACGTCAACGGCGGCAGAGTTCTGCAGGTGGAAACCACTGAGGTGCCTGTGGCTGCTGGCCGGACTCTCGACGAGCGTTTTCCCGTCACCATGGCTTGGCTGAAGCAGTTCCTGCTGCGATACGGTGGTGGGGAGGATCCTGTCAGCTCACTGTTGGACTACCCAGCTGACTGAGGGTGTGTGTGTCTGGTCTGTAAGAGTTTTTTATCTGGTCATTTCGCCGCGGATGTCATTGTATGCCCTGTGTGAGTGAGTCGCTAGCAGGGGCTGTAATATGTCGTGTGCGACATGTAGTAGTCAGGGACGGGTTGCTGCTCTGGCTGCCTCGATCGAGGTGGGTCATTCCATTGGATGTGAGTTTCTTCCCTTCTTGTGTGTACGTGCAAAGGACAGCACACTTGCGGACACACGACAATTGGCCATGTAGTGATGGTCGAGTCAATGGCGATGGGTCTTGTCTTCTGAAAGACGAGACTCTCTGTAACTAAGCAGATATTGACCCGCCGCACAGATAAAACACCAGCACACCAACACAACTGAATTCACGCGCCGAAACCTGCCCTCATCGCGATCGCATCCAACTTGTCGACACAACTTATCCGATCGGCGCACACACACACAAACACACACAGCCACATGGCTAAATGGACACCCACACGTCAAGTAAGTCCTTTGGCGCTACGACACACCCCCTATCCTCTGTCCCGCTGCTCTCCTCCTTCACTTATACGCCGGGCCAATGTCATATGCGGCGTATGGCGGCCCAGCAGTGCCTTGGGGGGGTATGCTCTGGCCCATAGTCATCAGCACCACCAGCCTCAGCGTATATACCTCTGTTGACGGCCGGCTCGAATAGGAAAGACCAGACGACAGTGAGGACGAGAGATAAAATGAGAAAGAGAGGCCAGGCTGTGTCGATGGCCACGACAACGCTCAGCGCCGCCAGGGAGGGCGGCACCAGCAGACGGAGAAAGGCTGAATGGACACACATCCCGTGGATGTCAGGCAGACAGACAGACAGGCACAATCGACCATGCGTCTTGTGTGGTGTGTGTGTGTACCGGTGGTGCCTGTGAGTGTCCACGAGACGAGGAGGGTCCAGGCCAGGCAGGTGCTGCCGCCCTCCGGATGGTGCACATCCAGCAGCATGAACGACACGCCATACAGCTACACGCACAACAACATACGCACACACCAGACAAACAGCGCTGTGGTGTGCACTGCACTGCACCATGAGCTGTCCGTCCCCCCCTCTCCCCCTCTCCCTTACTCACCAGCACCGCCAGCGAGAGGAAGGACACATAGAGCATCTCGGGCCACCAGAAGAACCCTCCCTCTATGAGTGCAGTAATGGTTGCATCGGAGGCCTTCACATAGTTGACGGCAATCACCCTGCACACACACACAGACACACGAACACAGGACACGTGCCACCCTCGATCGAGGGGCTCTGCTCGTCTGCAAGCTCACCACTCTGCCAGGTTGACGAGGTTCCAGGTGACGTCCAGGAAGGCACCGATCTGCAGCACTCCGATTCCCAGCCGAAACAGACGATGCCGAGAGGACAGCCAGGGGTCTGCAGTGAGCTTCACCTGTTGACGCGACACGCACACACACACACACACACACAGCTCACCTCCGCTCTGTTTGCAGTGGAATGCTCACCTGGAAGCCGAGAATGAACAGGGCGCCCGTCATCCACGGCACCTGCCCATAGAGGGAAGGCAGGCTCCAATGGCGAACCGCTGCAATGGCGGCCTTCATTTTCTCCTCGTAGTCATCGACTGGCTGGCCCGTCATGGACGCCGCATACACATCGAAGAGAGGCGAGGTGCATCCCGTGAGAAACAGCGAGTGGAGGAAGATCACGCCGGTCAGTTCGAGAATGGCACCGATCCGCAGCGTGTGAGCTGACAGCACGTCAATCGCCGCTATCATCGCGAGCTGGCCTTTCCGTCGAAAATCAATGAGTTGTGTGCAGAGCGGGCTGCGAACTTGGGCGCTTGCGAGCTTAGCTCCAAGAGAAGGAGGACTTTCAATTCATCCATTCTTTCGGTAGCCAGCGGGATCGGAGAGGCGTCGGCAAGCGCCTGGATCTGGTGGTCGGCGGTCTGCATGAATGAAGGCCGTCGACTGCTGTGCTGATCTTCCTTCACACAAAATGAGGGCGTCGTCGGTGTCAGAGCAGCTGTGGGAGGTGGCGTACCTGCCATTGGACGTCATCAGGTTTGCCTTTATGGTCGGCTTCTTGACACAGGTCAGTCCGTCGGCGACGTCTCTGAGCTGATCAGCAGCATCCATTGGGAGGATGAGATGCATGCTTGTTGGTGTGTGTGCCTTGTCTGTCTGCTGTCAGGGCTACATTCTCAAGTGCGTTATGGGTTTCATCAAGGGACTGCTCGGCTGGAAGGAGGCTCCTGCTTCGACAAAGCCGGATGCTCCCACTTCGCGAGCGCTGGGCGTCAAGGTCACCGGGCTGCCCGGCCCGATGACCAACCGACAAGGCGTCGGAGAGCTGGGCGCCGAGAAGCCCAACCCGCTGCGACATGACCTCAGCGAGACCATGTGGCACACTCTGACCAATCCCGCCTTCTACCACCGCATCTGGATCTATGTGCGCCTTCACAGGTGGGCACAGAGAGAGAGAGAGAGAGAGGGAGAGAGACGGACACTGTTTGGGTGTGTTGTGTGTGGAGGCGTGGCCGCTGGACCCTGAGAGAGGGCCGCAAGGCGCCCAATTGTGTGGTGTACACGACTGAGGGTGAGAAGCGTCACATCTACGACTTCCTCGACGCCACCAAGTTCCTGGTGCTCAACTTCGGCAGCTGCAGCTGACCCCCGGTAAGTGCCACGAGAGAGAGGAGATCGATCCGCCTCCTCGGTTTGCTTGAGAGTGGCTCCATCCATGCCTCTCTCCCCCTGTGTGTGTGTCTTGATTGATTGGCATGTCAGTTTGCGGCTGTTATGGACGACCTGATGGTCGCCCAACAGCTGTTCAAGGACGACGCCAAGTTCGTCACCATCTACATGAGGGTAACCAACACCACACACCACACACCAGCAGAGGTTGTGGGTGACGGCTGCGGCCATCTCTCCATGTCTGTGTGTGTGGCCACAGGAGGCCCACCCGACTGATGAGTGGGCGGTGTATGGGAATCTGAGGGTCAAGAAGACCACGAGCCTCGCCGAGCGGACCAAGCTGGCGGTGGACTTCTTCGCCGGCAAGGGCGTCACTGGCGAGCTGCTCATCGACGGCTCGGACGACGAGGCCTGCGTGGCCTACGCCGCCTGGCTCGACCGCCTCATGGTCCTCAAACCCGATGGCACTTTGGCATTCATCGGTCGGCCAGAGATCGAGGAAACAAACACACTTATGAAGGGGGAATGGGTGTGTGTGCGGTGTGTACGTCGTTGGTGCAGGTGGGCCTGGTCCATTCGACTACTCGTTTGACGCCGTGCTGCAGTGGATGGGCAAGCAGACGGGCCGCGACTACATCAGCGAGGTCAAGGCCTCTCGCAAGGACGCGCCGCCCGCACCGCTTGTCGAAAACATGAAGCACGTCAACGCCACGGTGGGCAGTGGGATGACACACACAGAACCGACACAGTGAAAGAGATGATTGTGTGTGTGTGTCTGTGTGTGTGTGTTGGTTGGCTGGCTGCGTGTGTGCAGGATCTGTCGAAGGAGGGCTACTGCCTCTTCTACATGCCCCAGTGTCCCTTCTGCGTCCATGTGCTGGACCAGCTGAGTGCTTTGGGGCTGCAGGGGATGCTGCCGCTGGTGGACGTCAAGGCCGACCCGTCGCAGAAGGACCAACTCAAACAGAGGGGCGGACTCACACAGGTGGGAGGTGCTGTGCTGTTACACTCACATGTGCAACGCCGGTGCGTGCGTGTGTGTGTGTGTGTGAGTCAGGTGCCTGCTTTGGGTCTGCCCGACGGCGGCGTTCTGTACGAGTCGATGGATATCAATGCCTTCCTACGGAACAATGTCATCACCGCATAGACAGGCAGACCGACTCATATAGACAGGCCATAGCTGCTGCTGGCCGCACACGGTGGGCCATGTGTGCTTTTGTACGTTTCTAATGAATGAGTTTAGGCCAGTGGGAAGGTATACATTCGCTGCGTCGTTGCTGCATCTCTGTATCTGACCTCGACCTCCCAACACCCCATCCACTCACTCACATAGACAACATGCTATGTGATGTCTGCTGCCATATGTGCGTGTGAGCGTAGACAGGGGGCCGCGAGTGACGGCTGACGGCTGCGCAATCCCTTGGCGGGAGCGGCCCAGCCTGAAGTGATAGCGAGCTGCCTGTCTCTCTCACACCACACAGCCCATCCGTCCATTGCGTGTGTGTGGATGGAGGTGGATGGATTTGTCGCGTATACGTAGGCATCTGCACCGTATATATCGTTGCTTCCCCTCTTGGCTGGTCTGCATGTGGGTGTGAGGGCATGTACGTGGTTTGTATGCTCCTCTTCCATATATGTGGGTGTGGGGGGGTGTTCCTTGCTGCCCTTCTCCTCCTTTTCTTTTTCGTCAACCGGTCACTCGCTTCGTACATGTGCTGATTGGACCACTAGCCCCACAAGCACGATCATGCGATCTTGGCTGATGTGTGTGACCGGGCGACAGGGGGCCGCGAGTGACGGCTGCTGGCTGTGCAATCCCTTACCGGAAGCGGCCCAGCCCGATGGACAGCGAACCTTCTGCCCCTGTGTCATGCACACAGCAGATCTATCAAGTGCAGTCAGTGTACTGTATGTCTGCTAGGTGGTGTGGTTCTTGACCTGGGGAGACCTTCATGTCTCCTGGTCAAGCTGCGACTCGAGCATAACAAGAAAAGCACAGAGAAATCCTTACCCTGCGTTTTTCGTTTCAAGTCAAGTTGGTACTCCAGCGGCTGCAGGGCGTGTGTGAGTGTGCGTGTATGACCCACGGGGTGTGTGTGTGACAGTGAGTCGGTTTCTGGGTTTGGCGTCTCCCGTGGGTTGATGTATGCCATGAGAGAGACAATTCAGTGTTATATCCATCAATCAGTGAACGTTGGCAAAGTAGTCAGTCATGTGTCCTGTGGCCATCAATGTGACGTACGTTGTGGCGCGGCACGAAAAGCAAAGCAAAGCATGCCCACCCCTCCCTCACCCCCACTCCCGCCCTGCGTCAGTCCCATTAAGCAGCCGTCCATGCACGCGACGCGTCGATGTATATGTACTTGGTGAACTAATCACGTGTCGACTTCCATCTCGATGTAGGGCTCCGCTTTGGGATCCCTCTTTTTACATGGGGATGTGTGGTCGGTGTCTGCGTCGTTGGTGTGGGTGGGGGTGTTTATCATGCGGTCGTGCTCGAGCAGCACCTCAAACAGGCGGGACACAATCCAGTCGCGCCTCTCCGGTGGGCACCAGGGCTGAGCGATCATCTCACGTGTCTGCAGTGCACACAGACGTACACACACACACGCACACATGGACGGATGGATGGATGGATGCGTCCATGGTGTGTATGTGGTCACCCCCACGAGCTCACCCTGTGGTGGTCGCTCCGCTGTGCCATGCCGATGAGCGCGTCGACCGTCCAGAAGGACTGGCTGAAGGGGTGGCCGCCGTGGTACTCCACAAACGCATTCACCGCCCGCATCGACAAACCCGCACCGGCCTGCACCAACCACATGCACAAATAGCTGTGGTGGGTGTCTCTCTGTCCGTGTGTATATTCCATGTGTATCCACCCCACCTGCAGCACGGGTGCACCCTTCGCTACGAGCACATCGGCTTTGCTGGCGGGCGTCTGATCCTGAGAATGGTCCTCCAGATCGACAGCCACCACCCCAGGGCCGTCCTTCTCGGAGTCACCCCCATTGCCACACGTATCATCGCGACCACCACACACGCCCACCTCAACGCTCAGGCCGCCGTCCCCCTGCCCCCCGCCGCCATCCACACACGCGTCGACACACACATCGTCACACGACATCGGCAGCTCCTTCTCCCACTGCCGCCTCCGACCAGCCGCCCTCGCCCGCCCCCTGTCTGACCGGGGAGGCACAGAGGCCGCATCGGTTGCCCTGCGGCGGTTCTGTGCGCGGCGATCGGATGGAATGGGCGGGGGTTTCTGCCGCTTGGCTGTGTTGTTGGTCCGGGGCTGCTTCTTGGGTGTGCCGGAGGGCCCCCTCTTGCGGCTCCCTCCCTGCCGGGCGGCGCTGCGGGTGGTGTGCTGCCTGGCAGGCATGAACGCCTGTGTGCGTCTGCGCTTCATCTCGATCTCGGCCGTGGCTTCCCTCAGCGGCAGGAGATCCTCCTCTGAGCACATGCATACAGCAGACAACAAACAGACGGAATGGCGATCGGAGGAGTGCATGTATTGTGACGCACCTGTGATGCCATCCTTCTTGAGTTGGATGGCCGCCTCGCGGATCTCCTTGAACACGCTGGCCAGGGAGGGCGGCATGGACGGGGCGCGGCGACGGGCACCCGAGCGGGAGCGGCCCTCCGAACAACGCCTACGGGAAGAATGGACGAAGATGCATTTGGTGCGACGGCTGTATTGTGTGCATTGCATTTGCATACTTGAGTTCGCTCTTGTCCATGTGCTCTGCATCGCCATCGGCATAGATGACCTGGTACATCAACTGCTCCTTCCCCTTCCACGAACGCGGCTCCTGCACACAACGTATACACAGCCCACCAAAAGGAAAAATTGCCTTCTTCTCTCTCCAACTTTTGGTGTGCTCTCTTTCTGAGGAGTCTGACCTTCCACGCGACAACGCCCCAGTAGTTCTTGCCGTCCGCGAACTTCTTCTGAAAGAAGTGCGGCGAGTCGGCCAGGTACTTATCCTTGGAATCAACAAACACAGCATAACCTGCATTGCAAAACGACACCACACACACACCCAAGCCCCGCCACACCAACTTCTCATCCACCATGTCAATATTGCTGCCTTAACGGGCTGGCTCACCTCCCTCCTCGCTCCCCGCAGTCGTCTCGTCCGATTCGCCAGGCACCTCTTCCTCCACCATCTCTTCCACTTTATCGCTAACCTGCGCCGCCTTGCCGGCCGGTCCCGGACCGAAAAGCGCCGCGGCGGACATCTGCTGGCCCCCATGCAGCGTCGTATCGACAGAAGAGGCGGGAAGCGGCCCGGGGAAGCCGGGCTGGGCCTTCGGTGGCGGCAGCATATCAGCAGACTGATTCTGCACTTGCCTCATGTGAGACGGTGAGTTGCCATTGCCGACGGGTCCAACCGCCGATGGAGGATGCTCCTGACGCCGAAACGCGATGATTCGCCGGTTGGCTCGAGAGGGAAACGTGAGAATAAGGCCGCCTGACAGAGCGAGGAGTCCGACGGGTGTTTCACCTCGATTGCAGCCGATTTCAGCCGGTAGACCGATATACTTGGATACAGCCGGTCCAAAACGGGGCAGCAAGGAGGGAAAAAGGACTTCTCGAAAACGCGAGAGACGGGGGGCGAAAGGTGGGGGCCTTGTCAACTTCACCGATGATCCCGGACGGCATACTGGCTGTGTGAGGGTCAGCAAGCGACGGACGCTGGAATCTGTTCACTCTTGCAATGGAAAGCAGCCCGTCCACGACCGCCCCACTCGTGGCCGGTTTAGGCCGGTTGTGTGTCGGGTGGACTTGCTTATGTAGCGTACACGAGTGCGTTGGATGGTACATCAACCAGTCCTGCTGACCGCTATTCATCTCAACGCCTCATGCATGCACCAGCCGCGTTCGCTCAAACAGAATGGCATTGGGTTGGCCTTGGGGATACACGATTGGCACTGGGGGAACATGTGGTCTGCATGCAGGCGGCATGAAGATCTCTATTGCCTGTCGACGCAGCATCGCTCATCACAATCCACAGCTTACGACCCGCATGACACAGAAACAACCCGCCACATCAAGCTATCTTCCCTTGACTTCCCTCTGCTCCAGGGGGTGCTACCATTGCAGTGTTGCGAGTGAGCCAGGGGGCGATGCCCTCAGCTGTCCTCAATTCGGGGTAGGTCCTGGTCCAAACACAGCAACGAACGTTACAGATAGTGGCTGCATGTGAGCATCCTGCCATCCTCCCCCTCTGTACTTGATCAGGTGCACCCAGCACCTCGCAATGTTGATAGCGTCGTCGATGCCGCTGTGGTGCCTGCCCTCAAGCGACAGCCCGCAGCGCTGCAGCAAGGCGGGCATGCCGTCGATTCTGCGACTGAAACAGTGGGAAGCTACCTGCACAGATCAGCAACAGCACATGACAGCCGTTTCGCTGCCCCTAGCAACCCATTTAGTCTGCACACCTTCTTGATGTTGATCCACGTCCTCATCGCCAGCGGCACCTCCACCCCCGACACCGCACACTGAGCGGGCAGCATGGTCTTGAGATCCCAGTCCTACGCAACGAGCGAAGGGGGGGCGTCAAAAAGGTGCAGGTGATATACACGTGTGTGGGGGTGTTTGATGGACAGGATGTGTCATGCATTGAACCTACACCACACGTGACGAACACCGAGCGAAGAGGGGGGACGGTGGGGGTGATCTCTTCCTCCTCACTGCTGTCCTGAGGCACGGCTGGAGCTGCCAAGCCTGAAGCAAAACACGTGCCTCCTGTCGTCGAGCCGCTGGTCTCGTGTTCTATATGCTCACGGTTTTGTATCATCCACGCCGTGAACCGTTGCAGTGCCTCAGCGAAGGGCGGCTGCCCAGCCACCATTTCCTATACGAACAGAACACATGGGCTGCAAAAGGCAGACAGCCTGTGTATGTGTCTGGATCTATGTCTGTCGTTCATCGTTTCCATGCACTCACTCGATGGCCATGGGCTTGGGCCTGCAGTCAGGCGGCGCCGTGCCGTCCATCCCTCCTGTCCCTCACCTGTGTGATGCCGGTGAGTTGTGTGCAGAACGGAGTCACCGTGGGATGCGCCTGAGGCGCTATGTACTGATGAAAAGCAGGGTCCTCGATGCAGCACGTGTGTGCATTCACCTTCACAACCTGAAGGCCACAGGTCAACCCACATACGTACGTCAAGCCCCCTCTCGGTGCTGCGGTGCTGCCTGTTTGTTCCCCACCGGCCATTCGATGATCTCCTGAGGCACCAGTCGGCGCTTCTCTTCGCACGTGGCCTCAAAGTCGAGGACGAGGAAGTAGTCCACAGCAAGAGAGGAAGGATCGGTCATAATACTCACTCACCTTCCTGGTGACCGTATAGACCTGGCAACACGACACTACAGCCACCATGCGAATTCGAAATTCGGGAAGACCGATCGCCTTCCTCTCTAAGCTCGCAGCTGGAGAAGTTCCCCCCC
>CDMY01000386.1:20621-37896 GCA_001179505.1 Vitrella brassicaformis | reverse complement strand
TCGTTGCCGTCTCGATTGAGTCTTGAACCTGAGCCCCAAAGGGAAACACCAACGACAGCTGCAGAGACGGGAGACTGTGACGATCTGTCATGCTCAACGCCGCCGTTCGCCCGCTGCTGAGCCCCTCACAGAGCCCTGGGCCAGCCCTTGTGGTCCTCAAGTACGGCACCTCGTCCGTGGCTCTGTCTGTCTGCGTCCCGCCAGAAGAAGAGTCTGACGATGTGGCCCTCGACGACGCGGCCCTTCTCTGGCATGGAATCTTTCACCCGCATGTGCTGCCCGTCCACTTCCTGCAGTCCATTGCAGTGGAGGGCAGGCAGCCGGCACACCGGCGGGTGGGCGTGTGTGATCCCGTGCCGGTGTTTGAGCTGAGGACTGGACAGTCGTCAAGGCGGACCCAGATTGTGACGCTTGCAGAGGTGCTGGAGAGCGGCATGGGCGATCGTGGTGAGGATGAGGGCTCATCAGATGAAGCGATGGAGATGTGCGTCGACTGGGCCATCCAGCTGTCCTCGGCCATTATGGGCTGCCACGCTGCAGGTGTCACTCTCGGCGGCCGAATCAGCCCAAGGGACATCTACGTGACACCATGCAGCGACACACAAGCCACTGGGGATGACATTGATGCGTCAAGTGAAGGCACATCGGGCTACATGCGGAGCTACTCGTCCATCGATCAGCCGAATGGCGGTATTGCGGTGAAGGTGGCAGCAAAGGACAGAGATGCCGACGACGCCCTTCCGCCCTCATTTTGGCGCCAATATCCTCTTGGAGGCCAGCATTATATGTTGATTGTGTCGCCCTGTTTCCACTGCCGGCCAATCGACGACTCGGCTGAGTCTTTCGCGGCTGTATTTGCCGACTTGTTGGCCCTTTGCAGCATGGTCCTCCGTGTGCTGTGTTGGTGCTCCCTGCTGCCTTGGGAGATGGAACAAAGCAGCACTCGGCTGGACGAGTTGGGAGACCTGGTAGGGCACCTTCAAGCAAACCTCACTGAGACTGACAACAACACAACAGCACTGGTCCTCGGCGCCATCCATCAACTGCTGGACCGCCTCGCTTCCGCAACTGCCGACACCGAGACACTGGATACATCCCATGGGGCATTCCAAGATGCCCTCTTCTCCATCTATTCATCAGAAACACCCGCACCCCACCCCCTGGAGGCGCTGCTTAACAGCCCACGAATGGTGGCGTGGCTGGAGTCGCGGGGCCTGCTGCACAGGGCGAAAGTGCTCTTGACGCTGTGCAGGGACCGCAGGGGTGTGGCTATCGAAGACAGAGGTGGGCAGGATGACGGTGTCTGCGGATGGGGGTGGGGCCGCATTCAGGGGCTCGTTGACGCGGCATCGGAAGGCGATCCGTCCTTAGGAGAGGCACAAATGCTCAGCTTCTTATTGAGGCGGAGATGTCAAGAGCTATCGTCGCTCCCGGCGGCCTTGAGTCAGCTGCAGCTGTGTGTACCGAGCCTGGAGGTGGCCGTGTTGGGCATATGTCTCCTGTGCATGGAGTTCTGGCTGCCTGAGGCTCTAAACGGAGCTGACATGATGCTCGCAAGGTACCTGTGAAGACTCGAGTTGCACTGCTGGAAGGAATGGCTGGCTGGCTGGGACATGTCCATCTGTAGGTACGGGGCACTGTGGGATCGGCACTCTTTCACTCGATCAGAATACTCGGCCTTCAAGCTGCTATACGAGTGAGAGAGAGACACAGTGTGTTCTGTGTACATTGACGCGGCTGTGTGTCTGTCTCTTTCTCCGTGTCTGTGTTGTCTGTGTGTCAGCATTCGTTCGGTCCTCTACGACTTCATCAGCAATGTCAACCTCTGCCACCTCCTGGCCCCCCACTTCAAGCTCACCCAGTGCACCCCGCCCACCATTCCCCCCTCCCTCCCCATCCCACAACCCGTCGACCGCCGCCTCTCCCTCCTCACCGCAAGACGACGCTCATCCGGCCGCAGACAATCCGTCTTCGATATTGAAGGTAGCGGCAGAAAGAGAGACCCCGGCCCACAATCGGCCCCTCTATTCAACGCCAAGGCTCCCCAGTTCTACAGCCGGGAGGGCGACACTTTTATGGCTGGGATTGGCTATGGCCAGCGGGATGAGGAGCGGGGGAAGGTGGGTTCGCTTCGGTTGCTGCCCCCTGGGTTTGTGCTGATGCATGGGGGGGCGGACGGTGTGGCGGCGTACCATGAGAGGTTCTTCGGTCGGACGGCGCCGAAGCACATATGGGTGAGTGAGGCTTCATTTGTGGTGGGTCATTTGTCTTGTGGGTGTGTTTGTTGTGTGTAAGGGTGCAGCCTGATGTGTCGCTGCTCATCAAGCTGAGCAAAGAGATACAGGTAGTCTAAGACCACCTGGTGGATATGCCGCACCACGCCACACCAAGACCCACCCAACGGCTGAATTCTGTCACTGTTAGGAGTTTCATCTGCTGCGGACACACCCGGAGCCCATCGCGCACGCAGTCGTCATGCCACCAGCCTACAAGAGTGTCCTCATCTTCTACTGTGACGGCAGCATCCAGCGCTTCGTCCTCACAGCCAGGAAGAAGTCACACGTCAGCATCATCGCAGGTCAGCACCGACGCCATTTCCTTTGCCTCTCTCTCTCTCTCAGTCCAGATGGGTGTATGTGTGTCTTAATATGCGTGCAGATGACACGAGCGATTCCGCCCAGCTGATAGCGGAGAGGGCCGCGGCAGGTCTGGTTGCTTTCAACTACCAGCGGATCATCCCCTCAGTGGTGCACGCCCTGCCCATCACTGACCAGCTCAGACTGAGACTCATGGAAGACAACGCCGCGTGAGAGACAGACAGACGGAGAGAGACACAGGGGCTCGGTGAATGGATGTGGGTGTGTGTCGGCGTGTGGATGCAGTTTGATAAAGAAGCATCGGCTGCTGCTGTATGCCGACGAAATGAGGAAGAAGCGCGTGCCTCCAGGGGCAAAATTCACGCCAAACTCTGAGCTGGAGCCATACATAAAGACCAATGTAGGTAAAGAAGCGGACGCGAGGAGCTCTGAAATCTCTGGAATGGCATTGCTCTCTGATTTTGCCGGTTCGTCCGTTCAGTATTACAGCAACTACTTCCTGCCCACTGCGCACCTGCTTACCCTCACCCACACGCCCATCAAGGTATTGCACGCCGCCCCCCTCAGCAACACCCAGGACAATCCCCCTCTACTGCTCGTCATCGACTCCCGCGCTGCCGTGCTGGACATCAATGCTGTTAGCTACAAGGCGAACGACAGGAGCCCCCGAAGCCCTACCAAACTGCGATTGCGCCTGACCGCCGAGAGCCTCGCAGACGATCCGTCGGCAGAAAGGGGTGCCGAAGGGCAGGGGGAGAGGTACCATGTGGTGCCGTGTGTGCGGGTTCTGTGGGTGGGCAGCACCGACGTCAAGGTGGACAGACAGAGGGAGCTGCGGCTGCTGCGGTTCCGCTCAACCGACATGTCTGAGACAGAGGTGCCGGACATCGACGACCTCCTGCCACAGAAGACGTCACCCTCAGCGAGCCGCCCGGCCTCCCCATTGTTTGTGGACGGCTCGGGTGATCGGCAGCCGCCTGACGTGCTGAGAGGGGCCTTCATCGTTCCTGACGAGATGGCGCTAATGGTGGTGGGTGAGAGGCAGGTGCTGTGGTACAGCCTCGCCGCCAACGCAGAGAAGACGACGCAACTGAGGGGCCTGCCCCCGAGGGGAGACGCGCAGATCTGCCCTGTGCCGACGTGAGTGAGTGATGGCACGCAACACAACACACGGGCCCTTCATGTGTTGGCTGCATGACATGAATGTGATGTGACGTGTTGGATGCAAACAATGCAGGCGGCGTGTACCGTTGCCGAAGGGCCGCGATCACGCGGGCTGCACGTGGTCGGCCAAGACGTCACACCTGGCCCTCCTCAATGAGGACGGTGCGAGCGGGCCGGGCCCAACACAGTCAGATGGAGAAACACCCAGCCAGTCGTTCTTTCACCTCCCTGTCTGTCCACCTGCAGGTAGCGTCATCGTTCTTTCCAGCAAGACGGGCGAGTTTCTGTTCTCGACCGACCCGCTGCCAGTCGCACATAATCCCGCCGGCAAGCCTCGCCCGTGGATGGCCCTGAGCCTCTCCTCTTTGCCCCTATTGGCTGTCGGGATGGGCCCCAGGGTCAAGTGCTACAAACTCAGCACCGCATGGGCAAAGGTAGGTGAGACGTAGACAGACGCAGGGAGAGGCAGGAGAGTGCCTGTGTCTCATACTGTGTCTGTGTGTGTGGTGGCCGTCTCAGCGTGAGAAAGAGGAGGCTGCTGGTGAAAGGGCCACGACAGCCAGGAGGGCCTCAACACTCAAGTAAGCAAATGAGTGCGAGGAAGGAAGGCATCTCTTCACATACATACACACACGAATGCGTCGCTGCTTGTCCTCTCTCCCCCTCGACCTGCAGGCAGGCCGTTCGCCGGATGGCCATCGTCAGCCAGCTGTCCATGAGGCGCAAGTCCACCCGCCTCCCCGACAGCACTGCCCCCCTCGGCACCCAACTCGACCCCTTCATCAACACCACCCTCCCCTCCCGTCAAATCGACCAAGGCGAGCTCCTCCACACCACCCTCCGCTCCCGGCCGAGCGTCTTCGTGCGCGCCTCATCCGGGCGGCTGTACATCATCCCCACCTTCCAGCATGGCCAGCGGAGCCATAGAAGGGGCGAAGGCGGCAGCAAGGGCAGCAAGGGCAGCAAGGGCAGCAGGGGGACGTCTGTGGCCGGGAGCGTGTCCACCGCCGACAACTTGTCGACCATCACTGTGTCGTCCTCCCGGCTGGAGAGCCTCTTCTCGCAGATGGAAGAGTACCTGACGGCGGAGAGCCATGGCTACGGTGCTGGTGGGAAAGGAGAGGAGTCCAGCCCGACTGCTATGGCCTATGTGGAGGCGGCGAGACACATGGAGGCCTGTGATGAGGCCGTCAATCAGGTTGTCAGGGAGTGCCGGTCAATGCCATGCGGTCTTGACGAAGGCAGTGTGTCCTTCACGGGGCTCTGTGACTACGCCGGCAAGCTGAGCCGTTTGCTGGCGTCTTCCCGGGCGATTGAGGGCCAGCATCCGCCCTACTTCATCCACGGCTTCCACAGGCACTTGGAGAAACAACGGTCGCTCATACAGAGGGAGGTCACCGCCAGGTGGAGCCACCCGTCCGTGGCATCCATGTGGTGCGAGGCCTTTCCCCCTTTCCCCTCGCTCACACGTGCCCACCCCCAGATGCAGAAAGGCCATCTCACAAACGTCAGCTTGCTGCAGTCGATGCGTGCGCCGAGACTCTGTTCCCTGGCTGTGGACAGGGAGGGACTCTTCCTGCTGGTGGGATATGTTGGCGGGCGTATGGACATCTGGAGGCGGGGCGAGGGGGATGACGACCCATTTCTGCTCAACAAGTCGGTCAAAGCTCACGAAGGCGGCCAGAATGGGGAGGAGGTGCTCCTGCTGGTGGTCTGTGCGACCAACGCATTGATCGCTGCGTCGGCCTGGCGGACATTGAAGGTGTGGGACGTGCGTGACGGGCAGCGGTTGACGGAGCTTTTCTGGATGTCGCGGGAACACCCTCTCTCGACCATCCCCCCCGCGACAGCCATCCGCATCTCCTCCGAGGCCACCACCCTCCTCGTCCACACCCCCCACTCTCTCTACGTGTTTGTGCACTCCACTCTCACGGCCACCATCCCCAGCAAGTCGGTCAACTCTCTGATCTCACAGTCGCTGCTGAGCCAGCAGAGGGTGTTCACAGAGAGAGTAACTTTCCAAGACAGCGATTTGAGCGGTGACGGGCGGTTCGCGGCCTTCGTGCTGTCAAATGGGATTGTCGGGGTGGCAAGGGTGACCCGCAAGGCGGAGAGGCGACCGATGCCCATCACCTCGAGCGTGACAACGCTGCCCGAGATGGGAGTGGAGCGGCTGGCCTACCTCCCGCCCTCAATGCTGTGCCCCTCTGGCCCACCAGCCGACGTCCACTCTGCCATCTTCTGCAACCTGACGCTGATGGTCCACAGCGGAGACACGCTATCGTTCTGGACTCTGCGCAAGAAGAGGCGACTGAGGCGGAAGAGGGTGACGCTCATGCCGTCGAGGATACAGACGCGTGGCGCCCTCCTTGCCCCCCCCGCTCGGTCCACCACCATGACGCCGTCCTCCTCTCAGCTGCTGTCGCGGCAGAGCAGTGTCAGCGGCGAAAGCGTGTCTGCGTCTGTGTCCGTATCGAGGGGCCCCTCCACGTCACAATCAGGGCTTCTCTCGCAATCCGTCACGGTGATGGAGAGAGAGAGAGAAGCCACCGGTCCGTCGATTTTCGCTATCGACGTCGTGGCGGCCCCGCCTGTCAAGATGCCGCACACGGGAGCGAACGGGTGGGTGACATACACCCCGCGGCAGCACGCCTTGCTGGTGCACGACGGCGACAACATGACCATCTCGCTCTACCCCCTCCCCCCGGCCACCTTCCAGACCGCCGCCATGCGTCAAGCCAGGGGCAAGGACAAAGAAAGAGGAGACGTGTCTCTGGCCACGTTCGCCCCTTTCACGCCCAAGACCTCTCCGCGTATTTGGCGATTCCGAGGCCCCCCGCAGTCGCCACAGAAGGACAAAGACGTCTCGGCAGCAGGAGCAGCAGGCAGGGTGATGAAAAGCTGCCTGACTTTGCTGCGACCGAAGTGCGAGTGCGGTGCCAAAGGAATGATGCTGCCTGACGGGGGTCGGCTTGTGTGGGTGGAGGCAGGGGAGTTGAGGGTAGTGAAGCTGGAGTGGGACTGCGGGAGGCTGGTGGCGTCGGTGGCGACGTTTCTGCAGGCGGAGAGGGACAAGCACGACAGTCTGGAATCTCAGTCGCGGACGGACTTGATCGTCGGCTCACGACGCCTCTCTGTCATGCAAGGAGCCAGGATAGCAGGTACTGTACTGTCACTTTCTTTCTGGCACCTTCCATCCACTTTTTTGCTGCTGTCGTGTCATTCATGTCTCTCTGTGCGTGGTCAGGTGCCCCGTCGCCGGTCCCTTCTCTGGTCCACCCCTCCGTCAGAACCTCCTCCCCCCACACCGACTCCGTCCCACTCACACCCCTACTCTTCTCGCCAGTATCCTTAGCCATGACCTCGCCCACACCAGCACCAGCACCCGCACCACAGTACGCTCTCAGCTACCGCGCTGCGTCGGTATCGCCCCCGGCCACGGCCACACCACACACACCCGCTGCAGCAGCCACAGCCGCTGCGACGGTGCATCGAAGGGTCCTGAGCGCTATGCCTTGTCGGAGCTCACGGCTGTTGTCGGCGAGGGAGAAAGCAGCGGGGACGCGCTTCGTCACGGATTTCGACTTTGAGCCGCTGCCGGGGGGCGGCAAGGCGACTCCTGTGTGCCAAGAGAGGGTGAAAACGCCTGAGACGACAGCCGCCACAGTCGCCATGTCGCCAGAGGCCGTCCGGCTGACGACGCCCAAGACGGCCTCACCAGCCATGGACAAGGCAGAGACGAGGAAAACACCCGTCGTCCCAGCCACCCCCAAGACACCCAGAAGCGAGATGATCGCTTTGGAGCCCCCCCTGCTGCTGCAGGCCCCTGCCTCCTCAACATCAACACGCCCGCAGTCACGAGCTAAAGGGAGAATCCACAAACGCACCCGACCCAAGACGTCTCATGGATTTCTCCGTGACACACTGCCGCATAGGCGCGACGCTGAGACACGCACTAAAGGAGGGGAGGACACTGAATCTGCGCGAGTGCGTGTGGTCATTGCGGGAGATGCAGCAGACACGGAACACACAAGGCGGCATATGGTGGTGCACGAGATGGCGAGAGGGAGAGGGAGAGGGGTTGGTGCGGGGGGCGAGTTGGGGGACTTGTCTGGTGTGTTGGAGGCGCGAGGCATTGCTGATGAGAGCGAAGAGAGTGGTGGGAGAGATAGAGAAGTAGGTGGTAAGGGTGTGTTTGTCGTGATGCGTTCGAGTGTGGGCACTTCTACGGCTGGTAGGTCGTACTGTGTGCACCTGCCCAGCAAGGGCAGCGCATACGTCGCCGAGAGGATCTCTTGAACGAACGAGTACGATGGATGGATGGATGGATTGGTATTGGTGTTGGTATAAAAGGCACGTTGATTGAGATGGCGGCACCATGTCACGCATCAGACAAAGGCAGTCAAGTCATGCAGTCAGCCATAAGGTCTCAACCAACATGAGTGAGCATGATCGAAGCCACGGGCAGCTTAGCTATAGGGAAAGCCGCTCCTCCCTCCATCCCTCCCTCCCAGGGGAACGCAGCCGGCACACACAGCGAGATGAATCGATGAATCGATGTCAAAATGCAGCAAAGATCCTACACACTCACTCACTCACTCACCGCATGCAGACCACCACTAGCGAGACTGACACACAATCTGATGCATAATAGACGTCAATCAAGAAATGGACCCACCCCCGCACTCGACGCGCGCACGCACACACACACCCATGTCGCCCCCGCCCGGCTGCGTAAGCACTCACGCACACAAACACACACACAAACACAGACGCTGCGCAACTCGTGTGTGGGAGGTGAGAGAGAGAGAGTACTCTACAGCAGCTATCCATCCATCCATCCATCAGCAGCGAGCAGTGAGGGGTCCCTCTGGGCCATCCATCACGGGCATTCATTGTATATGTGTGTATGTGTATGTGTGTGTCGTGTATGTATGTTGCACCCGACCCCCCCAACTCCCACCACCAACCCTGACACGGAGCAATCTCATGGCATTAATTGCCGCAGCACGTGACTCACGTGCATCATAATGTTTGACTAGCCAGCCAGCCAGCCATTCTTTCATTCATTGACTGGTATGGTATTGACACGCAGACTTGAAGAGGGAGGGAGGGGGCTAGCCAATACCGTGGAGAAGGGGTGGGTGGGGGAGGCGTCAAAACTGGGTGAGTCGATCGACATCCCCTTGGCGGGGCCCACAGGTAGCACGGACACACGCATACCTGTGGGCTGGGCCCCCCACAGGTGAGGTGTCCTGCCCACCACACAGAGACACACGCACGCACACTGCCTGCAGCAACCCAACCACACCCAACCACACGGCTCACTTAGCAAAACCAGCACATAGCGTACACATGGCATGAAGGGGAGGGAGGTGTGTGTAGCCATGTGTGTATGTGTGTCGTATTCACAAAAGCCCCACCCCCTCACCGACCCGTCCCTCTCAGCGTTAGTAATCGTAACCGAATCCCTCCCATCTATGGGTCGCCGGTATGTGGGAAGTCCAGCCGTCGCCACAAGACGATGTTGCCGAGCGAGTCGGCCGATGCGATCAGCGTGTCGAGCGCGTTCACCGCCACTGCCAACACCGGCGCCTGGATGACCGACCGGCAGACAGACAGAGAGCAACAGACACATGGCGTTGATTGCGTGTGTGGGGGTGAGGAGGCTGTGTGTACTGTACGTTGTGGTGCTTGAGGTAGTGCATCTTGTAGTTGGCGGACTTCGCCAGGGAATATATGTATATCTGCAGACAGACACCACATACAAACCAAGCACATACACACACACGGAGGTCCCAGAGGTCTTGACGGATGGACAAATGAAGTCTATGTGATCTTATAGTCTGACTGACCTCCTTGTCCTCCGAGGCCGAAATGAGGAACCCCCCTCCATACGCAGAGAAGCAGTTGCGCAGCGGCAACAACGAATGCGCCACCTGCAGACGACAGACAAGTGTGCCAGTGACAAACACACACCCATACACCCACACACACACCCCCACACACACATCCACGTCTGTGTGTTCGGGGGAGAGGAGAGGGAGCGGGGGTGTAAAACGCACCTTGACCCGTTGCCTGACGGCCAGGTTAGTGAGGACGCCCTGAGGCGGTCCGTAGATGCAGTCGATGATCGTTATGTGCGAGTCGCAGCTGTTGACCAGCAGACAGGGGTTGCTGTCGGGGCTGTTCGAGCCCACAAAGGTAATCCAAGTCACCGCACCCTACCACCCACACACACATCCATTGGTGGCTGGGAGGGGAGGGGTGGTGTGGTAAGGCTGGCCTGCCTACGCGCGAGAGGTGGTTCTTGAATTTGAACTTGAGCGTGTTGGAGTCGGAGGCCTCCAGCACGTGGATGGCGCCGTTCTTGGTGCCCGCCAGGCAGAACAGCCCGGTGTCGTCAAACTTCAACGCTCGCACCTCCGACTCGACCTGACAACACAGCACCCACCCAACCACACACACGCACACACAGACCACCACCATGCGGAGGGAGGAGGGAGGGAGGGAGGGGGTGATGTTGCCTGCCTGTCTGCCTGTCTGTCTGTCTGTCTGTGTGCTCGAGTGGCTGGCTTCTTACCTTGAGCTTCTGCACGACGATCCCATTCTGGACGTTGACGAGCCTCAGGACGGCGTTGGCGTTGGCGGCGACGAACACCGAGGGGTTGAAGGGGAGGAAGGCCGCCACGAGGGCCGGGCTGCTATCGGTGAACACCTTCAACATCTCACCTGCACCCACATCGCACCATTGCACCATTGCATTGGCAGTGTGTGGGGGAGAGGGGGGGAGAGTTTAGGGGGTGGTGCCGTGGCGACCTGTGTCGACGTTCCAGAATCTGACTGATTTGTCGATGGACGTGGTGACGACCTGGTCCTCCAGAAGGTTGAAGAACAAAGAAGTCACCGCCCGCTGATGACCAGTCTGTCCATTCAACACACATACACACACACATGTTCCCGAGATGGGATGGATGTGTGTGAGGAGGGAGGGTCCTGGTGAAGGTGAAGGTGAAGATGCACGGCGACCGACCGACCATTCTGGAGTGTATGGCGATGTTGGAGTGTTCCTGCGGCACCGGCTGGGCCTCGTTGGTGCGGAAATCAACATCCTTCAAGATGGACAGCTCCATCTCAGTCCGATAACACCTGCACACCCCCGCACCAACTCACCCACAACTCCCCCCCACCCCCCGTGTGCGTACCTGTACACGGTGACCGATCCGTCTTTCGCGCCGGTGGCGAGCAGCACATATCCCCTGTGGTGCCTTTCCTGGCCGAAGGACAGGCAGGTGACGGCGCTCTCGGTCTCCTGCAGCTCCTGCACTGGACGGATGTCAGCCCAGGCCGTGTCGGTGCGCCGGTCGGCCGCTCGCATGCCCTCGGTGCCCTTGAGCGAACTCTGCAGCAGCTGCAACACACACACGCACAGGGGAGAGTTGAACGAACACGGGTGGCGTGGGAGGGGTGGCCAGGCCAACCTGGTTCTGCTGCTGTTTAGGTTTGGCCGGTCCGACGAACCAGTTGCGCATGCCCGTCATCAGGGAGGACAGCGCGGCCTTGCTCAACGTCTACATCACACACACACACACATACACAACACAGGTACACACCAGACAGACGTCGATGAGTGAGTGTCGTCATGATCACCCACTGACCCCGTCAGCAGGTGCGTTGGCGTCGGCGAAGCTGCCGCTGGGCGGCATTGCCCGTGGCTGGAGGTGTGGGAATATGGCCCTCACGACTTCCTCCAGGTTGTCGGTCTCCATGCTGTAGCCGCCCTCACGCGCTGCCGTGTCCTTGGCCGCCTCTATGTTCACCTGAGGACAGAATGAATGAACGGACGGACGATAGATGAACGTGTGTGTGTGTGTGTGTGTATTTGTGTGTTCAGGGGCTCGGGGGGTGCTTGCCTTTGCGTCTTTTCCTTTGTTGATTTCGTACTCGTTGCCCAGGAGCATCACCTCCGCACCCACGCCACGCAGCTAAAGGATGACAGACAGACAGACAGACAGACAGAGAGACAGACAGACAGAGAGACAGACAGACAGAGAGACAGACAGACAGACAGAGAGACAGAGAGACAGACAGAAAGACAGACAGACAGACAGAGAGACGGACGGACCATCCATCCATCCATCCATCCATTTGGCGGCCCCGAGAGGCGTATACGTCAGTCACGTACCTCTTTGATGTAGTGCACACAGTGCTCATATGACGCCCGGTTGCTGAGGTCGTACACCACTATGCCGAACTTGGACCGCGCAAAGTGCTGCGTCGCCAGCTGCTGGTACTTCGGATCACCTACACACACATGAACGGACATCCCATCCGTCCACTGTGTCCTTAAAAACTGTATTGTATCTATGGCACCTCTCTCTCTCTCTCTCTCTCTCTCTGTCTCTCTCTCTCACCCGGTGCGTCCATCATCCTGAGAGGCGCGTTGTTGAAGTCGACGGCGTACTGCATGAAGGTCGTGTCGTGGCCCTCACGCTGCTGGTCCCGCGACAAACGCAACTTCTCGAGATTGGACGCCTGCCGATCCGCACCCAACTGACACACAAACACACACACACAGAGAGAGAGAGAGACAAACCACAGCACGATGGATGGATGGATGGATGGGCGCTGTGTGTGTGTGTGTGCGTGTTTGCCTTGAGGAAGAACCCCTCGAGCAGCGCCGTCTTTCCCACTTTAGGAGGACCGACCAATATAATGTCGATCGGCCGCGGCTCGTATGACCTACAACCACAAGCACACACATTGACTGCACCACAGCCCACCCACCACCTCTCTCTCCCTCTCCCTCTCTCTCCCACACAGGTGCGGTACCTGTGTGGCCGTGTCCTCTGTCCGCCAGCGGTGGTCTGCCGCATGGTCTGCGGAGCGGGCTGCGTGGCCATCATGCGCTGCTGGCCCGCCGCACCAGCACCAGCACCAGCACCAGCACCGGAGACGGGGCCGTTCAGGGCCGGCTGGCTGGCTCTGTTTGCGCCAGCGTGCTGCTCCATATGATGGGTGGACGACAGCACGGAGGACCGGAGTAGGTGGGCGTAGCGGCTCTCAGACTGACACAGACAGACAGACAGCGTGGTGGAGGGTGGTTGGCTAGGGACAAGTGTGGTGTGGTGTGGTTGGCTTGCCTCTTGTAGTTTTCGTTCCGCCGCGTCCTTCTCCTGTTTCATCTTCTCGAGCTGCTGCTTCAGGCTTTCGAACTCGCTGTCCTTGGCCTCCAGCTCACTCGCACGCTCAGCCCGACCCTGCTGCAGCGCGTCCGCACGGACACTCTCCAGCTGCACGCAACACCACCGCACAACCCAACACAACACACCACTCAACACGCGAAACCCCCTCCCCTCTCTCTCCCACACCCCGAACGCACCATTTCGTGTATGTCGTGTCTGCCCGATCTCCCGGGCGTGGGGGGGTGGTGGGGGTCCTCTCTCGACCCGCTACGCGTCCGTGAGGGGTGGTGGGGGTGTGGCGCAAGGCCTGAGGGGCTGTCGGCGTTGGTGGCGGGCGGCATCGTGTGCCTCGCTGTGGGGGGCTCCGTGTGTGTGGTCTGGACCTGGTTCTCACGCACGCTGGGCATGGGAGGGGGTGAGGGCATGGGGGGCGGGGGAGGGGGCTGAGCGGCTTCCAGGGCCTCACGCTGAGCCTCGATTTCGCGACGATGCTTCTCGGACAACCTGCAGGGATACACACAGGGCACATTGCATGTGGTGTGGTGGGGGGGAGAGGGAGGGGGAGGGGGAAAGCTGCTCTTTTACTGACCGCTGGACTTCGGCCTGCAGTTCGTCGTCTTTTTCCTGCAGCTGTGTCTTGGCTGCGTTGAGGTCGTGCTGCAGCCGGGTCAGGCGGCTGTTGAGGGTGTGGATGTGGTCATCCTTCTGCAACAACTGCGTTTCCGCCTGCAGACAGACCACCAGTACACAAGTAGTAGTCAGCGACCCGGGGGTGTGTCTGGTCTGTGGTGTGGGTGCTGTGTTGGGTGGAGTGCTTACGTCTCCTCTGGCCTTTTTGAGGTTGTTGCATTCCTGCTGCAGCTGCTGCACTTTGGTGAAGAGGGACGCGGCCTCCTTGGCCTCCTGCTTCAGACGACGCAGCTGACGCTTCGCCAATATCGTGCGCCACCTAACCACCACACAACCGGCACACACACAGAGTCCATCTGTCTGTCTGTCTGTCTCTATTGATGCCGATGTGGGTGGGGTGGGGGTGAGCGCACCTCCTCTGTGCGAGCGTGTTGGCCCTCTTGAGTTTGGCGTAGTAGGTCCGCGCCGTGTGCATCTTCCATGTGGCCTGGATGCGGCTCGCCGCGCGGTGCACCCTATAGCTCTTGGCATACAGCCGGCCGGTGTGGCCGCGGTAGGCGCACTGAATCAAAATGATCTGCGAACGGATCCTGTGCACACAACACAAACAATACAGAGAAAGAGAAAGATTGTGTCGGCTGTGGGGGGGTGGGAAAAGTGCCAGTCTGTCCAGTACCTGAGGAATTTGATTCTGTCTCTGTTTCTTCTGGCGAAGTTCTGCAGGACGGTGGCCGCCCTCTCCTCCCGCCGGCGGCGGGCATCCTTGCGCCCCAACCGGCCACGCATCAACGCCTGTGAGGAGACAGACACAGAGAGAGGGAACGATGCAATGGCAATGCAGCCGCTGGAGCTCGGGGCGGGGGGCGTGCCTGTATTTTGAGCGACGAGGCCTTGAGTTGTGTGTAGGCGTGTTTCTCCCGGATGGCCTTCCACTTGGCCTGCAGCTTGATGGCGCACTCGCGCTGCAGCTTCTTCCGGCGGGACGACAGCACCTCGTAGGACTCCTGCCTGGTGGACACATGACACACACACACAGTGGGGGGGGATATAATTTCTGTGTGTGTGTGTGTGTGTGTACTTGAAGAAGCAGAGCGTCTGTCCGACCGCCCAGCTCCTGCCGCCGTGTTTGGTCTTGGGCAGCGGCAGGCTGTCCGTCAGGTGGACCAGCAGCTTCTCACTCGCCGTCCGCACCTCGATGCTTAGCAACGGCTTCATAACCTGACCAAACACCGTGGACACGCGGGTCGTCTGTCTGTCTGTCTGTCTGGTGGGGCGGGTGTCGTGTACCGGTCTATCTGCGAGTATTCGGTAGTCGGTGAAGCACTCGGCGTGTGAGACCCGCACGGGGTAGCCGGCACGGCTGACCTGCACCGCCTGCAGCACACCACCGTACCTGTCCACACACAGCACACACACACACACACAAACAAGTATGGGTGCGGTACATTGGCAAATCGTATCTCCTCTCTCTTATCGTGTGCTTGCATGCTGATTGACAACTGACCTGAGCTGCTCAGTGACGCTTTTCCGCTCAAACTGATCGGGCTGGTTCTGGGGGTTGGGCTTGATGCACCTTCACGCCACGCCACGCCACACAACACAACACACCACACCACACAGCTTAGCTACGTGTGGAGGTATTAGTGTGTGTGTGTTGAGCGAGGCACCTGACGAAGTGCGGTTCAGTGGCCTGTATGGTGGTCATGAGTGCGTTGAGCTGCTCCTTGAACTCGGACGACACCGTCGCGGGACGCTTGGCTGACTTCCTGCAATGCACACCAAGGGGGAGGAGATGGGCTGTGTGTGTGTGTGTGTGTGTCTGTGCGTCCATGGCGCGGCAAATCCATTCGCTGTCAGTCACCTTGGTTGCCCCGCCGCTGCTGCCTCAGCACCGCCGCCACGGTTCAGCAGATCCCTACACACACAGACAGAGAGAGAGAGAGCATCCACTCGCCCTGCCACCGCCCCTCCCTCCCTCTCTGATTGATTCTCTCTCTCTCTCTGCCTCCCTCACTTGAAGAGGTCGGCGATCCACGTGACTGATGACTCCTTGATGACCTCCTGCACGTCCTGCGACAGCTGGTCCTTGTTCTTGTCCAGAAACCCCCGGCTGTCGTAGTGCACCGGGCCCGCAAAGTGGTTGACCGTGAACAGCTTCGGGTCCGTCCGGAACGGTGAGAATCGACGGTGGCCTGCAGACATGGACACGTGCGATGGAGAGGGTGGAGGCGGCGGTGGGGGCGGGGGAGAGGTGTGTGTGAGGGTGGTACCTACCGGTGTGTTGTTTGCAGATCTTGTTGCAGAAGCCCTGGTCGGAGCCCTGGGGCACCAGACACTCCTCGTCGAGCATCGAAAAGAGACCCTACCACCACACACACACTTGTCCCTGATGCATCCGTGTAGGTGTGTGTGTGTGTGATAGGTACGTGTGGTTTGCCCTGGAGCAGGTCGACGCAGTCCTGGTTGTCAGGGAAGTCCAGCGGGTCCCACGGGATCTTCTCCTTCTGATACAGTTCCTCCTCACACTTGAACACAAACGTGTTGAAAAACTGCTGCAGCCTGCACAGCACACACACAGACACACGGACACACGGATATGCAGATAGATCATCTGGTCTGGCAAGGCAGTCGGTAACGCACCGCTCGTTGGTGAAGTTAATGCAGATCTGTTCGAAGGAGTTGTTCTTGAAACACTCAAATCCAAAAATGTCCAACACGCCACAGCTAAACACACACACACACACACGCGCGGGCATCCATCCATCGATGCGCCTCTCTCTCCTCTGTCTGCCACCCCCACGCCGTTCAGACATACATACATGAGTTTGACGTTGGGGATGTATCCGATGGACTCGTTGGTGCGCTGCACGATCCGGAGGAACAGAGTGCCGTAGAGGGCACGTGCCAACGCGTCGCGGTTCTCCTCGGCCTCCTTGACGTTCAGCGGCTTCCTGCAAACCATCCACCATCCACCATCCACATGGGCAAGTGTGTGGTGTGGTGGGTTGGGTTGGGAGGGGGGAGGGTGTGTGTGCTTACATGTATGACTCTGATCGTGTGCGGATGACCCGCAGGCAGAGCGTCTCGGCCAGTCGGTCCCGCGGGACGCCCAGCAGGTCGCAGGCCCTCTCAAAGGAATGCTGACTCGTGCCAGAGATCTGCACAACACACACACAGACAGACAGACAGACACGTGACATACACACACAGAGAGTGTAAAGACGGTATGTGGACCAGGCAGTGCAGTGCACCGACCTCTGAGGCCTCTGAGTTGTTCTGCGGCGGTTCGAATATGATGTTGCCGAGGTACAGGACGGCGCCCACCACACGGAAGATGTACTCGATCTCCTCCAAAGGGATGCCGATCGTCTGCCACGTCAACCGATCACACACAAACGCCTCTCTGTCTTCTGTCTGTCTATCTATCTGTCTGTCTATCTGTCACTCCCGACCTGCATGGCGTACAGCGTCGCCTCGAACATCTCCACGTCGTCTACATTATCGAGCATGTAGGTGCTGCTCTTGCACAGGTAGCGGAACGAGTCGTGCGGGCCGTACGCAGACAGATCCAACGAAAACGGCACTGGCGGGCGGGGCTTGCGCTTCGTCTGAAGGACAGACACCACGGACACACAGAGAGAGGGGGGAGCTGTCTGTGTCTGTCTGTCTCTGTCTCTGTGTCTGTGTTGCGCGGGGGGG
>CDMY01000386.1:6800-20321 GCA_001179505.1 Vitrella brassicaformis | reverse complement strand
TGTGTGCACTCGGACTCACCCTGTCGAATTGTGGGAAATGGTAGACGCCGTTTTGGTCGCAGCCGCGCGATGCGGCGGCGCACAGCTGGTAGAAGATGTGGAAGCTGCGCTCGCCCTCCTGCTGGTCCACCACTCGCACCTTCTCCAACAAATACGTCTGGATCCGCGCGCCGCACAACCTGCACACACCACCGGTGACACACAAATGAATGCATCACTCACTGCCTGCCTGTCTGCCGGTGTGTGCGTAACTGACCTGCCCTTTTCGATGCCCTCCTGGTCGGTCTCTATCTTGAACTGCAGCTCAATGAACTTCCCGAAACGACTCGAGTTGTCGTTGCGAAGCGTCCTGCACACACACATACACGGCCGCACGGACAATGCTGCCTGCTGCTGTGCGTGTGGTGTGTAGTGTGCTGTCTGTCTGTCTGTCTGACCTGGCGTTGCCGAAAGCCTCCAGCAGTGGGTTGGACTCGAGGACCTGGCTCTCGACTGTGGAAGTGTTCTCCTCGCTGCCGCTGCCGGCCAGCGCCAGGAACTTCATGACAAACTTGGTCGTCTCCGTCTTGCCCGCACCACTCTCACCACTAATCAGAATCGACTGATAGATTCAGACAGCACACACACCACATACACCATGGATGGATGGATGGATGGTGCCGATTGGCTGACCTGGCTCTTTTTGCGATCGCATATACCCCGGTAGGCACTGTTGGCCGTCGAGAAGACGTGAGGGATCTTGGACCGAACTGGAAGCACGAACTGCCGCAGCGTCTGCAGGACCGTAAACAACACACGGACACAAGCATTGATGTATGTGTAGCGAGGAGATGCGGCCTCCTTTGACCGCTCGCTTGGCTGATTGCCCGCCCTCCCTTGATCGCTTACGTCATTGTCATACATGCCGGGAATCATCTTGAAGGGGTTGACGGCGATCAGGATGGGCCCCGTGAACGTGTAGATCTTGTCGATATCGAAGCGCACATTGAGCGAGTTGAGCACGGCCGCCTCGTGCAGGTGCGTGAGCTGCGTCAGGTCGTCGAGAGCCACCAGCCCCTCGCTGTTGAACTGCTCCGTGTTGCGCAGGTATATGGGCTCGGCCTTCTTCAGCACGATGGTCTCCCCCTCGTTGTCCCGCACCGTCACGCCCGTGTCGGCCACGCTGACGATCTCCGCCTGCCGCCATACGTCCTCTTCGCAACGGATCCACACCTCAGTCCCCTCGGCCAGACGCTCCGACATCACGGCTGCGATGAGAGAGGGGTATACGCCGGCAGGCCGCCGCTGGCAGATCTAGATATCTAATGAGGCCGGCTGCAGAGGCACGACTAAGGCGGAGGCAATAGATGGTCGTCGAACACGGAATCGTCTCGACGAGCTATAGTGGCAGTTGAAGGGCTCATTCAGGTGTGGCAGAGTTGCGCCCTTCCACGCCCTCCTGCAGCCATCTCCCCGCGCCAAATTCGCCGGATCGATAGGGTCAAGGGTTTGAAACTTATAGGGTTTGACTGTGGGGGGCAGAAAGGTGGGGAGAGGCCACAGACCGGAGGACGCACACGACGACTCGGAGGCCATGATGGACTCCGACGACCAGCAGCAGCAGCAGCAGCAGCAGGCCGCGGCATCGCAGGTCACGCACAGCGTAGATTTGGAGGCGTTTGCTCAGCGCTGCAGCCAACTCGTAACATGCACCAAACGAAACCACTGGCAAACACATAGATCTTCATTGTGTCCTCTGTGTGGCGTGTGTTGTCCACTCAGCCTGTTGTCGTTGCCTACGTCTTCTCGTTCGTGTCGCTTCATTTGGTGGCGGCGCTGCCCCAGCGGCTGTGGCGCCACGTCGGCTGCCAGATCACCCAGCTGGTGATGGACACCTACGACACGGCCGAGCGGCGCTTCTGGTGCGGCCTGTCGTTCAACGACGCCCTCGAGTGGGGCCGGCGGCTCAAACGTCTCAGCTCCATTGTCGTCGAGTATCCCATGTGCCTCCACGTCCCGACTGTGACTCCCGCTGGGCGGCTGTCCGCTAATGACAGCTTGACTCTGCTGCCGCGGATGAGCAACAAGGTCGTCACGGCATTGGTGGAGGGGCACATTCAGGGACGGAGAGCCGCAGCGGCAGCGGCGGCGGCAGCGACCAGGCAGCCGGCGGGCAGCACATTGAACTCGATAGACATCAGCAGGAAGGAGTGCAGCATAACCGTCGAGAAGGATGAGTATCGCAACATCAGAGCTGCGACAGAGCAGTCGTCGGCCCTCCCCCCGCCCCTCGACCCGCCCCCCATTCTCCAGTCCCTCGAATCCATCACAGCCATCATTCTCCCTCCCATCCCGGGGACTTTAGTGTGTCCCGGCCGCGGGCGCCACTGGCAGCTGCCGTCACTCGAGACAGTCCACGTGCCAGGGACGGTGCATTGCAATGTCGTGTTGGCCGACATATTGGGGGAGCTGGTGGGGACGTCGCGGTGCCTGAAGGACCTGCACGTCGAATGCACTCCTGTCGCCATGCGGCGCACGCTGAGGCACATCCCCACGGCGGCTGCTGGCCAACCGGGGCCTCTGGCGCAGCTGGAGTACATCGGGACCCTCAGGATGCCGAATGCTTGGGCTGCGGGTCTGGAGGATCTTCAGGTATGCGATGAACCACACGAGGTACACACGGCCAGAGAGGGAGGGCCAGAGCTTGCTTGTGAGTTGCGTGTGTCTTTGTGCAGGACGTTCTCGTCGACCGTGGCTGCCGCTCCATCAAGAAGCTCGACATCGATTTCGGCACCGCTGGGATCGACAGCCGCATCTTCGAGACCCTCTTGACGATCGAGGCCTTCACCAATGCCGTGTGTGTGAAGCCCGACATTCCCATCGACATCGATTGTGCGGTCCACAGCTTTGTGAGCGCAGCCCCCCCCCTTCGTCCAGAAACACATCAAGCAGCTGGCCGCCCACACACGCTGGGCGTCCTTCACCATCCATCCCCACCACCTCACCACCCCACTCGACACACCCAGCAGCGCTGTCATCGACCTCGCAGAGCGCCTGACATTCCCCAACGCGCAGTACGTGTCGGTGGTGAACCACCCTCGACATATTGCGCCCCACGAGCAGCCCGATCCAGTGGTGCTCGACAGGATGCCAGATGACGCATTCCCTGCCGCGTCACTCCTGACGGTGGACAGCAACAAGGGCCATGCGGCTGGGCGAAGGCTGGTGGCCAAGATGCCGGCAGTCGGAACCATTAAGCTGACCAACCCAACAGAGGAGCAGGCTGTGGGGGTGCTGCAGGCGGTGGGCGGGGAGAGGGGCCTGGGATGGCTCCTTGCCACAAGCGTCAAGGGGGTGGGCGAGGGGGGACTCACGTGCGGGGACATAGCGGATCAGCTGCCGACTATCAAACGGCTGGACCTTACTGTAGAAGGTGAGCTGCCAACAATCGCCACCATTCACATACCAGCCCATCGGGTGTTGTGTATGCCTGTCTGTGTCGCTGCAGTGCCTGAGGCCCTGCGTGATGAAGATGCTGTCGGCGAGTTCGGCATCGCGTGCGTCAAATCGCTGCTCAAGATCCGAGGCGTCGAGGAGCTGACCTTTGAGCTGCGATTTGCCCCGCTGTGCCGACCTGGACGACATTACTTCAAGCGGGTCGTCGAGCAGACGCACCGCAACACCATCGGCGGGATTGACGGCCGCGAGTACGACATCAGCTGGGGAAGAGATGAGAAACTCATTCTCAAACAGCGTGACACCTAATAGAAGACCACAGGTACGCACGGGCGGTCTGGCTGTCCTGCGTCCATGGAATGAACGTCCTGCAGCGGTGGTTTCATGTTTGTTTGGTTGGTTGGTCCTTTGGCTGTTTGTCTCTTTCTTTGTTTGTCAGGTCGGCCGGGCCCATCGACAGCTTGCTGATGTGTGTGTAGGATAAGTTGCAGAGAGAGGGAGGGGTGGGGAGGGCTGCCACGATGCCCTCATGCGTGACTGGCTGATGTTCGGTGGACGAAGAGCTGCATGGTTCGTTCATCGGATGGATGGATGGATGTCTGCGTGTGCTGGACTTGTACAGACGCACAGAGAGAATCAAAGGGTCAGTCAGTATACATACGGCCGTGACGGTCGCATTCGCTCTCATTGCTGCACAACTATCGAACCGCATTCATCCATCCATTCCGGTCATTCTTCGCATTTGCATCCATTGACGCTTTGCACTCCAGCACACTGCCTAAACCCTTTCCCTGGTGGAGTCCATTGCAATGCATTGACTGGCAGGCACTGATTCTTTCGATGCCTTCATTGCTGTGCGTATCTGAATGGGCGCGTCGGTGCGTCTGTGTCGGTCAAATCACACTGGATATAGAAGCACCCTGCAGTGCCGGCTTCTCTCGAGAAGCCAACCCCCGCAAGAATGCGGTCAAAAAAAGGCAATTACGGCTCCATCGACAAGTCAGTCGACGATAACGTAAGAAAACTCTCCCTTGATTTGTGTGCAGCACATGCACACACACACAGTGCACTCACTGCATGGATGGGTGGGTGGATGGACGCACGTGGGTCTCATGCGCTCTGTCTGTTTCATTCATCGTCGCGCATGTACAAGAACATCAGAACACACCACTCACTCAGTGACTAGCACCCACAGCCACATATTCCCCCCGGCCGGCCCAGACACAGAGAGATGTGCAAGTACACACCACGGACGGCGCACAGACGGAGGGAGGGAGGGAGGGAAAAGTCAATCATGCATCGTAGCCAGAAAGACATGAAGAGGAGACGCCACTAGTGAGTGTTGGGGTCGTTTTCTTTTGTCTCTCCATGATACGTGTGGGTGGGTGGGTGCAAAATGGTGTGCCCTCTTTGTCTCTGTCTCTGTGTCGGTGTGAAGTGTATCAGGAGTGTCTGTCTGTCTGTCTGCCTCGGGAGGCAAGAATCAGCAGTGGGTGAGTGAAGAGTGAATTGGCATGGCATGCACACACATCATGTGGGACAATGGATCCACCCATCCGTCCATCGAGCAATCATCGAGGGCACCGACCGCTAGATACACAAACAAATACAGAGAGTGGAAAAACGTACGGCGACACACAGCACACCAGACATAAAACACCAGACAGCGAGCGAGCCACACCGCACCGACAGGGGTGTCAGTCAGCAGCTCATGAGAGAGTGAATTGGTTGGGGTCGGTCAGTCGGTCGATCGATGCAGGAGCAGTGAGGAGGGCTCAGATCTTCCGTGCGGGCTTTCTCTGCAGTTCGGATGCATGCCTGCTCTACCACATTGCCGTAGTCCCACATAGGACCGGGGACATCGACAATGGCGAGCGCGACACACACCATAACCGCCGAGAAATAGGCAGGAGAATCTTGACACAGATCACAATTACACTTCCGACCGATCATCGCATGTCGTGCGTGAGGTGACCTCGCCTGTCCGCGAGTCAAGACAAAAAGGCAGGTTCAAGCAGATCGAGTGAGCGGCTGCGCTGTGTACGTGAGCGTACAAGAGTGAGTGAGTTGTATACACACACTTTGTGGGCTTGGCTTGCAGCAACTAGACGAGTGAGTAGGCAAGTAGGTGACCTTAGTAGATATGTAATGGATTGAGGCTAGCCAGAGACCTGTTGTTCGATGGATGGATGGATCGATGGATGCATGAGCGAGGGCGGCACATTCGCCGTACGTACGTGTATACCAATACCTAGAGTACTCAATCGAGCGACCGTACATCATGATCAATGACACGCTTGCTTTGACCTGTCTGTCTGTCTTTTCTTCCATCACAGGCAGATGGATAGATACATAAACAAATGTGGGCCGGGCGGTGGCCATGGCTGGGCTGACGACCTTTCTGACGTGCGTCTGTCGGAAGAGCCAGCCGATTGTACACACATACACACACACATACACATACAGATATGTATATGAAGAAAGACCTATATACGTATACGTACGTATGGATACCTTTGTACCTGCCTGCATTCCATTCATGACATGACATGACATGACACCTGGGTACCTGTATTCCATGCCATCCAGTCATGCATGCCGGTTTCACACATAACACACACACACGTGCGTGCAACAAACAGACCTACTTCTCACAAACGTACCCACCCCCCCCAATGCAATCACGCATTCACCCACTCATCTTTTCCACCCTCCGTCTCTCTCTCTCTCTCTCTGTTTCGCTGGTTAAATAGCTAGTCAGGTCCGCCGTGGTTTGCTGTGCCGTGCCGGCCACGCACCACACACACGGCATGGCCGGCCACACACATGGCACATATACATACATACACACAAACAGGCGAATGACGTATGTCGTAAGTGTCATAGCTACGTCGGCTGGAGGTCGGTCCGTCCGTCTGTCGGCAGGCAGGTCGCCTCGTGTGGAAAAAAGGGGGGCGAGGAGACAAGGAGAGAGGGAGGACAAGGACACTCACTCACTTACTGCCGACAGGAAAACGGCGTGGCATGACATGACATGACGTGGGGTGGGGTGTCTTCGGTCGAGTCATGCACATGCACGCAGCCGACCAGCCAGTCAGCCAGCCACGGACTTCTTTCATTTCTCACAGGCATGCAGGCAGCCAAGCGTCCAGATGCACAGACACGTGTGTGGGAGCAAATGTAGCAGCCAGCCAGGCGGTTAGACGACCAGACAGACAGACAGACAGACAGAGAGGGCAGCAAATGGATGGATGGACGCATTGGCAGAGAGCATGAGTGAAAAAGACGCACCAACACGCCACGCACGCATCCGGACGGAAGAGAGACAGAGATATAGACGGGAGGGAGAGGGAGAGAGAGAGAGAGAGAGAGTTGGCCACCATCAAACACACGCACCGGTGACTGAGTGAGTGGATGAATGTACGCACACGCGACGTTAGGAAACGCCATTTCAGCATGACCTTTTGTGGCTTACTTACTCCTTTCTTAATAACCCACGATCGGCCTACCTAGTCAGTCAGTCAGTCATGGACACACACATGTGACGCCGTTCGCACGCACTAAACACTCTCACTCCCAACTCAAATCGCCTGCCTTTCACCTTTAGTACGCAGGTGTTCCTCTCCTCCACCCATGCATTCACCAACCCACCCAGCCACCGAGGCCTCCAGAGAGAGATAAACCTACCTAGGTTGACAAGACACCTTTCCTACCTTCGTAAGTGACACCACAAAACCGCCAAGGACGGGGAGGGAAGGAAAGCAAGACAGACAGACAGGTAGGTGGGGTGGGGTGGGGCATCGGTCGATCTGCTTACCTGACTCAAGGACGGACCGGACTCACACACAACAATACGTTAAGGGATAAAACGTATAGACGCATACACGTGTACACGTGTACGCGTAGAAAGAAAGGCGGACAGAGAGAGAGAGAAAACACCGAAAGCGATACATACAACGCAATCGATAGAATCGATACCATAGGCACTTAGGTCATAGCTGCTACAGCTCGACGTCAAAACGACCAAGCGACACCCACCCCGCCACACCCAACCTTCCCCCTCGCCCATTTGCTCGCCCCACCCACCATTTCTCCAGCCACCCACTCCACTCACTCGGGCAGATGAACCCGATGTCCATTTGGATTGTTGGTTGCCGGCCGGATAAATATGCACCACACGCACGCAGGCAGGCAGGCGGCAGGCAGGCAGGGAGGGATGGACATGAACGAACCAATACACAAAGGCACGCACACACGTACACAAACACATACACAGGAAAGGAAGGCTGGGCGGGTAGATAGCCGGTGGCGGACAGAACCAACGAAGAACGAATGAATTACGCTATCGGATGCATGTCGGTCGGTCGGTCGGTCGGTCGGTCAGTTCCGTCACCTAGACTAGGCAAGAAATGTAGACAGAGACAAGGAAGCCAGGGAGGGAGGCAGCGAGGGAGGCAGGCAGCCAGTCACTCAGTCACTCAAACGAACGGGCGGGCGGGTACACGCCCTACTCACGTATACATACATGTCATGTAGCTTTGTATGTATGTATGTATGCGCAAAACACACAGACAGACAGACAGACAGGGGAGAAAGGGTGCGGTGCGATATGACGAGACCAAGCCGTGACGGATGGATGGCGTCACCCCTCACTCCGTGTCTGCAGCCCGCCCACGATCCTTTTGGAGCATCTCGCTCTGGAGGTGAAATGCCCCTGCAAGATCGCGCTCGACAAGCAGACACAGCGTGAACGGCCACCACTGGCTGTGCGATAGGTAGGACTCAGTCGACCGAAAGGACGAGAAGGATGTACAGACAGACAAGTAGAGAAGTAGGCAGCCCCTCGGCAGGCAAAACAGAGCGCAGTATTTACTTACAACAGCGCCCGATCAGTCAGTCAGCCATGCAGCCATGCAGCCAGCCAGCCATGCGCCCGCCCCTCTTCCATGCGCAAGTAGAGGGCATACGTCGCATTTGTTGGCCTCGCCTGCCCGACCACTTCTGACGAGACCAGCTCGCGCACACGCCTAGTCCTCCAAAATGGCGTTCACGACTGCACACAGACATACAAACACACCACTTTGAAGACGCCATCATGGTCCTCTCTCTGTGTGTGCGATTCTTCTCACCGTCGAGCACCACATGGTCCGGCTGCAGCAGAGGGCTTTGGCCAGTACCCTGCCTCACCATCACCCCCGCACTCCCACCACCAGCAGCACCAGCACCTCTGGGCGCCTTCTGTATGTCCCACTGGCACATGAACGACCCCCGGAGGTAGTCCTCGTCGCACTCGTCACCACCCTTGTGGCTCGAGTGGGCGAAGAAGGCGCTGGCCGGGCCAACCACCGGGCACGCCGGGACCATCGAGGCCGACTGTGGTGTCGATGCGTGTGTCGAGTCGCTCTCGGATGCGTCGAGGATCGTGCTCGTGCTGCTCTCCCTGCGTCCGCACTCCCACACACTCACGCCGACCGTGGCCGCTTTGCCGTTGGCGTCAGTTGTTGGTATCTGCGCGTGTGTGGGTGTGGTGGCGTAGAGGAGCGCGAATGTTTGGCTGGCCTGCGTGGATGTGGTCGATGCAGAGGAGGGGCTGTTGCTGTGGTGATGCTGGTGCTGGTGGGTGAGGGGAGCGGGTGTGTGCTGGGCGGTGATGGCCTTGCCCGCGGTGCCGATGGTTGTGATGGTGGTGGTGGTGGGGTGCGGGATGAGTGTGCTGAGTAGTGGCGGGGGCTTCTTGGGTGGTGGTGCCCCAGGGTGGGCCTGCTTGGTGGCCTTGTCCTGCCCCTTGGACTCGCGGTAGTCACGTGCCAGGTGACGCTCCTGGGCGGTGGCACGGTACCTGAACCAACGACACACCACCAATGCAATGAAGCCACGCAGGACGGCCGGCCAAAACGCTGTGCTGTGCTGTGGTGTGCTGCGCTTACACTCTGGGACGTCGGTCGGCCTCCCCGTGTGCGTGTCGGCATGATTCGCCGTACGGGCAAAACCCTACTGGCAAAACACGCAGACACACGCAAATAAACAAGCAGACACACCCACGATTGAGGGTCGAGCGGACACATAACTGGTGAGCGTCTGCTTCCCTGTGTGCTGACTGACCGTCTTGCCAGTTGTGGCAGGGTTTGGTCTTGTAGTAGTCGGGCGTGACGCGCAGCTCGCTCGCCCCGTGCGCAAACTTGCAGTCCTTGTTGCCACACGCGCCCTTCAAATACGCGTCACAGATACTGATAGCAACCAACACACACACACGTGTGACAGGACAGTGGACCAGCCATTTGTTTCTCTTGTGTCTTGTTTGTGCGGCATCTGGCCACCCACCCACCTTGTTTTGGCGAGGTCCGGCAGCGTGCGCAGCTCCGCCCGGCTGTGTGCGTAGTTGCAGGCGAGGCCTTTGTTGCACCGCTTGCGCTTGAAGAAGGGGCACAGCTTGGTCTTGTACCACTGATCCACCGGCCGGCTGCTCTCCAAACTGCCACCTCCACCTCCACTAGTAGTGCCACTGCCACTGCCCCGCCGCTCCACAGCACCACTGCCGGTCACAGCTGGTGTCAGCGGCAGAGGGGCCATGATGGTGGTCGTCGTGGTGGCTGTTCTTCCTCCACGGCTAGACGGCACGGGGCCGCCGTCAACCTCCCGAGCCAGGCACAAAGCCACCATCTCGCCTCCTCCAAATCCGGCTTAGCTCGCAGGTTGAGCTCGGAGCATTAGCGCGATTGACTTCATCTCAAGGCAGGGCGGGAGACCTATAGATGGGACAGTCAGGAGTATCGACCAAAACCACCGAATGACCGAATGTCATAGTGTTTGAAAACACATGCAGACCCAGCAACCAACGACTGACACACAGTGAACAGTCTTCTCCCCTCCCTCCCTCCCTCCCTCCCCTTAAGCAGTCACTCTGCAGAGACTCCCATCAGCCAGTCAGTCAGTCCCACACGCGCGTCCTGCGCACTTGGATGTTGTAGTCCTTCTCCAGCTTGGACTGTATCTGCAGCCTGTCAGACTCATTCAGCAACTGGACGCGACTACTGCTGCCCTCCGGGAGCGACTGCAGCGCCTTCATGGTCTCCTTGACCCAATCCTGCATGCTGCTCTTGGCCTTGCCAATGCACAGCAGTTTCTCCAACACGTACCCAGAAATCTCCTCCTGACCACACACCCAGGTAAACACAGGCAACGACGCACATGGCCACGAATGTCCATCACCCCAGTACCCACGTGCAGGAATGCATCGGCGCGTTTGCGGAAGTTTTGTGACAGCACAGCGTTGACTGAGTCGGGCTTCATGGTGTGCAGCCGCTGCTCTGATGTGGCGCTCGTGGCGGGCGGATCGTGAATGTCTGCACGCAGGATGCCGCCCTCCTTGACAGCTCGCTCGTGCAGGGAATCGAGCTCGAAGTAGAGGCACAGGATGCAGCCCAGCGACAGAAGGCAGCCGTAGTAGGTGCGGAAGTGCACTGCGTGATCGCGGAGCCCCTCGTACACATTGGCAAACGTCTCCCGCTCCTGAATGGACACATCAGAAGGCCGGCCGGCCGGCAGGCAGGCAGGCAGGGGGACAACATGAGGATGTGTAGACAGATGCAGTGGATTGTGTTACTAACTACTACGTGCCTTTTCGAAGAGGGGGGCGAGTTTGTGCAGCTCCTGGCACCGGTGGTGGGTGAGGAACAGCAATAAGTCCTGTGTCGTCAAGTCCTCCCAACGTACCCTCTCGCCCGCATCCCTCCGCTTCTTCGACGCCCTCGACGGCGACGATCCCCCTCTCGACGACTCCGCCGCCTCAGGCTCGTCAGCATTCTTTCGTGGCAGGCCACGCTTGCCCTTCCGCTTGGGCAACGGTGCAGGAGCGGCCGCAGCAGCGGCGGCGGCCGAAGCAGCAGGAGGTTCTGCTGCTGCTGCTGCTGCTGATGACGTCGCATCATGCTCAGATGCGGGCGGAACGGACGCTCCGAAGGAGGAGGAGCCGCCAGCATCAGTCCGTGGTCTGCTGTTCTTCCTGCCGCCCCTCCTGCGGGATTCTCTCCCTTTCTCGATCTCGTCTTGGGTCAGGATGACGTCGTCGAGAGATGAGTCGAGTAGGGGGCTGGTCGAGAGAGCGTCCCAGAGGTTGTCAGTCAGAGACTCCCGACGGAACACCCTGAACATCACACACACACACACACACACATGACACAGGGGACCTTATGCACATCCTTTGTCTTACTTCACCCACTCACCCGAGTGCGAATGGCGTGTGTGTGCCCTTGATGTGCACCTGGTGCAGCAGGACCAGATCGAGGGAGTAGACGTTGATGCAGTTGTTGGCCTGGGTCGCGTCCCTTCTCGCCGGCAGCACCAAATGGGAGGTCTCCTCCCTCCCCGTGTCTACAACCACCATGTCGTCCGTCTGCATGCACGTTGGCAGGCTCTCCTTCCCCTCAGGGCGGCTCTTGCCCAACGCCCGACTCTCCCAGCGTGGGTAGAGCGGCTGGTTGAGGTCGCTCACAAAGCGTCCATAGGGAGGCGGCATACTGCGGGTAAGCTTTGTCGGGTGGTTGGATGGTGGTGGCTCAGAATGAGGGGGCTGCTCGGCTGACTCGTCGTAGCGAAAGCGGCGCAGCCGCTGCTCAGCCAGCAATCCACCGGTGGCGACAAAGAGGTACTGACGCTCCCTGCCCTGACGAAACAAAACACACATGACATGATTCGCGAATCGAACCCACATGGACGATTTCAGTCTCTCTCGGCCGATCCTCACGGACCTTGTGGTAGGTTGCGAAGGACGTTATCTGCAGCGCCTCCTCAAAGACCACATCGTATGTGGTTTCGATTGTGATGTTGGTGCCGCCCAGCAGCGGCAGCACCCTCATCTGTGCCCTGCTCTCCTGCGGAGTTCCCCTCTGGAAGTCTCCCATCAAGACCAGCAGCCACAGGGCGTCTTCCGCATCCACAACACGCATCGTACTAACCTTCCCCTCCTCCTGAATGAACGCACACAGCCCAGCCAGCGAGCGAACAGCGAACAGTCTGAAAGTCCACCCATGTGTGTGTGTCATGCATGCACTCATACATGCAATGCAGCTGTGTGGCCGGGCCGACTCACCAGTGGCCAGCACTTGATGTTCCTCTCCACATGTCCCACAAGGAAGGAGGCCGAGCCATCGGTGTCCATATCCACCCTGCCCTTGGTGAGGTAGGGAATGCCCTTCTGGCGATTGCCAACGTGTTGGTACGCCAGACACATGATGCCGGCTGACCCACTGGAGCCGGCAATCACCTCGACCATGCACAGCGGCTCCTCTGACCCGCCGATCTTGTTGACGGCCTCTCTGCCGATCAGACTGCCGCTCTCATCGGTTGAGAAGACCGCTGACCGTGACTCAAGAGTCTGGTGCCAAAGGGCACAGACAAGGGCGTCATGCCGGTCGTCGTTGTCGTCATCATCATCATCGTCACCACCGGGGTCTGCCCGCCGAGCCAGCGAGATCGGTCCAAAGGGGAAGTTTCCCGACGAGGGCGAGCGGACGGGGAAGTCCACGGATGCACCAAACCGCCCCGCGCTGTAGCCACAGAAGGTCGGGTCATAGGCGGGCAGCAGCGTCAGCAGACCAATGCCCTTTTCGGTGCGCAGGGCCGCCACCAAGATGTCGGACGGCTTGAAATCGACGTCATTCCAATCAGGCTCATCGTCGAACTCTCTTGAGCCCTCAGGCTCCTCGCCTTCCACTTCCATAAGCGCATATCAGAACTCCCCGAACTAAGCTTGGAAGAGGCCGCTGTCGAGAATTCGCGCGCTTGAGGCTCGGAGGTTTGAGGACGTTTCGTCCGGTACCGTAGGATCCCCCAGCGGAGCGTGAGCGGTGAGGGCTCACGGGATCCTGGATCTGCCACACGCGAGCTGCGAGCTCGCGTGTGGATCGCGCCTCCTGATGACGCAATAACCAACCGACGCCTTTTGGAGAGGCGGCCACAACACCGTGGACGCGTGATGTTCGTGGTGATGATGTTTTTGATCTTGGGCGGAGGCTCGAATTGCGGCCGAGTGGACTCCCAGCGGACTTCTCTCTTCTTCGTGCCTTTCCGGTGCATCGGGGCACCGAC